>CP136063.1:59044801-59644801 GCA_032622095.1 Siphonodentalium dalli
ACGAATGTCAAATGTCACAGATTGGTTGTTTGTATTGTTTTGTTCCAACGATATAAGCGATAACGAGTATAATTAACATCTATGTGTGACAAAATTGCACAATATAATTTCTGGTCTCTGTTAACAGTAACCACCATTGTTCGTTAGCTGAACAAACACACCTTTTTAGACCAGAAAATATTCGAAATAAAATTAATATTAATCGATAGAAGCATTTCCGGACAGGAGTCTTCGATTCAAATCTAATATTTTATACCCCGGTAACTATATAATACATGTTTACAAAGAGATAATCCACCTTTAAGGCTTTTGAACATACTCAGATTCACCCCCCCCCCCCTACCCCAACCACAAGCCATCAACATTTCTGGCCATAGGACTGCGGCCATCGGGACAGTACCTAAATGGTGCCCAAACATGAAACCTGGATCATTGCCTATATATTCAAAAATGTTTTTCAATTTTCAATTTTAATGACGATATATTCTTCGAGAATAAGTTGTATATAGTTTCAAGGGCATAAAATAATAAACATTGAATCAAAAACATGACAACATAACCGACCACTAAGCATCTGTAACCTATAATATGGGTAGAATAATACATCAATAATTATGTTTTGTAGTTACTAATTATATTGTTGAACATCATTAATCGGACAAAGTGATAGCTACACAGATATCTGTTGTCGACATAAATTCAATAGCTATTCTGACAGTACAATGTGACCACACACACTCTGAGAATAAGGGAACTTAACCGTTTCATGACGGGAGCTGTGGTGGTACAGTAATGCTCTAATTAATCGACTCCTTAAACACAGCAGAATTCTGGGTAACGTTTCAGGATTTAGTCGGAAATATGGCTTGTTGCCATTCATGGGAAAGCTCTCAGGCATATATTTGCTCCATTGCTAGTAGACCAAGAATTTGTTGTTGATTTTGGGATTTGACATGAAAGTCAGTATTATTTGCAGAGCATTAACCCTTTCTATACTAATGTCTTTTCCCTAATCAGTTATGAAAGTATATATTGGAATTCCTTGTTATTAATCTGGAGGGGTGTTCATGAAAAATAAGCACATAATAACAGATAATATCAGTGCCAAAATAGTTATTTAATTGAAGGAAATGCTCAGATAATAAGTTCCAACAAACCAGATGTTGTTTATTGACCTTATTATCTGTATATTGTCTAAGGGAACTATTCATCAATGAGTATTTAGTATAAAAAGAGGTAAAGCTACCGGTGGTGTGCCTGTCCCAATGGTAAAGTATAAATGTATACTTACTGTATGAAAACTCAAAACAAGTCTACAATCCTTTGATCACATTCTTTAAAATGCATGCAGCTTCAATTTTGGAACAACTAGGGATATAGCACATGTGTCCTTTCTCCTGGAAATAACAAAGGTCAAACATTAAAACATTTCGCACTCTTCAAATTCCCCCTTCAATTCAACACCATAGAAACTACTCTATTTTTTCATTTTCACTTCCTACTATTTCTCACTATAAATTGAAAATACTCAAACCTGATTGAACGAAGGTATGTGTTTGCCATCTTGACACAAATTCATGCCATGTAATTTGATTGTTGACTGGGGAGGTAAGCATGTACAATTTGGCACCCAACTCATCTACTTGTATATTTTTCAAAACTCCAAATTGTTGAAATTTTGTTGAAACATAATATGAGGAAACTACTACTAGTAGCTAGTGAATATTTAGTATAGAAAGGGCTGAATTAAAATGGTTTCAAGTATGACTATGAGGAGAGTAATTATGTGTGTTGTAGTTAATGAGTGATGAGGGATGTGGCTTGTTGGGTGTGCCAATGAATTTAGTCATGAAAAGAGTAAAATCCAAGATGGCCACTGGCGACCATATTGTTTAACAAATTTCGGAAGCTATCATTCGCTCCCAACTAGAGATTATGCCCAGGAGATCCTTATAATGTTGGTGCAAAATATCTCAGATCGAAGTACTTAATACATGTGCCGATCAGTCATCATCTATATTATTTACTCTGACAGTCAGCGTTTTAATTACAGTGGTGCCATACTGACAGGCCTGGTTCAATCTGAGGTTGATGTTGCAATCATTTTTGATTAAAAATAATAGGTTTCATTTATTCCTCCAAATACATGTGCGATATGCCCATTCAGCCCAATTGTGTCCCGTTATATACTTTGTGCTGCCATGGGCATATTTTTCAGAATGAATATATTCCACAATCCACATATGATCTTATTGTGGTCGTTTCCAAAAAACAATGAAACAATTGAATTCCACCTGCCCTACTTTTCTACCATATGTTACCGGAAACAAAAAAAATTTGTTTTAGGCCTAGCTATACTTACAGCACATGTGGTGTCAAAATAACTTTGGCAACTTTTAGCAATTTGGGCCATGATTGTCATTTTCTTGTCATCTTTTATGCTCTCAAGTAAATATTCCACCTTCTCTCTTAGAATCTTACTCAGCCCCAAAACTTCAACTTTATCCTTTGAAGATACATGTACCTTGAGGGAATGAAAGAATGAAAGAATTATATAATTTTTTTTATGCAAATGACCTGTGGTCAGATGACCGTAGCCTGTTTATATAAAACTACCGTATGGGTATATGCCAGATATAACCGTTAAAAAACGAGAGGCCGATCACGATCGGCAGATGTTAACCCATCCCTTGGCGATAAAAATTTAATATGATCGGATAAATGAGTTTTGGTGTTGAATTATAGAGTATACTGTTATGTACTATTATAGACAAATGTACACAACACAAATTATTGGAATATATGGGTCACTCGCATTTATATAAAAGAATGCCCTGGTACAGGATCTGTAATGCTAAACCGCCACAGCCAGCAAGCCCGTGGGTTAAATGTGTAGGTGTGACCTGGACATGGAATACTTGGGTTAAGAGAGTCCAATTTAAGTTTACAATACTAATGTGTCCCAGTATACAGATAAGCAACCTCACCACTGACCCATTAATATCAATTATATAGCAGAGCTGTCAAAAAATCACAGGAATTGTTTATGTTGAACACTGACCTCTCTATTGAACCAATAACAAATAACAATTATAATGATAGCAGACCATCTGAAGATATAACTCTGCAGCACAGATGTCCAATTCTACTGTTAATATCATGTGATGTTTATTGTTGAATCTTTATTTTAAATTAGATACCATAGCCTTCTTTATCAGATTATTTGCACATTGGTATACATGTAAGAGACATCAGAAAATAATATAGCTTTATCAATAGCTAAGTAGTCCAAATGCAATTGGTGAATTGGACTTAATGTTGCTCCAAACAGATTTACCAGTACATAACACAAGATTTTGGACCGATTTAATCAAATTTGGTGTGGTCATTCGGGGTACCCTTGGCAGAGTTATAATGGTGTTAGTTTTTCAAAAAAAATTTAACTTAAAAAACAAAATTGTTTTTAATTATTTAAAAAAATTAAAGGGACACATTGGAAATCTTTTTATCAACTTGTATCATAATCATCAATATCTAAATGAAAACAAATGACAATGTCAATGACATTTTTTTTATTATTATTATAAAAGTTAAAAATAAATTAAAAATAAATCGATTTGTTTTTCTTCAAAAAAGGGTCATAACTCCTTTAAAATAAATAACTCTGTAACAAAAACTTGGATCAAACCCAAATTCGAACTCGATCTGTATTTTGGGCTGATATACCCATATACAAAATTTGGTTCTGATTGGATAGAAAATGTTTGAGTTATCACATTACACGTGAAGTGTATACGGACCGGCAGACGGACGGACAGCCGGACAGACAGACGGACGGACGAACGACGAGTGGTCAATCCGGACAACGACACTATGTTTACCATACATGGTATGGGTAAACATAAAAACGCTGTGCTTTTGACAGTGTATTTATCCATGGTGTATGTTGCTGTGGTTGGCCGTGTTATCTTATTTTTTGAAGGGTTATCTTGTTTGACTGGTAATTAGTATAGCGGTTTCTAAGTTTTGTCTGGTCAGATGTTACCGGTATGTTTGAGCTTTGTCTGAAATAGAAAACTCTTTTTATATTAGAATTTGCGCAACAGGAGCGCAAGGACATCGCATGTCCAGTGTGTTTAAAGACATATTATGTACATGTTCGGGTGCGTGAAACTGATAAGTTAGTATTCAGGTGCTACACCAACTGGAGGAATGTAACATTCTACTAACATCATCGAAAATCTCAAGCAAATCTACCGTACCACTCCATTGAAAACAACGTCTGAACTGGGCTAAATTGTAAATATTTACTACTAGAATCGTGACGCATCTATCGACGGTAAACTAACGAAAACGATTTCGCCATCGGCAGTCACTGCATTTAATCAGTACAGTGTATATAAGAATGACAGTGTGTGTGTTGTCATTTTAGATACAGGTGTGCTACGACATCTCCCCCTGCACATCTCCCCCCCCCCCCCGGGGGAAGATAAACTGGTTTTACCTAGTTTATCCCCCCCCGCCCTGATCATCCCCCCCGCCTGAATTTTTTATACCTTAACATCTATTGGCGAGATAGTCTCATTTTATCATTCACTATGACTATGTGACTTAGAAAAACTATCATTGGTGGCAAGGAAGCATGTCTTTTCTTCGGCAGAGACATTATTGTTCAGATTTTTTTTTATTGAAAATCACCCAGTTTATCTCCCCCCCCCCCCCCGCCTGAATTTTTTTTTACCTCAACATCTAATGGCGAGTTAGTCTCATTTACCGTTCACTATCACTATGTGACTAAGAAAAACTATCATAGGTGACAAGGAAGCATGATTTTTCTGTAAAAGAGACAATAATTATAGTTCGGTGAATTTTCATTTTTATTGAAATTTACCTAATTTATCTTCAACCCCCATCACTATTAAACTACATGTATGTGCCTTAGAAAAACTATCATTGGTGACTAGAATCATGTTTTTTCTTTTCGGCACAGACATTACATTTCAGAATGTGTTCGTTTTTAAATTACCCATTTAATTTTTTTTATCATCCCCCCCCCCCCCCCCCCACCAATCTCATTTTATCATTCACTATGAATAACTATCATTGTTGACATTGATAGTTTTTCTAAGTCACATAGTCATAGTGAATGATAAAATGAGAATATCTCGCAAATAGATGTTAAGGTATGAAAATCCAGGCGGGGGGGGGGGGGATAAACTAGGTAAATTTCAATGAAATTTCTCCAAACTATAATTATTGTCTCTTTTACAGAAAAATCATGCTTCCTTGTCACCTATGATAGTTTTTCTTAGTCACATAGTGATAGTGAACGATAAAATGAGGACTAACTCGCCATTAGATGTTGAGGTTAAAAATTAATTCAGGCGGGGGGGGGGGGGGATAAACTGGGTGATTTTCAATAAAAAAAAATCCGAACAATAATGTCTCTGCCGAAGAAAAAGACATGGCTTCCTTGCCACCATGATAGTTTTTTCTCAGCAATATAGTGATACTGAAAAATAATATGCCAATAATTTGTCAATAAATTCAAAGATAAAAAAATTCAGGTGGGGGGAAGTTGATCAGGGGGGGGGGGGGAGATAAACTGTTACACCGGTATAACATTTGTAAAAATAACTACTTTGAACAAGATTATTCTCCACTTCTATTTGACCACCCTACAGGAGTGTTTCACATCACTTTAAGGGCTTTTAGAGACCGAATATATATGATATAGAGAGAATGAAATTATATATGTACCGGTATATAGTATTTGGGTTGATTGTGATGACTTTCGTGGTTTTGTGGTTATGAGAGCACATTCTTATTGTCCCCCTGATTTCTGTATGTTGTCTACTTTAAAAATATATCTTTTCCAATATGGGTGGCACCAGGATATCTCCCAATTATATCTACTGGGCAGACTACTGCAGATCTCCCCGATGGGGATGGGGCCAACCCTCATGGACAAGCTAGGGGTTGTAGCCCCACCCCGTTTTCCAACAAAATATAATATTGATGATTTCTCATCATCAGTGAATGCAAGACCACACCTTTGTCATGGGGTGCCAGACAGGGGCGTGAAGACATGGGCTGGTTATTCAGAGGTCTTACCCCCCCCATAGCCAAACCTCACACAACATTTAGTTGGAAATCATACCAATGTTCAATTTATTAGTGACATATTTGTTTATTTTAGAACATTTGCATATATTCCTTTCATTTGCAAAACTTTGGACTCAAATGGCCATTAGTTGGCAATTTTCCAACATTTGGGTGGGTATCAGGTTGGAAATATCCCCCATTTGAACATCTTGAGGCCAGTCTAGATGCTAAGAGTAAGAATGAACAATTTTCATATTCAGAACCACCGGGCCATCCGACCTATTTGTCCTGTGATGTTCTCAGTGGCCAGTTAAAGCTGTTAATTAATTTTTTTTTAAACACAATAAATTGGGGTGCAAATTTTCCTGGCATTCATCAATATCACAGACAATTCGGTGTTAGGAGTTTGTAATTTTCAGGTTCAGATCTAAATAAATTCGCATACTGGGCCGAACCATCCTTTTCATCCCCTGCATTGATAGTGGCCACAAGACTACTGATCAATTTAGAATATGCTACCATTTACAGTAATGCCCTAATTAATCGACTCTGTAACCACAGCAGAATTATTGGTAACTTTCAGGATTTAGTCGGAAATGTGGCTTGTTGCCATTCATCAGAAAGCTCTCCGAGAGCTTTCCAACGAATGACAACAAGCCATATTTCCGACTAAATCCTGCTGTGGTTATGGAGTCCATCAATTAGGGCATTACTGTAGTAGTCTGTGAAGGAAAAGTTTTGGAAAAATCAAGCCCCATGGGGTTTTGCAAATTGAATTACGCAAACTTTGTTTGTGTCGTTCAAGGTATTGGGGGGGGGGGGGGGCTTCAATTGGAAGTACCAAGATGGTGACCCTCCCCACCAAACCCCATCTAGCCACGTTCTAAGTGCCAAATATCCCAGACTCAACCATTAGGTGCCCCTCGCTTAGTTTTTGCTTTGGGTATATTTATTCTATCCGAGAATACTCTACACCCACAGCAAAATATGGACATATATACTCTTAAAACAAATGTTCTGTGGCGATCACACAGTAAAATTGTGTAGCCAATTAAATATAAGGTGATAATTGTGTTGTAGAAATGATACTGACGACCGATCATCAAAGATCGAAATTGTCTCAATGACTTTACTGTACAAACCTTCCATGAATGGAGCTTCTTGAAATTTTACAAAAAACCCTGTGCCAATGCATCATCTTGTATATGCAAGTCTCCCATAGGGAGCAATGACAAACATTTTCCAGACTTGTTTTTTGATAATGGCAAAAATTCAAATGAAGCGACATTTAGAAGAAAGTTAGAAAATCAAATTGGATAATTTACTCACTCAATGTACTGGATTTACCACATACATGTATGTTCAAAATGTTAACCCAATCGGGCACATATCGTAGGAGATACAGGGTATTATTACTTTTACATGAGATGTACTAATGGTTATATGGACTTTTATATTGTTTGCAAATTTATTCACTATGTGTTTCTTGAGCCCCTTTGAGCATTGAATGAAATCTAGAAGGGACTAATTAGTAATATGTGCCATGTGGATACATTTTGAATGGCTGACCACATAAACTCACTGTGCAATGTTATGTGATTTTTTCAAAAGTGTTGCTCAAGTTATCTCGGGCGATTTAGACTTGGTCGTGGCAATTCCAACAAATGGCATACCCCTGGTGAAAATTGGTGGGCAAAACCCAAATATTTAAACTTGACTTGTATTTTTGGGCTAGAGAGATGAAAATTTATTGCCAATTTGAACAAAAAGGGAAATACCTGCGGTTAAAATTTGTGGACAGAACCCACATACCAAATTTCATTCCTTCAGTTGAGACTATCTAATGTTATCAACCAAAAGCGAACATATGGACGGATGAACCAACATTTGGTATTTATGGGTTAATCTAACTGAGCTTATTCCACATGGTAGTACCACACCTACCATTCGATGTGCTGCCTCTCTGTCTGACAAGACCAGTCTCTGGCATAAAAGGCCACCTCTATGGCCAGAACTTTTTGTTTCATAAGACTGCGGGTATTTAAATCAATAAAAACAGAATGGACAGGTACTGGTGTGTGTAAAATTTAACACAATCACCCCAGGGCATATATTTCATCTGATTTTGTGAGAATTTATACATACTTTTTCATGAGAATCCAGGGTAATTTGCGAGAGTATTTACGAGAATCTATAGAATTGGATTATCGCCGAAATATAAGCCCTGCACCCTTTATACTGTGAGTATAGCCTGGCCACACATGGCGGTATGCTCATAACAACAGATAGCAATAGCATACAACTCAGAAAAATAGGCTTCAAAAAGCGAGTGGGTATGACTTTTCTACACCTGCCAAATTGAATGTCAGATTTATTTCATGCCACTGACATATTCAAAGACACGGACAATCGTAGCTGCACTGTTGATGCAATTGCAATGTTGCAGTGACCAACCTCATACATATATGCTGAATAAACAATATACATGTATTAACTGAATTACTATGTGTTTAGTTAACATGAAAATAAAGATACCCTAATATGGTATTTGTGAACTAAAAACTTTGCGATTGAATATGGCATAGGTCAAATGTGGATGCGTTTAAAAATTTCTAGATTGAATTTACCGTTATTGCAGTCACAACAAATGTATTCGGTGTTTATTTACTGGGTTATCGCAGTTAAAAATCAATACCGTGGTAAGACTACCGATGGATACCACATGTCAGTCGCTATTATTCGACGTAATACCACTTGATTGTGGTTTACTGGTGGTACGAACAGTAATTACCGGCCTACATCCGCATTAAAGGGGTCAATTATTTTGCGCATACATGTACATGTAGCTGTATATATTCAAATTGAGATTTGATTCGCGAACCTCATCCCCAATTGAATTCAAACTTTGATTTGACTGTAAACTCCGTTTCGCGGGGGCCTAGTAGAGCTAAGCTTAAAAATTAAAAAACCATGATGGGCTGGACAAAATACCATACCCGGTAATTACCCCATAGTTGCCAAATGTTAGCATGGATGAACAAATGGACTGACAGACAAATAACATAATACAACTGGCATATAAAAAATTGGTGTTAACAATTTTATCCGGTGTGAACAAGCAATGGGTTAACCAAAAACACACCATGTGACCAAATTATGGGTCAGGCGCATGTTTTGCCAAAATTATAAAATTTCAAAATGGAATTTCTCAAAATCTATCTGGAAGTTATTTTTTTTAATTTGGTACAAGCGACTATTGTCACACAATATATGTACAAACTTCCAACTAGTTTGAAATTATAATCAAATTTACTATACTTTTATGGCATGAAATATATGTACAAATTTCTAAGCCGTAAAATTGACATAACTCTGTCAAATATCATTGGACCCTGACCAAATTCGACTTGGCCTGAAACACAGCTATATTCATCGGTTTTCGTATCCTTCCCTCACATAGAATGTAAGTTAAAGGTACTCCATACAATCAGATACTCCTAAATTACCATTTCTTGGCTTCGGGGGTAAAAATACTTTAATCCAGTCTAGGAACACACCCATCAAAGCCCCGATTGAACAGATATCAATTTTTGAAGTTTGTTATTTCTCGAGAGGTGTAACAATGTGTCCCAGACACACGTCATCAAATGGAGGGTCTTGGACAAAATTGTGGATGTAGATGGATAACTCTAAATCAAGTGGTAATGCGGTCAAATGTCATGATACTTTAGTGATAGGCCATATTGGGGACATTCTTTATTCCGAAGATTTGCTATTCCGAAAGTTCACTATTTCAAAGGTTCTCTATTAAGAATGTTTGCTATTCCAAAGGTTCAGTATTCTGAAGGTTCACTGTTCCGGAGATTCGCTATTCCGAAGGTTTTTGTTATTTTAAAAGTTAATTCTATATTCTAAACTAGTATTGAGAGGATTCTTTATCACAAAGTCTTTTTATGAAGGAAATAACTTAATACATTAAAACAAAAAATTTGATTTTTATTGGTTTTCGCAATTACATTATGATGTTATTTCTCAATAGATATTCACGTCACGCAGCCCATAAATTACTATTTCCATGCAATTTAACGTCATTAGATATGGCCTTATATCTCAATAATCATAGAGGCAAGTATACACCAGCTAAAGACGGGTTATAACAGTTGGGCTATATAATGAATACTGGAGTGCCATAACATCCTGATTAGCAGAATATACTAGTAGCTGGATAGACGGGTATGAGATGAACAGCAATTGTGACATTGTGACTTTAAAGGCCCACCTAATTTTAGAGCCACTAATATTTTTTTTTATAGAGCCTTCATATACCGGTACGGTTAATAACAATCTATGCCATAACATATGATTAAAACACTATAATATCAACATTTGAAAAAATCTATGTCTCAGAAGATGCCAATAGAGAAATAGAAAACAACTGAAATCATAGATAGGTGGTATTTTACCTCACAACAATAATAGTGATGGTGCCTTATAATAGTGATGGCATCGGGTGATAGTCTGAGGGTACAATTTAGATAATCTCATGCAACAGAATGATCGTATTCTTAGTACAATAAAATAGAACCAGATATAATATACAGTCTGTTAAATGCACCACAACCCTGAATATTATATACATACTACTATCATTACTATATGGAATGGTAGTGATGAATCGATTCGAGGTAGGCCCATTACCAGCTATGACTACTAAGTAATACAGTAATGCCCTAATTAATCGACTCCTTAAACACAGCAGAATTATGGGTAACTTTTCAGGATTTAGTCGGAAATATGGCTTGCAGCCATTCATCGGAAGCTCTCAGCGAAAGCTTTCCGATGAATGGCAGCAAGCCATATTTCCGACTAAATCCTGAAAAGTTACCCATAATTCTGCTGTGATTATGGAGTCTATTAATAAGGGCATCTCTGTACGTACGGGGTATTCATGACCGGTTATATGGGAGGCCAAATTCACATTTATTATTAATTGCACTAAAGCGCAATTCAATTGCGCTAAAGTTTAGTCGGTGCGACTCTCGATAGCATTACCTTATGTTTTAGTTGGGCCGATTGCTGAAGCGCAATTCAATTGCGCTGAAGCGCAATCCAATTGCGCTGAAGCACAATCCAATTGCGCTGAAGTGCAATTCAATTGCCCTTCAGCGCAATCCAGCTTGATTCATATCAATTGCGCTTCAGCGCAATTCTTTCACAAGCTTACACCCCTGAATAGATAGGTTATTCCATTATCAATTCATATGGGATAACCACCAATTGCGCTTCAGCGCAATTATTATTATTATTATTATTAAAGTTAGGTTGAATAGGTGCATGGAGAAAATTAACTGGTATCGCATCGCAATTTGCTACCCAAATTTAGATAATAGCTATGCAATTTGGTATTAATTTTATATGATTTCAGAACAATGCATTCTAATTATGTTATTATGAGGTTATTTGCTAATCAAAATTTCAAATGTAATATTTGCTCCCTGAATAGGTGGGTTATTCCATTATCATAAATTCACCACATAATAGTATTCCCTCCAGGGCGACTCACAAAACATTTCCTTCTGGTTTAGTCGGTACGACTCTCGAGTGCATTACATTATGTATCAGTCGGGGCAAAACAGGTGTAACACGATATCTCCCCCTGGGGTATCTCCCCCCCCCCACCCTGGGTATCTCCCCCCCCCCCCCCCACTCGTACATTTTTTTTCCCTCACTTATTTTATATTATTATGGTAAGAAATGCCGAGAAAACTATTAATTTTATTTTTTTGGGGTTATTTTGAAGTTTAACTTAACCCAATAATAGCATAAATATGTCAAAATATTACCTTATGATTCTATCGTTTAATTTGCTTTATATAGTCATGAAATGGCGAGAAATTAACTTTATATGAGCAAAATTTTATAGAGTATCTTCCCCCCACCCAGCACCTACATATGACAAAAATTAAACGTATGATTTTATTGCTTAATTTGCTTTATATAGTTATGAAATGTCGATAAATTAACTTTATATGAGCAAAATTTTATTAGAGTAAGAATTTGGGGTGGGGGGGGGGGGGGAGATACACAGGCCTGAGTATCTCCCCCCCACCCAGCGCCTACATATGACAAAAATTAAACGTATGATTTTATTGCTTAATTTGCTTTATATAGTCATGAAATGGCGAGAAATTAACTTTATATGAGCAAAATTTTATTAGAGTAAGAATTTGGGGTGGGGGGGGGGGAAATACCCAGGCCTGAGTATCTCCCCCCCACCCAGCGCCTACATATGACAAAAATTAAACATATGATTTTATTGCTTAATTTGCTTTATATAGTCATGAAATGACGAGAAAATACTCAGGCCTGGGTATCTCCCCCCCCCCAAATTCATACTCTATCAAATTTTGCTCATATAAAGTTAATTTCTCGCCATTTCATCACTATATAAATAGAGGATCTCACATGAGTTTCTATTTTATACGGAATTTATCAACCGAGTTCACTAAATTCGATTTGAGCCGAGGTTTACCGAGGCTCAAATAGAATTTAGAGGACGAGGTTGATAAATTACGTATAAAATAGGACGAGTGTGAGATACCTTTTATCACATGATCAAATAAACCCGAAATATTCATCGAAAACAACAATCATAAACTACAGCGATCGCAAGTTATTTGAAGAACGCCGTGACGTCATCGCACGCGCTGATATTAAACGTGTCTATTACCGATAATTATGAAACTGCTTTTATGGCCAAATTATGTGAAAAAGCAAATTAAGCAATAAAATCATATGTTTAATTTTTGTCATATGTATCTGCTAGGTGGGGGGGGGGGATGTAATCTTACTCTGTTAAATTGTTCTCATAAAGTTAATTTCTTGCCATAATAATATAAAATAAGTGAGGAAAAAACATATATGAATGGGGGGGGGAGATACCCAGGGGGGAGATAAACTGTTACAACGGTACCTTCTGTTTTAGTTGGGGCATCTCATGATAGCATTATAATCTGTATGAATCGGGCCGACTCAGGATGGCATTGCCTTCTGTCTTAATCAGGAGGACTCACAATACATTGTAGCATACTAGTATTTCCTTCTGTTTTAGTTGGTGCTACTCGTGATAGCATTACATTCTCTATTAATCGTGAAGACTCGCAACAGAATTTAATAGCTTCTGTTTTAGTCAGGGCTACTCATAATAGCATTATCTTCTGTTTTAGTTGGGCCGACTCGCGATAGCATTATCTTCTGTATTATATGGGGTGATTCCCTTTTGGATTATCTTCTTTATTTGTTAGTGCTACTGACGATGGGATTGATTAGTCATGGCGACTTGCAATAGCATTATGTTCTGTTTTAATCAGGGCCCCTCGCGATAGCATTACCTTCTGTATTAGTCGGGTGGCTTGCGATACCAATTCATCTGTTATATTTGAACAGTTTTTGTATGTGGTTTTTATTGTCGCGTTGAGCGACTTATTTTTGCAACAATACCGGCACTATAAATCGAAATTATATCTCTGTGTGGGCGCTGCGTTTCCCCGGCGATAAAAATAATATCTGGAAAAATCAGTTGTTTTAAAAACAGGAATATGGCGGAAGGTAATAGATATTTTTCGATCGGGGTTAATGTCGTGGCATTGTCTGATAATCTTATCAAATGAATTTTGTTGCGTAAAACTTGTGTTTATCAGCCATAGGTGTAGTAATTGTCTCCATTCCTCACAGTGGATCGTGAGACTAATAACAGGCAGTGTCATACTTCTGAATTTCGTTTCGGTTTCTGTTGTACGATGTAGGTTTTGGAAATTCCGGTAATGTTGTCAGCATTGTGCATGTTGTCATGTCGAAATAATTGACATATTTCTTCAGTTCTGTTAACACAAAAATTACAGAAGATAGCACTGCAGCACTGCATGATAATACAGACGTACCAAACAAGATTTTTTCCATGTAAAATAGTACTGCGTGAATTTAAATACGAGTAAGATATAGTCTAGAGAATGCTATATACCGGTAGTTATAGAGGATATGTAATGAGTCAGAAATTTATACAAAATCTACTAACCGAGTGCTTTATCAAAAGTCGGGAATCAAATTTAGTGGACATTTAAGGTCAATAATTTCATATAGAGATCCTTTTGATCACATAATCACATTTTAGCAAGGAAAAAACAATGTGGAAACAACTTTGGTTAAAAACAATTAATATTGAGTTCCTTAAGTGAACGTTCAGACGACAACGATTCAATCGTAAGTGGAAAAATCAGGCCCGACGAGATCATGGAGTTTGTTCAGACGATTGTGATGTCGTTGTACATTATGATATTGATATCATTGCACTGAAGCAGGCCATAAAGATATTGTTCATGCAACTTCTGTTTTTATCACTGTTTCTGTTCTGCACAATGTTGCACGAAACTGGGAATTTTGCGATGTCGGCGTCTATCCTGACCTCGTCATGGCCAGCCTCACCCGGCTTAATTGTAAATAAAGAACACTTAATGTGCTTGTGTCATCGACATCATCTATGATAGTCCAGTCGACTAAATCCTTTTTGTTTAAGACAAGTTTTATCGACACAAGTTTTGGCATTTAATTCACGAGGTAAACATTGCAAAAGCCAAACGTTCGGTACGAAACGACCCCAGTGTATTGTCGCGCAACAGATCGAATTGCGAGTGTCATAAAGCCATACCTGTCGCGATTAAACTCAATGAGGCGTAAACATCACGAAATATTCGGGTTGTGGGCAAGTTGGTGCATGATAACGGCATTATGCCAACTGAAATCACCTCTGAATTGGTCCGTTTTCGCTAATTCCTAAATCTTACTGGTAACATGTAAGTAGCTGAAAAGGTGCGGGAAACGTACTCTCTGTATTTCGTACCGTTTTCCCGCTATCGCGATTTATTTGGGGGTTTCAACAATAAAAAAAAACATGCGGGGGGGGGGGGGTCTTGGGACTATGCGCGCACGCCTGAGAACGTTTTTGTGGCTCTTATCCCCACGTGTTATTTGGCGTTCAAGGTTAGATTTCCAATATTTTTCCAACGTTGATATAACGTCCCAAAATTCAACGTTAGATTTTCAATGTTGTCTCAAACATATATCTATGTTCACTTCCACGAGCAAACAAGACGAATCGCCAACGTTTTTTCAACGTTGAAGCAAAATTTTAGCCAAACATTTGCATTACCTATTAGTGTTTATACAGAGTACTGCACCTAGAGAATACAGCACCAGCAGTTAAAGCACCAGTGACATTAATCAGCTACAGATGATTACGAAGCCAACAACAACAACAAAAATTAGTGTTTATGTTGGATCAACATATGGATGTTATCTGGGTGAGACCCAGTCTGGAGTAAACTACATACCCACATATAAAAATAGTGGGTCTGACGACCTTTCGTTCAGTTTTCATTTCCAAACCCGGGATTCCTTGTAATTACCGCCAATCAAAACTTAGCTCCAAGAAATGTGTGCCCCAATAAAAAAACTAGTAACATGTCACGTGCTTTTGGTGTGGAAATTCCGAAGGCGTGGCTAAAGGTTGTTTAAAATAGTATCCATGACGTCATGTTATACCGAAGAGAAATTCACAAATCGACAAAATGGATGACAAAATTATTTTACAACGTGTTTTATCTTCTCTACCTACTATTCCTAATCTTAAAACTGAACAAAGCTTAATTCTCCGCAACATTATTGTCAACAGAAGAGACACTTTAGCTGTGCTTCCGACAGGATTTGGGAAAAGTTTACCACATCAAATTGCTGCGCGGGTGACGAGAAAGTTGAAAAATGATTTTGGACATTTTTCATTTGTGGAGGAACTTCCTCAAAACTGTGTTGTTTTGGTTGTGGCGCCACTTCTGTCATTGATGGAGGATCAAGTTTCTCGACTCAATAAGATGGGAATACACGCAGAGTTCATCGGGAAGAGTGACGAAGGTGACGCCAGGATTGCAAATGGTTGTGATGATCTGGAAGTTTTTTTTGGAATGCCAGAGTCTGTGGTTGGCTGTGATAAATGGAGGGATGTTCTTTCTAATACATATGGGAAGAGAATGCTGTGTGTTGTTGTAGATGAAGTTCACACAATTCCAAAATGGTAAGTGTGAATCATTAAAACAGACTCCCACTAACCTGGTAAAAATCCATCGTTGGACAAGATCATGCCATGAATCTCTACTCTGTCTGACGCCCGTAGAGATTATATTCTAATTTCTATTGGCGTATTGCTTCTGTGTTGGTTCGCTTAGGATATTATCGGTGTACATGTACTTTGATGAAGGGAATACAATAAATATTTATTGCAGAATCGGGTGTCAAACGTCATGTAAATAATGGAACTTGAATCTCGAGCTGGGAACTTCACGTACCGATGAATAAATTATTAAGCAACAGGTATTAACAAAGAAATACATTCCCCGCGTTATTTTTCGACTTTATAAGGTTCCCTGTCAAAACTTTAAAAAGTTCCCGGGTTTTGTAAGTAGTACTGGTGGAATATGATATCTACTAGTACATTGTGTACGGGCACCAGAGTAGAGATTCATGGCATGATCTATCATTGGACATACAATTTGTATTTTGAATTAATCAATCAAATATTTAATGGTATCAATCCAACATGTGAATTATCACCAACTGTAGCAAACATATACATGTACCGTAGTAACATTTAATCTGTTAACAAAATTGACCAACATAATTAAAAATGAAAAATAACAAATATGCATTTATGCTGAAGTGTTATACCGTACATCTAAATATATGTCTTTGATGACGAAACATGTAAAGGTGCATTTTGTTTTGGTAAATTGTTTGATGATAATATTAAAGTTTTAAAAGCTTTACTGTTGATTAATAACGATGCAATTAATATCAGAAATTAATTTTTATATGAAATTCAGGATGTCACTGCACATCCAATCAAACTTCTTATAAAGTGGACTAAAGGATAATCAAATACATTTTCATAAAGCCAGTATTATAACTAGAACTTTATTAATACTGACAATTTAAGTTTTGCTATAGAACTGGAACTTTCAATCTATTGAACTACTCAAGTAAATACCCAGTGGTTAAGATTTATTGAGATTGATATGTCAATATGAATAAAAATGTACATAAATTGGGATTGGATGGATGCATGACTTCCCAAGCCCACAATGCGATTTAAAATCATCACCTCTTAATTAAGTATTAATGCACATCAACCATGTTTCCCCACCACAATCATGTTTCCCCACCAAAATGTTCAGATAAAATATCTCACATTTGAGAGGTGTAAACTGACTACATGTATACTGCAAAATGTAATAAATAATGTTGTGTTCATATAGCTCCTTTAGCCATGATACCACGTGTCTATACAGAAACATCTTAAGCCTATATGACGATATGTCTATGTTTGTCTATGTTCTATAATACCATTTGAGCTACATGTAGAGTATTGCCAAAAAACTTTTCACCCAATATAACCCTCTAATAATGCCTCTATAGACAGGACACTACTTTTAGTACTTTAAGCCATTTTAGTCAATACAGCGCCCATCACATAAATACAATTCCGGACTTGAAATTGCCAATAAGCAATGCCATGGCAACAATTATGTGGAATGTACCATCACAAGTCAGGGACAATACTCAGACCAGTTTTCATACCAGTAACCAGTATGGGTGCCCAAATCCAAGGTAAAATTTCAAACTTGTTTTTGTTAATATTTGTTTTTCAGGCAGATATGTATTCAGGTCACAATTCATATATTAAGATACAAATACATTTAATGGTTTTCATACCAGTAACCGGTATGGGTGCTCAAATTCCAGGTACCTCCAAAAAAATTAATTTTTATCAATTTTCAAACTTTTTTTGTTAAAGGTACTCAATCCGATTGTGCACCCCTAAGTTACTATTTCTTTGGCTTCAGGGGTAAAAAATATTTGATTTGAGTCAAGGAAAACATCCATCAAAGCTCAGAGTTATTAGATATTGATTTTTGAAGTTTGTAATTTTCTCGAAATGTGTACCGGTACTAATAATTTCCCCCAGAAACACTTATTCAAACAGACGAAGATGGATAACTCTAAAATCAATTGTATTAATAACGCAATTTCGACTGAGACCATCCTTTTGACGGCGTGTTTCTGGGCCAGAAACAATAGAAATAACAAAACTTCAAAAATTGATATCTGATCACTCTGAGCATTGATTCCTCGACTCAAATCGATTATTTTTTATCCCCGAAGCCAAATAAATAGTAATTTATGAGGGCCTGATCGGATTGAGTACCTTTAATATTTGTTTTTCAGGTAGATATGTATTCAGGTCACAATTCATATATTAAGATACAAATACATTTATACCGGTATATTTATATATAATTTGACTTAAGACATTTAAGTTTACATAAATATTTAAGTTTAACAGCTGGAATTATTCTGTCAAGTTTTAGGCCAAAAAAAAAATACCTGTGTTTAGGGTTTGCAAAAAGGTGGCTACCCAAAACCTTTTATTGGACAGTAGACACAGATTTTGTTTTTGTGTGGAAAGGGCATCGAAAGGTACATGTATCTTACACATTTTAAAACCTCTCCTATGAAAATGTACATGTAATTTTTGACAGCCTCACAAAAAATTGTCAAGGCGGCGGTCTCGGAGCGAATGAAGATGGATAATTCTAAAATCAAGTGGCTTTAGGTGTTAAATATTTGACAATCTGGCCATGAATACATGTTTGAGGAATTTTATACTATAGTTGACTGGTTAGCAGTCTTGAAACATACACTCAGATTCTGATGATATGGGGGCCATTAAATCGGATTGAGTACCTTTAAGTGAAAAATAAAATGAGCCAGAGGAAATTGTGAAGAAAAAAAAATGTTAAAATGGTGAAGAGGCAGTTTTTTTTTTTAGGGCTGGTGTAGGGGGGGGGGGGGCTGAAAAAAACTGCGGGACACAACGTACCAGGGGGGACCTAGGCGTCAAAAATGTACACGTAAATTTTTTCCTTATTCATTTAGGGGGGGGGGGTTGTCGGAAAAAATTTGCATGTAATTTTTTTCCAAATATGTATTTTCAGACTCACAACTTCAATTTTCTCTCATTTTATAG
This sequence comes from Siphonodentalium dalli, assembly GCA_032622095.1. Classification (NCBI taxonomy): domain Eukaryota; kingdom Metazoa; phylum Mollusca; class Scaphopoda; order Gadilida; family Siphonodentaliidae; genus Siphonodentalium; species Siphonodentalium dalli. The sequence continues at coordinate 59,064,039 of CP136063.1, forward strand.
AATATGGATTAACCTTAATATCCAAATCATATATACATTATATGAGTAGTATAATCCACCTAAAACAATTTTGGATAACCACTGTCTTGGTTTACATGTGATATTGACCCCATTAACCCTCTTAATAATGCCGACTATGTCAGTGTCTACCAGTCGAATGCAGAATTCTACCCTGCGATCGCTTATCTGGCAAATTTTTACTGCAGAACTTTCCCATGTATTAAACAATTTATCCTCCAATGGTATCAGAAAACAGTTATATGCTGGTATCTCACTCATCTCATTTGCTTCTTTTTCAAAGTCGAGGTAATGACTAGTTGTCATTTTTTTAAAGTGCATACAAAGCGTTGCGATCACCAATATACATGTTTGTATTGTCATGACATCACGAGGTACAAATCTGCGTTCTACTGGTAGACAATGACCATTTTAGTCATAATAATCTAAACTAAGTTACCAAGCACCTTCTCGTGAATTGTATGCTCCGGTGTTATGGGTTATCATAAACACAGGTATTATTTTATACAGCCTAATTGATTTGGTATCAAATCAATTGATTTGGTATGGAATCGGATGAGGTAACTTTAAAGAATAATTTGTTTTTCTATTTTACAGGTGTGTTGTTATTCATATCATTGTCGTTTTCTATTTTAGGGGCGAGAAAAAAAAGATCCAGAAGAAAGCTGTCATGTGAATGAACTGCGCTCACTATTCCCAGATGTGGCATTCATTGCTTTGACTGCCACAGCATCGCAGTCATCAATTACCTCAATAAAAAAGTACATGTGTTTAAAGTCAGACTTTGATGTGGTCACATGTAATCCGGATCGTCCAAATATTAAGTATGCTGTGGTGAAAATGTTCCAGTCTGTGGAAGAAAATCTGTTTTGGTTGGTTGATATTTTAAATGATGCATTGGTGCCAAGTGATATTCAAAGAATTGTGATCTTTTGCACATCATTAAGTATGTGCGCAGAAGTACGGAACTATCTTATAACAGAAACAGGTAAAGAAACATGGATATCAATGTTTCATTCAGAAACAAAAGACAAGCAGAAAGACAATGTTCTCAAACAGTTAGCAAATGTGGATAGTTCGCTTAGAATTGTGATTGCTACCAGTGCCCTCGGGATGGGCATAGACATGCAAGGGTTTAAGGTCAGCTTGCACTATGGGCCATCAAGAGATCTAGAGGACTTTATGCAGGAGAGTGGCCGGATTGGGAGAGATCAGTCAGATTCTCTATCTGTAATTCTATATAATGGAAACTTGCTAAAACTTGCAAATGATTCAATGAAGGAATATGTTAAGAACAATATGTTATGTCGGAGAACACTACTTCTTAAATATTTCACCAATGAAGAGCCATCAACTATTAATACACATAAATGTTGTGACATTTGTCAGCGCCATTGTTCTGTGTGGCAATTGTGAATTTATGGTTGTTGAAAAACAACTTCAAATATTCTCTTGTGTCGTGAGCACAGATGGATACGCATCGTCTAGTGCATCTGATGATGATGGGATTGAATGAAATAAGGTCAACAGCTGCTATGATTATTGTATATTGTAATTCAACCTACATATTAATGTACATGTAATTTCTAGATCATGCCATAAAATACAGAATGAGATCCCCAGAGGGTGAATTTAGTGATGCTATCCCGAGTGTCACCATCGCCAAATTCACCCTCTGGGGACCTCACTCCTGCTTAGGTCTATCTTCTGGAAAGTATCTATACAGAGTCTGCGCTGGATCAAAATTTACTTTTGCCAAATGAAAATATTTTTTGAAAAATTTTCTTTTAGAATTTGCCAAATGTTAACCCTGGTAGTATCATTTTCTGCAATATTTATTCAGTCTTATGTTTTGACATTTGTGGTTTCAACGACATTTGATAGGAAAGCAGTGAGTTAATAATTATACTCGCATCTCTATTCTGGTTTATCATACAACAATAAACTAGGATTAGCTATGTAACACCACCAAATACGGGTAATCCCTCAAACCATCGATACTTATGATATCAGATTAATTGCATGATCTTAATGGAGGTGTTAACTTTTCTGAAATAATATAAAACACCACTAATATAGTTCTATTGTAATAGTTTCTTAAAGTATATGGTATTGATTGACCAATATTTTTCAACTCTAATGAGGAATTAAAAAGTGATTTTGTCAAAACTTTTGCCAAATGAATTTTTTTTTGCCAAATGTGAATTAATTTTGCGAAACCTGTTTCTATATCCCCTAATTTGCTGATACTGAGTCTACTGCACTCCCATCAACTATTCATTTCTGAATGGTTGCAGGCTTCATAGTACACTTAGGAACTTTTTGATTTTCTGACTGTGAAGATTATAATATTGAGAGAAAAACCGTGCCCATAATATACTGGTATCTTAGTTAATACCAGTCTATGTAAACATACACTCAGATTCATAATGATACTATTTTTTATATGTGGGTAGGTAGTTTACTCCAGACTGAGTTAATACCTGTTCCAGTGATTTTCACAGTAGGTGAAGGTCACAACTCGAGATAACATGATTTAGGTCACTTACCATACAATCATGGAATAACTCACAGGTAATTCAATATCTATTGGGATAACTACTCACAAAAGTCACTAAAATCATGCATTCTTGAGTTGGGACCACCCCAGTCTTTGTAAACATGTACACTCAGATTCATACTGACTTTTTATATTTGGGTTTATATATAGTTTACTTCAGACTGAGACCACCCCTGCTGTGTAATAGACTATTAAGAAACAAGTGTTGTAAAGAAACACATTCCCTGTTACATATTCTCGATATTTGTTCAATGTTATAAACTTTCCTGTCAGAAAATACCAAATTTCCCATTTGAACAGGTGGAATATGATTTTCACAAGCGTGACGTAAGTACTAGTAGAGATATAACAGTATGGTTAGTTCATACCATGTACATGTATGAAGTAATAAAATCATTTTAAAAATATACAATTGTAAGATCAGCTGAAATTTGGAAAATTATGTGTATCATGTACTATTGTAACATGTTCTCATTGTTGTGGTCAAAGACAAAGCTATTTGCTTTCTTGACAGACAAATTTTGATTTTGTTTTGCAATTTACATGTGCAACACTCAATAAACTAATTAAAGACATATTATCTTCATGTACTTGTTCGGGTGCGTGAAACTGATAAGTTAGTATTATGGCAACTGGAGGAATGTAACTTTCTACTAACATCGCCAAAAATTCTAAGCAAATCGACCGTACCACTCCACAGAAATTATCAGAACTACGCTCAATTGTAAATATTTACTATTCTATTTGCGATGCATCTATCGGCGATAAACTTAACGAAAACTATTTCGCCATCGAAAGTCACTGCAGTTACATGTACAGTAATGCCCTAATTAATCGACTCCCTAACCACAGCAGAATTATGGGTAACTTTTCAGGATTTAGTCGGAAATATGGCTTGTTGCCATTCATCGAAAAGCTCGCGAGGAGAGCTTCCCGATGAATGACAACAAGCCATATTTCCGAATAAATCCTGAAAAGTTACCCATAATTCTGCTGTGGTTAGGGAGTCGATTAATTAGGGCATTACTGTAATTCATATATAAGAATGACGGTGTGTGTTGTCAATTTGGATATATTATTTGTAAAAAAATAAAACTTTGAACAAGACTATTCTCCATTTCTATTTGATCTATTTGATACCGGAGTGTTTCACATCACTTTAAATGTTATGAGTGCTTTTGCTTTTGTATCAGAATGTAGTCACTGTATTCCCTTGAATCTGCATCAAAAATATTTTTTGGAAAAATTTTGAAAGACTTATAGGCCTTTCTTTTTGGATCTTCAACCAGCAAGTTCCTGTCCTGTATGATTCCAATTATTTTCTTAATACACGCTTCTCGGTTTGGCCGATTATGAAATCCCATCCGTTTACGTACACCAGACACTGCACATCAAAGTTTTTCTTCACTTCCCGAAGAGAATCAAATGCATGTGACATTGTTCGGCAACTCTCAAAATCTTTATAGTTTTGTGAATCATATTTTAAGTCTCTATTAATTATCTCCACCCACCCATCAATAGATTCACTGTTTTCAGAACCACCTTTTGTATTCACGGTCCTGTTCCACGTCAACCGATATGCTTCCTCTTCAGATAACAAGGTTTCTGACATGCTTATTAGCTGGAAGCTCGACAGTCTATATTTAAATTTATTAGTTGAATTGAAAACAAGCATTTCATATTTGGCTAGTCGTAGATTTCGTGCTCCATCTGCACAATCAATTGTAGTTTGTACGTTAAAATACAGTGCTGATAACTGAAACAATGCACGTTGGTAATTAAAAACAATGTCACCCTCTGGCTTTGACACCTGTTTCTTTTTTTGCAGCATTGATCCCATGAATAACAGACTGATGCTTCTTGAGGCTGGTCAAACTTTTATATGCTCTTTCACAAGAACCATCAACACACACAAATTTGTTATCCTTATCTATTCTTAACTTATCATTTTTTTCAATTGATTCAAGATCATTCTTCTGTTTCTCTGAAGAAATAGCATTTAATTATGTGAAGTGCCACATTTTCGACGCGGTCAATGATGCATTCTTCACTGAGATCTCCGAATGGACCATCTTCAAGATTCTCCATCAACAGCCCATCCATAACAAGCTTGCAACACATGCCATCAAATATGATCTGAAGGAAATTCTCACATGCCCGGTATTTTTTTTTGGGTTTATTACTAATGTCATGTGCCTTGAGTTCATTCCTGTAATATACCAGCGTACCTGGATCACCAGCTGATGTTTCCTTGTAGAGTAGTTTCCAGATAGCCTGAAATGTAAGGAAATTTTGCAAAACCGTACCTCTCTTAATTAACAGCACATGCATCAGGGGGTGCGGTCAGGAAAACATTCCAGGATTCAAGGTTGAAATTTTTTATTTTTCGGGACGGTATTTCCAAGGGCGATTCAGGACCCAGTTTGATGGAAAATGGTGTAAATTGCAGGATAAGGCAGACAAAGGGTTTCAAATATTTAAAAAATTACCATCCGGAAGGAATGCCAATCATCTAAGCTCAATGAAAAGCCCCAGAAATCTCAGATAATCACAAAATGCTCATTATTTTGATCATTTTCAAAAACTGATTAAAAAAAAAAATTAATTACATGTTTGCAAAACTAACACTGTTATAACATCTGCCATGGTACCCAGAGTCACCACACCAAATTTGGTTGAAATCGGTCCAGGGTCGGGAGAAATATTATATCCGGAATACAATTAAGTCAGACAATCACAATTTCATTAGACGGTGAATTTGCAATCTTTGGTGCAATGCTGGTATCATGCCAAACATGTGTGCAGCTGTTGTCGACACGCATTCTCAGTCTTTGTAAACATAGTATGAATCCGAGTGTAAACATACACTCGGATTCATACTAATAATATTTTTCATATGTGGTATGTAGTTTACTCCAGACTGGTGCATTCTATAAGAGTGACAGAAATAACTAAATATAAATATAAATAAATTGCTATATTTACATCCAACTTTTTCCGAAAAATGGGGCGGGAGGGCAAATTTTATTTTTTATATTTATTCTTCCTAATGTAATTGGTAATGGACAGTTCTAGATATTGAAGCAGTATACTATCGTATGTAATACAAGATAATTTAGATTGTCTAATGTTATCAAAATAGACTGATTAATAGGTCATTAAAATGTAATTTGATGGTTAAGGTATGAGAAAAAGAGTTTACATAAAAGATATCCAAATAAAAAAAAAATGAAGGGCCTAAAATAGCCTCAAAATAGGGTCGGGAGGGGATGTAAATCAAGCAATTTTTGTTATATTGGTCTAAGTGACAACCAATTTTTCGGTAGTATTTTAGCACAGGTCCCCGGAAAAAAAATTGACCCTACCCCCAATAGTATTTAATCCTATCGGGGGTGGGGTCAATTTTTGTTCTGGGGACCTGTGGTTTTTAGCGGCTAGCATGTCCTAAACAAGAAAATATTTCGGTCAAAATACCATATTATGAACTGTAAATTATCATGCCAATGTGAATACAACATTATCAATGACTCACATCAAGGTTATTCATAGATCTGTGCAAGTCTTCGGATTTCGGGATTAATCCTTGTAGTCTGTGGAAGTTGTCATCAGAATATTTCAAACATAATTGGGCTTTCTGCGCCCTCTCATCAGTGAGCCAGTCACCCCCAAAAAAGACAGATTCAACGATTTCAACTGAGCCATCATCCTTTTCTCTGGTTGGGATGTACTCATTGGATAATTCCTTCATTAGGCTGATCATATCTGCTGTTTTCGATTCGTTCTTGTCATAAAGTCCAACGACATACTGAAGTAGAAAAAGTTAATTTTTAGTAAAATGTACATGCACCAGTACATGTATGTGAAGTCTTTCTGAAAAATTAATGGGCTGATTAATCTCACAAATTCAATGAATGTAGAAAAGCAAATGATGTGCATCGCTCATATCATACAGTTATCTCATATTCAAACGAACATGTTAAACAAAATTTATAGGCCTGTTTATGATACAGTATCATGAGTATGGTACATATAGTGTCGACGTTCGGATTGACCACTTGTTCGTCTGTCTGCTCATACACTTTATGCATAATGCCATAACTGAAACTTTTTCAATCCGATCAGAACCAAATTTTGAATATGAGTTTCTCATCCCAAAATACAGATCGAGTTCAAATGAAAATGAGATTGAAGCAATTTTTTATTTAATTGAATTTTTTTTTTTTGGCCATGAAGAAAAAAAAAATTAAATCTCATAACCACATTGAAACTGCCATTCATCTGGTGACTGCAGTTGGCAATGATTATATCAATATAGTTCTACTAGTATAACCATGGTATAATGTATACTACCAATATACCTGTTCGGACTTCTTTTTCATGGTATCTTGCAATGGGTGAAAGTACTGCGATGGGAAAGTATGTTGGATTCTTTGTTGGAGTTTAGGCATGTAAATGCTGGCCCTCTTGACAACCAAATGTGCCAATTCTGCTGACAACAAAATTTGCTCAGTCTTGGATGGGATGAAATCAATATTAGGTTTCAGCCTTAGATTCTGTTGACATATCCGGTGCCAAAACTCTGTCCACAACAACAACAAGGTTGAAGAAGTGCTGATCATCTACTCTCCTATCAGTGGTCATGTACGTTGGGACAACCCGACGATCCCAGTTGTCTCCTGCTAAACTAAACTTTGGTTTCTCCTCACTGATGTTCATCCTGAAAATCAAGTCATATCAGGATTGATGATTGTAAATACCGGTAATACAAAAATAACATGTACATGTACTGGTACTCCATTTACATTGTGTATAGTTCAGGAACAAAAATGCCAAATATTGGGATGTTTAGTCAGATAATAAATTGGAGTTAGTGGAATATTCAGTTACATGTATACTAGACCACCATATATACCGGTATGTTCATTTCTCCAATTTGTGTTAACATACACTCAAATTCATACTGATACTATTATTTAAAGAAGTATTCGAATTAACGCTCCTAGATTAATATTTCTTTGACTTCGGGGGTAAAAAAATATTTGATTCAAGTAGAGGAACCCACCCATCAGAGTGATCAGCTATCGATTTTTGATGTTTGTTATTCCTTGAGATGTGCAATTATTTCTGGCCCAGAAAAACGGATGGTCTCAGTCAAAATTGTGAATGAAGATGGATAACTCTAAACTAAAGTGATATACGGTCATATTTTGTGATACCCAAGTGATAATATGGCCATATTTCGTTGAACAAAATGTTGATAAATAAAACCTTTTGGGAAATTTTATACCATACATGTAGTTGACAGTGGATAGCATTATTTTGTTGTTGTTGTATCTTGATGATATGTGGACCATCTGATTGGATTGAGTACCTTTATTTGTGGCTATGTATTTATCTGAGAATAAAATTTTCTCCCGCTATTGAGAGCATGTTTGTAGAATGATGTGGGAAGAGGAAGAACTTAGAATTGAATTATTCATATGCTCAAACATACTTCTCCCAATTGTGTTTCAAGTCTATTACTCTTTTGTTTTCCAATGCAGCCAGTTCTTTCAACTTTTTGGTTGTTGTCCGCCGTCCTGTGCACACACCTAGTTTCTGAAGCCGCTCCTGAACCTGGAATAGGATTAATATACATGTACATGTAGTTTGATTTCCATGGAATAAACATTAATAATACAATAAAACATATACCATATCTATTTTTTAACTTGCTTACCCTTGGGGGCTGAGCCTCTCAATTCAATATTCACTGTTGTGACTAAGTTTGACTATAATGTTACCTATATGATGTCCCATTATTAAAAGAGTACATACATTGTAATATAAAATATGATGATATAGATATAATTGTCATCAGACATACATGTAGAACATTCTGTGAACCTTTAAGTATGCATGTACATTTGTATGTGATAGACTGCAGAGACCTACCCCTTTGCATCAGTATTCACTGCCTGAAGCAGCCTGAAGTGAAAATTTCTCTCACTGTGAAACATATACATGAATAAACATGAATAATATAATTGGCTAAATTTGTGTTTACTGTTGCATGTGCAGTACATGTATGTCATGATATGAGCTTTTGCTTATATCAACAAAAACCTACACCCAAAAACATTAGTTTGGTCTTCATTGCCTAAAAGCACATTAATTTCAACATCATACAAACCTTTCCATTACATCCACTGCTATGCAGAACAACTCCTGTCACATTCTGTAGAAGGGACATATTCTTATTTCGGTGTTTTAGTGCGATGCAAGCAACTGTAGATATTTTCATCTCTTTTCCAGGAAGATTTTTCTTGTTCCCTTTAATAATTGCCTCAAGAACTTTGCCAAGATATGGTGCATATTTAACCAGATCATCATAGATATCAATCCATGAGAAGGTGGACATCTTATCAATATCTTTGTTCAAAATAACACATGAACTGTCACTTGAACATATTTTTCTTATCTCCTCCTGCAGTAGTCTCGAAACACTGTCCACCATCGCTTCCGGGCAAAGTTTGCAACATTTTTTGGCCAGCGAAGAATGGTTGTTGTATACAATGGCAGATACAATACTTTTTCTGTTGCGGTCCTTTATTTCAATTTTCTTGGTCTTTGATGGATATTGCAACAAAACCTGCAAGATAAAAAGTCGAAGGACATAGATATTTATACCGGTCCAAAACAAACTTTGTGTATATAACAGGGACACATGGCTAGAGGGTCTCTGTTGGCGGATGTCCATCTTGAATTCGAATTGCAACCCCTCTCCTCCCTCCTTGAACCTGTGTGCGAAATTCCACCACCCCCCCCCCCCCCCCCACCCACACTTTGGTTGAAACTTTCCAACTGGTTTTTTTTTAACAAAAGCAGAAATGTGTACCAAAAGAAGAAAAGTCTGCAGATTCAGTTAACTACAGACCCTCACCCCTCATAATGAATAATACTCAGTATGACACTTAGCATACATGTTTGTTGGTTGAAAACAACAAATACCCCATTTCCTACTGGTAGAGTGCATTTATGGTTTTACCCAGAACTAATTGCAACAGACTTTTTTTGCTGGAATAGGTAAATAAGCCCTCCATAAACAACATACTAAAAATCAGCAAAAATGGGAAAAATGGAAACTAGTGAATTTCGTGGGGAAAAAAATGGGAAAATTTGGTCAAATCATCAATTATTAATTGTTTTAATCTTCTTCTTAATCATAGATGCACATATTAATCATTTTATGTATTTAATCTGGTGAGGAAATTACTAAAACACTGAAGAAGCCATTCAGTTTGCTCCATTGTTTTTAATAATTAACCATAAATAAGGCATTTTGGCTCATTCTGCAAAACTGAGGCCAAAATAAGCCGAAATCAGGTAAACTCGCGTATTTGAAGGCACACAACTTGAAAAATACTTAGCTAATCTGGGAATGGTTTTCAGTGCTGGGTTCACGAAATTGAGGTCGACATAATTGTCACGTTATTTGTAGGATTTGAGAATTTTATTGTTTTATATACATCCAGGAAAATCCATAAATTGATGATTTGACAAAATTTCCCCAAATTTATTTCAACTGATGCGATGTCAGGCATGAAATGTGTTGAAACTGTATTCATGTATCAGTTGAGTGGTGCGGTTGGTGAATTACACACACTGGCATTTATTTCCCCTCATAAATAATAACCAAATAATTTCCCAAATTTGATAAACATACTGGTATTATTTTTTGGTTGAAAGTAAACTTTGGCAACTATATAGCACAACATCAATTTAGAACATTTCAGGTAAAACAATGTTTAGCTTTAATTACATGGTAGGTAACTATGGGAGGCCCTTTTCACATTTATTATTTATTTACACTTTAGCGCAAATAACCTCAATCATTTGCGCTTAAGTGCAAATATTTAAGTGTAAATCATTTGCGCTTTAAATAAGCAGAAATCATTTACACTTAAGAGCAAATAAAAAATAATATTCATTGACCCCCCCCCCCCCCCTGAATTAATTTTTAATGGCACAGGCCTAAACACATCACTCAAGTCTATATAGGCCCACCATATGAGGGAAGCAATCCCCCAGTAACCACTAGATCCCTTTTATGACCATGGAAATGGTATAGATCAATGCAGGATATGTCTCTTTTATAAAATATATACTAGATCTCTGGGATGGAGACACAAATTATTGGGGACAGGGATGCTGATAATATGAATATAAGTTTTCCCCCCTCCTATTTCAAGTCAATAAGTATACCATATGAGGGAAGCAACCACTCGTTGTCCCATAATTCCCTTTTTATGGAAATGGTATATATCTGTGCGGGAGATGTCCCTTTAATAAAATATACTAGAGCTCTGGGAGTGAGGCACCAATTCTTAGGACACCAGGGACAGAGATGCTTATATGCATATGGAAATATGTTTTTTCTTCAACTTTCGAGTCTGTATGGGGCTATTATCTACTCTCCCCAGAATCACAGGTCATTTGTTTGTGTTTGCTGAAGAAATAATCAAAATTAGTGTGGGTAGGTATAGGTATTTTTTTTATTTTCTGTCCCAAATTGGGTGGGGGGGGGGGTGACAAAACCTCATGTTGACAAGTCTCTTATTGTTTTTCACCATTGAATTAGTTTCAATTATATGTTGACACAGATTGAGGTACACCGAGGTCATGTTGCGTCATCTCCTTATTTAGAATACGCGTTTGGAATTTACTACGAAGTTGTGATGATCCTTATTTGGCAGGTGACGTAATATGAATAGGTTAGGAGAAAATACTATTTTTTTAATATACTTGTTATGTATGGTCATTCCACAAATATGAATACAGTTTTGATTTTTTTTTAACATACGACGTCTGGTCAGTTAAGATACGCGACGCAAACGTGTAGTTTATACGATAACTTTAATGAGATTGCAGTCAAATGCCGCAGGTGTAGCTTGTATGAATATTAATTGAATTTGCAGGAAGATATTCATTGGTCAAGCAAGGTATCGCTCGCTGCTTATTGGCTAGATTTCTCTCGTTTGTAATAATTTTAATAATGCGAGTTCGCAGACCCAGTCTCTGTAGGCTACTCCAGACTGTTTTTTTTTAATATGTGGGTATGTAGTTTAATCCAGACTGCCTCAGGCTGTAAGTTAATTGAAATGAAACACGGTCTAATTTAATTTAGACTGGGTATGTATTATTTGTATATAGTTAATTTAGACTGGGATATCAGACTCACCTCACATTTAGACTATAAATTTACTTGTGCAGGCTCAGGCTCAGACTGGCTGAAATTCAGTTTCTTTCTTGGTTTCAACTTTCTGTTCTGTTGATCTGCTGGATTTAGATCCTCGAAATAATTAATCAGCTTCCTGAATCTCGGGCTGTCTGTTGTTGTTGAAACAGTAGATTGTTGACGAGCGGTTAATTTGGGTACAACTGGTAGGCCTATACTCTTTGGAGCTGATAATACGTCTGTGTAAGGTCGGATGGGTTTCGGTGGCGTTGGTAGTGGAATTTTCTTCGCTCGTTTTGGCTGCGGTGGTGCTACTGGGGAACTGATAGCTCGTTTTGTTATATCCAGGCACTTTAGATGTTTTATCAAATAGTCCCGACATTGATGAATTTTTTATTCGTGGCCGTTGATTTGTGTTATTTTTTGACAACAGGGGCGACAAATCGTCTGGCCAATCTCAAAATAGTTCGTTCTGAGTCCTAGAAATCCACATAAATTAACTTTTTGTATGATTTCAAGAAGATCTGACTTTATTATACATTTTATTTTATACCCCGGAAGCTGTTTCCCTTTACTGTCAGTGAAACAACCGTCGAACGAAAGGTCACAAACCCTGCAACCATTAATATCGATTCTTAGAATCGGCTTAACAGGGGTTGAAGCGGCCATGACGGCACTGGCACGTGACCATGTTTACACCTGTCAATCACGACTAATTTCAGATTTATATTTAGCGCGGTGTGACGTAATTTGGGGGAAGCCCGCAACCGTTCAGAAATGAAAAGTTGACGGGAGTGCAATAGACTCAGTATCATTATGAATCTGAGTGTATGTTTACTTAGACTGGGTGAGACCATTTGTCAAGATTTTGGAAATAATTGGGCCATAAATATTACAGACTAGAAAGTATAATCTACGGTATATAGCTGAACTCAAATAGGATGGCTGATTAATTTCACCTATTTTCGCAGATTTATTTTTCCAACAGCTAGTGGAATTTATCAAAGTTTATTCAGTTACAGCACAGAACATATACATGTAGATATACGTTGATACAGAAACAAAAGCCACATGAAGCGCAAATATACCATACTTGTCCTCATCACAGATTCAAATTTCAATTTTCATCTGTGCTCTCTCTGCGAGCATTAAAATGCAAGGACGCTGATCTTCGATTTTGAAGATTCCCCCGAATATTGCCGAGCCGATTCGGGTATCTCCGGGGGATCTTCAACATCGGAGATCAAGATACTTAATAGTATACTTCACTGTTGTTTTGTTGATGTTGACTGCAGTGGTGTGTTTTTATATTTGATGTTATAATTTACATTTATTTGTGCACTCTGCGATTATACCGTATATAGAATAAAGACGAATTAATAATTAATTAATTATTGAAAGTCAATCAATCATGAATTAAATTTGTTCTTTTTTAACAATCATGCAGACGATATTTATAATATATTATAGGCCCATAGTTTGACTTTCAACACACACAGAACATTCAGTCAGTTGGCCAGTCACCAGACGTTAAGAAAAAGACTTAAAATAATATAAAAGAAGCACATAAATATTTTTTTTAATTGTTAAGTACCGAAATAGTAGAAGCAAATTCTACCATTGAAAACATTAATTCCAGCATGCTACGCTCGGGTTTACTGCACTATCAATCATTACATATTGACAGCCCTGGGAATTAGCCTATGCAATATGCAATACCTAGGTAAAAGCAGAGGCAAAATCAGTTTACCAAGGCAATTATATTGCCTAGGTAAAACAAGTTCATTGGGTTACTAAAATTTATTTGTGTCTATCAGAAATAGAACCTCTTTAGCCAAAATGACTTCCTTAAATCACTCTTTACATATATTGTCCTAAAATTGTTTCCATGGCACTGGGCCATTAACTAGCTACCCATAAGGGCACTAGTTTTGGAGATGATTTGTGGAGTGTATATATATGATGAGTAGTGGCCTGGAAATGTTCTCCAAAATAACTAAAGCATTTCAGGTTATTATTGAATCATATTGATTTGAGATGGCAATATTGTTGCAACATTTCCTAGGTAAAATCTGTTTTTACCTACATGTAGGCCGATTTCTTTCACCTAGGCAAAATTATTTCCTAGGCAAATTTTCCTTAATTCACAGGGCTGTATTAATACAGTGCTTAAATAGGTACACTTTTCACATTTCGACTTGACTGTGGTGTTTGTTCCGAAATGTATTTATTAAGCTTGGCATGTATGGTTTAGAGTTATGTCCCGTAGCTCGGGTATGTTACAAATTTGGAATCATTCGGCGTATGTGCAGAATACACCCAGACGTCAAACCGAGTAATGTCGAATATCTTTCGGTAAGAATCGGGGGATATTCAAAATCGGCCCTGAGTTCCAGGGCATGATAATTGATATTTCAACATAAGATTCAACGTACAGCATGTATCAACATTCAGTGTTAGGTTCCCCACATTAAAGGTACTCAATCCGAATTAACGCTCGCAAATTACAATATCATTGGCTTCGGGGGTAAAAAATGTTTGACTTGAGTCGAGGAACCCACCCATCAAGGTACAGTAGGAGTAATCAGATATCGATATTTTAAATCTGTATTTTAATTATAAGTGGCCCAGTAAACTGTCGACGAGAAGAACTTATCTGACAAGATAGCGGATGAAGATCGATAACTCTAAAATCGAGTGGCTTTTTGTGTCAGATATTTGAGAACCAATAAAATTTTGTTGATAAATAACAGGTTTTGGGCAATTTTATAGTTGACTGTGGTTCTAAAGCATTGTTTTTGGGCAATAAATCTTTTCTGATAACTGAAATGGCATTTCAAAAAATGGTGTTGTTGTTGGAATCTGATGATATGGGACCGTCGAATCGGATTGAGTACCTTTAAATCAACATTTACTATATTTAGATAACATCTCGATATTCAACATTAGGTTTCCAACGTTATTTCAACATTGATTCAATGTTGAACGAATGTCCAAATTTAAACCGTTAGATTTCTAACATTACCGGTATTTCAATGTTGATCGAACATCACAAAACTTGACAAAAGTGAACATTAGATTCCAAATGTAATCCCAATGTCGATTCAATGCTAAATTAATGTCCAGAAATTAAACATTAGGCTTGCAGCGTTATTTCAACGTTGAGCGAACATAAAAAAAAATCAACATTAGGATTCCAATGTTATTTCAACATTGAGTATCGTCCCAATATTCAACATTAGTTTTCCAAAATTATCCCATTTTCAATTCAATGTTGTTGAGCAAACATAAAAAAATAAACTTTTTTTATTCCAATATTATTTTAACGTTGAGCGAATGTCAAAAAATTCAACGTTACCTTCCCAATATTATTCCAATGTTCAAAGTTAGTTTTTCAATGTTGTCTCAAACGTATATTCTATGTTCACTTCAACGAGCAAACTGGATCAATCGCCAACGTTACTTCAAATTCAACGTTGAAACAAATTTGAGACAACCGTTTACTTTACATTGGATCAACGATTCAACATAGGGATGCTATCTGGGGGAGGTCATTTGTCATGATTTTGGGAAACATTGGGACATAAATATTATACAGACTGGAAAGTATAATCTACGGTATATAGCTGAATTCAGATAGCAATCAGTGACAGTATAGCTGATTTCACCTATTGTCGCGGATTTTCCTAGTGGAATTATGTTTATATGATTACAGTTACCAATAAAATGTGAACACAGAACATACCGTATAGATACTAGTATACGTCAATATAGAAACAAAAGCGACATGAGCGCAAATATTACCTCTCCTTGTCACAGATTCGAATTTCAAAAATAATCCATGTGCGCCGAAAGCCCGGCGGATATTTCAATTGGGAATTTGGTGGCGTCTATTTAGTAAATGTCGTATTGGTAAATTCATTACCGGATGTCTTGCACGTACCTAAGATTATAAACACCATGACACATGTCGACTTGTCACACAAAAGTTATACATTTTACGCCTTTCAAATTTCAAATTTTAGTCTAGCTAGATTTACAGAAACAGTACTTTTCTCGACTCGACTGGGAAGCCGCCATTTGAATAGGTTGTCACGTGCAGTTATAGAACCAATCACGAATAGACATCGCTTAAAGGTGGATTATCTCTTTGTAAACATGTATTATATAGTTACCGGAGTATAAAATATTAGATTTGAATCGAAGACCCATGTCCGGATGCTTCTATCGATTAATATTAATTTTATTTCGAATATTTTCTGGTCTAAAAAGGTGTGTTTGTTCAGCTATCGGTTACTGTAGTGGTTACTGTTAATAGAGACCAGAAATTATATTGTGCAATTTTGTCACAAATAAACGTTAAAGATGGATTATCTCTTTAAATAACAAATTTTAAATAGTTGCGTGGGTATAAAATAATAGATATGAACTGAAGACCTATGTCCGGAAAAGCTTCTATCAATTAATATTGATTTTATTTCGAATATAAAATCGGGCCCATTTATGTTACTATTTTTAGAACCGACCATTCGGATGAGACCTTATTGCGATATAGAGCACTGGGCTGTTCCCACGGCTACGCAACGAATGTCAAATGTCACAGATTGGTTGTTTGTATTGTTTTGTTCCAACGATATAAGCGATAACGAGTATAATTAACATCTATTTGTGACAAAATTGCACAATATAATTTCTGGTCTCTGTTAACAGTAACCACCATTGTTCGTTAGCTGAACAAACACACCTTTTTAGACCAGAAAATATTCGAAATAAAATTAATATTAATCGATAGAAGCATTTCCGGACAGGAGTCTTCGATTCAAATCTAATATTTTATACCCCCGGTAACTATATAATACATGTTTACAAAGAGATAATCCACCTTTAATTATACTCATTATCGCTTATATCTGTGGAACAAAACAATACAAACAACCAATATGTGACATTTGACATTCGATGCGTAGCCGTAGGAACAGCCCAGTGCTCTATATCGCAATACGGTCTCATCCGAATGGTCGGTTCTAAAAATAGTAACATAAATGGGCCCGATTTAATATTCGAAATAAAATCAATATTAATTGATAGAAGCTTTTCCGGACATAGGTCTTCAGTTCATGTCTATTATTTTATACCCACGCAACTATTTAAAATTTGTTATTTAAAGAGATAATCCATCTTTAACTACCCTGTTCCATATCACGTAACTACTTGTCGAATAGCAAAAATAGCATATTTAAGTAGCTTACAATGCTATAAAAGTCGTTGGAATATTCTAACCACCCAAATTTAGCTACTTTCGATTTAGTGTGTAGTGTGCACAACACAATGAGAAATTCCGGTGGAGAGTTCAAGATATGTTCATTTACAACTCTTTCCGGCAGCCTTATTGGGCTTGAGAGATTTAAGAGCCTTGGTTAATTCGGCCACGGAGACTAAACTCATGAGACATGTTTCCTCGCCATCAGGGTGGTTACTGGTGAGTAGAATGTTAACCTGTGAGTGAATATACTGTTCAAAGTTCGGATCAGAGTGAGGGGTGCGTTTGTAGAGCGAAGTAAAGTAGTGTTGCCAACCTTGAGCTATATCAAGTGGATCTCTACATATTTTACCATCAAAATTCATTTCCGAACCTGGAGATGCATATGTTGGATTTAATAGCTTTCCAAAAACTTTTCTGATCATCTTTAGCGAAGGTTTCTATTTGTCGCTTTGAATCGGTAAAATATTAATTTTCTTAACGGCTATTCGATGAGCCCTACGAAACTGACGTTTCTTCTCGCGGTAAGCCCGAAAGGTGGTGTTAGAAATGTTGTTGGGACGACATCAATCAATATTAATTGATAGAAGCATTTTCGGTCTTCTGTTCATAGTTGTTATGTTATGCCCACGCAACTATTTGAAATTTGCTATTTAAAGAGATAATCCATCTTTAATTCTAGAAATGTAACTTTCTGTTGTGCCGTTTTTTTGGTCCCATCAGGCACCCCATCGCCATCCTCGACAAAACAACGGACGGCGTGTTCTTCGTCCTTTCTCTCATATGACCACGGAAAGGATTTTGGCAAAGTTTTCATCACACGTTAATGAATAATGTAAATTTGATCGCCAACTTTCAAAAGATGTTACTTTCCTGTTTTTGTTAATGACCACTGCTTTGGATCCAGATTGGTTGCCATAGATATCTAACGAAACAACAATGTTCTAACACACTGTGTCGTTTATTTGCTCCGCTACGTCGTAATTAGGCTATTTCTTGCATATTAGTCAACGAAGTTTGATTGATTGATTGATTGGGGTTTATTGTCGCTTTAGCCACTAAGGCCACATCACGACATTGCCAGTTTCAGTGGTGGAGGAAATCCGCACACTTGCGACTAATCTAACAGTGATTTCAATGGCTGATAAACTCGTCAACCATGTGCGGCAAACCACCGGCCATCGGCGAGTAACTGGCAACTCCACCAGATAACGATTTCGAGTTACAAATCCACGATTGAAACATGTGGATTTGAACCCTTATCGCCAGCGCTGGAGGGCGAAACGGCTTGGAGTGGTACCCCTAACCGATTGAGCCACCGAGGCCCCCCTAGTCAACGAAGGCGTGGCGTATAAGGTATGATGTCACCACGCCAGTATGGTAACGTTTGTAACTACCCAAGGGGAGGTTGAATCGATAACAATGGGATCTGCAATGAGAATAATATTATGTCTAGCAAGAGTTCAAGGTCAATGTTAGAAGGAACTAAATAAGTAGAAATACGTCCCTTTCCTTTTAGACCCAATCTCGAATACGAGTTAAAAAAATTCTGGCACATGATTGGCGTATAATATTTGAATTATATTTACAAATTCAAAAAATATAATACCCATGGCATGTTTAAATTTGGGTCTGAAATGCGTTCGTTTCCAAACTTTGACGGGAGAATAAGGCTGGATATTTGTTTTCGTCAGCAGTTCAATTTTTTTGCAAAAAGTGTGGAAACGTGTTTTGAAAAGTTGGAAAAGTGTGGCTCGGATAGTACTCATACACGGCAAAAGATGCGCGAAGTGTTGGGCTTCACGAAATTTATGATTTCGTGCAATTTGTATATAGCAAATTTAGTGGGCGGGGTCAAACGTTAAAGGTGGATTATCTCTTTGTAAACATGTATTATATAGTAACCGGGGTATACAATATTAGATTTGAATCGAAGACTCCTGTCCGGAAATGCTTCTATCGATTAATATTAATTTTATTTCGAATATTTTCTGGTCTAAAAAGGTGTGTTTGTTCAGCTAACGAACAATGGTGGTTACTGTTAACAGAGACCAGAAATTATATTGTGCAATTTTGTCACAAATAGATGTTAATTATACTCGTTATCGCTTATATCGTTGGAACAAAACAATACAAACAACCAATCTGTGACATTTGACATTCGTTGCGTAGCCGTGGGAACAGCCCAGTGCTCTATATCGCAATAAGGTCTCATCCGAATGGTCGGTTCTAAAAATAGTAACATAAATGGGCCCGATTTTATATTCGAAATAAAATCAATATTAATTGATAGAAGCTTTTCCGGACATAGGTCTTCAGTTCATATCTATTATTTTATACCCACGCAACTATTTAAAATTTGTTATTTAAAGAGATAATCCATCTTTAAACTGAGGCCAATGGAAAAACATTTAGTTCCTTCTGACCTCAACGAAAACAGAACGAAACGGTACAATTTATGGTTCCGCATGATAGTGTCTATAGAACAGGTTTACTTTGGTGGAGCAGTGTGTGTGAGGGTGAGCTGACCGAGGTGGCTGTAACGTACGTGTTTTTAGTGACGATAAGCTTACTTTGGTAGACCAGCTAGGGTGAGTGTAACATATTTAATTTTAGAATCAAACATAACTTACCGTACCACTACCTTTATCTGACTCCTCTCCATCTCAATCGAGTCACTGTCGTTTCCTGATTTAAAGCAATAACATAGGCTCCTTCCAATTCATCTGTAGATAATAATCTAGTAACACCGAATAGCGAGTGATTTCACAATGATTGTGTGTGTATTTATGTGTGTACTATGTGTATGTATAGTCCAGCAAAACTGGAACAACCAATTCACTGTTAAAATTATTTTTTGTTTGTTGATAATTTGTCAATGCGGTAAACGTACCATCGTAAAACGCCGGTCACCAAAGTTATCTTATTGGGACTAAAAATACATATGTAACACCCACTTTCACATCACATCACAGTATCATTTAATTCTTTCACCATATCACAATGGTATTAAGAACATACATGGTAATATATACATATAGCAATACATAAACAAACCAAGTAACCCAGGTAACCCTTCTAGTAATACGTATGTTACATCCACCCTGGTTCACCAAAGTAAGCGCCTCTAAATATACAAATGTTACGAATAACCGTTGGGCTTTATACGCATGTAGACTGTGCAGTCACCTATCGTTTGTGAATGGTTCTACTAAACAAAACCATATAATGAGATGCAGTTAATTCAACACTGTATGGCATTTCCATCGTCCTTTGTTTGACTTGAAAATCGATCGACAAATACTTGATCCTTCTTAATCATGAACGATATAAGTTACAGTTACCCTGTGTTAATGGACCGGTTATAATTAGATCATATTCCCGATATATAGACCTATATATACACTGCCGCATCACAAGATATTCAGCTGATGGGATGGGAGATTCTAACCTGAGTGTTCGTCAGACTACTAACAAACGAAATAGACGACACCAGTGTGATATATGCGGGAAATCGTTTACTCAATCGAACAGCTTGACGAGACATAAGATAATCCACACGGGAGATAAGCCTTTCCACTGTGATATATGCGGGAAATCATTTACTCAATCGAACTCATTGTCGAGACATAAGAAAATCCACACAGGAGATAAGCCTTACAATTGTGATATATGTGGGAACTCATTTAGTCGGTCGAGCCACTTGGTGGCACATAAGATAATCCACACCAGAGATCGCCCCTACGATTGTGATTTGTGCGAGAAATCATTTAATCAATCCAGCAGCTTGTTGACACACAAGAGAATCCACACCGGAGATAAGCCTTACTGTTGTGATATATGCGGGAAATCAGTTAATACATCGAGCAAATTGGTAGTTCATATGAGAACACACTCTCGATATACACCTTACCTTTGTGATATATGCGGGAAATCATTTACTCGATCGAACGACTTGGTGAAACACAAGAGAATCCACACCGGAGATAAGCCTTACCATTGTGATATATGCGGGAGTTCATTCAGCCAATCGAGCAACTTGCGCAAACATAAGATAATCCATACTGGAGATAAACCTTACCGTTGTGATATATGCGATAAATTATTTAATCAATCGAGCAGCTTGGTGGCGCATAAGAGAATCCACACCGGATATCACCCGTATCGATGCAATGTGTGCGGGAAATCATTTAATCAGTCGAGCAACTTGGTGACACATAAGAGAATCCACACAGGAGATAAACCTTAATACCGTGATGATATATGCGGCCAATCATTTACTCATTCGAACACCTTGGCGATGAATAATAGAATCCACAACGAAAATAAGCCTTACCATTGTGATGTACCGTGTGTGTGAAATCGGACAGCTTGATTGTCCGTATCAATGCGATATGTGTGATAATTCATTCCCTCTCAGCAGTCGCTTGATCCATCATAACAAATTCACACCGGATATCGCCCTTACGATTGTGATATATAACCGGGAACTAATTTTTAAAACCCATTCAGTGCCAAGTCCGATTTTTGTATCAAACCATTTTTACTTGCTCATTTTTCAAATTTATTGATTATAATATCGTGATACATTGATGGAAAAAGCTCTTAGAACTCTTTTCATCAATGTATTACATTATTATAATCAATAAATTTGAAAAATGAGCAAGGAAATGTTGGTTGTAAAAAAAATCGGAATTGGCACTGAAAGGGTTAAATTAATCGACTAGGCCACTTGAGTGGTGCATAAAAAAATTCATACCGGAGATCGTTGTTTCAATGCGATTTATTTAGGAAATCATTCTTTTGTCACGGAATCTTGGTCGCATATAAGATAATCCTTATCGTGCTCGTGGAGGAGGTCTTACGGCTGTGATATATCATGATATCATTTCTCGGTAAGGTCACTTGGTTAGACATACTTGACTGATGGATACGTGGTCATGTTATATTACATACACGTGTCCATCTATTTGTACATTATAATTGTATTCGAATGAGGAAATATGTACGTGTATTGAGACACCCTAGTGTACATAAATGCGACTGGTACGGTCAGAACCGACGCCGGTAATATCCTTACGGTTGTGATATACTTTGAAAAAGAACACATGTGTAGGAATTATATTTAAAAAGAGTAACATTGCTACATGTACTATGTAATGGCTTAGAGCTGCTAGTGAGATGAATATGTGTGTTCTTATCACTTCATAGAACAATATTGAATTAGTTTCGCGGGTATAACATAATTTGTTGAAGACCCCTGTCCGGAAACGCTTCCTTCAATTTATATTGATTTCATTTCCAATATTTTATTATAAAATGAGATGGGACAATTTATTGTCCATTCAGTCGATACCATATGTCGATGGAGATCAATAGGGTGTTCCTATTGCTACGCTCCGAGCGTTAAATATATTGACTATTGTTTTATTCCATAGTTATAGGCGATAGTGGTCTAAATAGCGTTTATTTTTGTTACAAAATTACACAGTATAATCTTCAAAATCTCATGCGCATATAGATATTTCCATGCCTCTTTATTGCCAGTATATATAGTCGAGTGTTGTGACTATATATCGTACATGCAGTTTATACTCAATATTTAGCACTTCGTTGACCTGTGAGTTTACCTGACATGTCCCTCCGGTGAACATAGTCTCAGGCGGGACATGCTCGACATAGTTAATTGGATTGTCTGGACGCTGATATGTAGCGAAAGGAGTATGTATGTTTACTAATATAGTGTATAGATGTTCTCATGTATTCATGATATATACTATGTTCAATTGTTATTCAATAAAATTAAAAACTAAAAAATTATCGGTCCATACACATGCGAGCTCAGTACACAGTTTGTTGCAGGTCATAGTCGATAGCTTTTGTCACAAATAAACGTTAATTATACTCATTATCGCTTATAACTATGGAACAAAACAATACAAACAATCAATCTGGGACATTTGACTTTCGGTACGTAGCCATAGGAACAGCCCAGTGCTCTATATCGCAATATGGTATCATCCAAATGGTCTGTTCTAAAAATAGACACATAAACGGTCCCAATTAAATATTCGAAATAAAATCAATATTAATTGATCTAACTTTTTCCGGACAGGGGTCTTCAGTTCATATTTATTATTTTATACCCACGCAACTATTTAAAAATTGTTATTTAAAGAGATAATCCATCTTTAAAGATGGATTATCTCTTGATATAACAATTTTGAAATAGTTTCGTGTGTATATAACATATATATGATGCTAATGTACATATGAGATTCAATTCCCACGGGCCCACTTGACATTAGTGACGATTATTGCTTTTGTTACATTGTGTTTATAATGCTAGCGTGCAGTACAGTATTCAAGCTTGTGGCTGCATGTAGTGAAGGTTCCTTCAATCGTAGCATTAGTTATGAAATATATTTGTAATTATTATAAACTGTTGCACTTGTGCAAATATTTCGATATTTTCATTTAACCAATTTCAAAAGAATTGCATTGTGCCGTTCCAATATAATGATATATCCGTTCTATGTCAATATATATATATATATGTATTGTCCTCCATAATTGAAGAGTTTATCAAATGTTTTATACATAATACAGTATCAAATGTAGCCAAACATGTTAGCCAACATGACGATAAATAAAAGACAGTATGTACACAGAATGACATAAGTGCCACCAAGACATGGTATGCAAGTTGGGTCAAATTAGAGAGTAACCTTACCCACAGTGGCGGGCAGATATACATTCAGACATACAATCGGACATACCGACACAATATGCAGGCAGACAGATGAAAGGGCTTCCCCTTTAAGGATGTCCCCGTAGTAGATTTGATTAGGTCGTTGATAAGATCATCACAGTCGGTGTAGACGAGGTTTCAAGCTTGATTTGAGTTGAGTGAGATTTAAGTGTGTAATTCTGATCGATACATATATGTATGCATGTGTGTATGTATGTAATGGCAATTTCAATAAGAAATGATAATTTTATCAAGCTGACTGTAGCAAGCACTTTTGAAGTAATGGACACTCATATGATCTATCTGCAACTGGCAAAACTGGATGATAAATCTTTATACTGTGCATGTATATAATTGTTTTTATGGATAAACTCCGGCAATAGTTCGAAGCAACATACACCGCACGCCACCCATCATGACATTGGCGACAAAGATAAGTGTTTAAAAATAATTAAATTGAGCGCGACACTTTTAAAGATGGATTATCTCTTTAAATAACAATTTTTAAATAGTTGCGTCGGTATAAAATAATATATATGAACTGATGACCCCTGTCCGGAAAAGCTTCTATCAATTAATATTGATTTTATTTCGAATATTAAATGGGACCGTTTATGTTACTATTTTTAGAACATACCATTCGGATGATACCATATTGCGATATAGATCACTGGGCTGTCC
This sequence comes from Siphonodentalium dalli, assembly GCA_032622095.1. Taxonomy (NCBI): domain Eukaryota; kingdom Metazoa; phylum Mollusca; class Scaphopoda; order Gadilida; family Siphonodentaliidae; genus Siphonodentalium; species Siphonodentalium dalli. The sequence continues at coordinate 59,088,526 of CP136063.1, forward strand.
CTATGGCTACGCACCGAAAGTCAAATATCCAGATTGCTTGTTTGTATTGTTTTGTTCCACAGATATAAGCGATAATGAGTATAATTAACGTTTATTTGTGACAAAATTGTACAATAAAATTTCTGGTCTCTGTTAACAGTAACCACTATTGTTCGTTAGCTGAACAAACCCACCTTTTTAGACCAGAAAATATTCGAAATAAAATTAACATTGATCGATAGAAGCATTTCCGGACAGGAGTCTTCGATTCAAATCTAATATGTTATACCTTGGTAACTATATAATACATGTTTACAAAGAGATAATCCACCTTTAAATTGCCGAATACATAGAGGATATCTAGTGTTTTTGAGTGGATACCGAAAAATATGTCATGAGTGAGCGAGACAAATGTTTATTTTCGCGAGCGGCTTGCCGCGAGCGAAAATAAACATTTGTCGCGGTCACGAATGACGTATTTTTCGGTATCCACTAAAAAAACACTAGATATTCTTTTTATTATACGCATTTCCAAAGAAATTCACCACTTACGACGTTAAATGATGTCACAATCGTCTTCAATCGATGCATAATTTTTGAAGCCATCAGCTGATCGATGCCTGTTCTCGCAATGCTAATTCACCATCCGCAGAATATACAAATATAGTTCCCGTATTCTTCCCTTTATTTCCGCCATAAATATGTCGAATTTCAACATAAAATAGATTTTAATTATAACTGTATCAGTGAATATAATATAATTTAGAATATCACAATGGGTTCTTTCACTTTGACATTCTTCAATAGTACACACCGGAAACAGTATTGGTACTCGCAAGTGAATCGGTCGCACGCGCAAGCTAGTGTGAAAGTATATTCTTCTATATCCCCCTTCTGGGTGATATCGATATTTATCTAAACTCGTTTTTTTCTATAATTCACTGTTGGGCGTATAATAAATGTGCTTTCTTTCAATTAACATAACATTCGTAACAATATTTTTGGTCCAAGCAGAGAAAAAGCTTGAAAATAGAAAATGTTCGGGGAATACACCAGTAAACACATCGCGGAAAATCCTTCGACTGACTGACTTTTTGTCAGAATGTTTGAGCAAACAAATGTGAGTTTGGACACACATGAATATCAGCTTGTTTGAACAATAATGTAGCATATGCTCGTAGCTGCCCAAATACTATGTAATCTGTCATATCCTAGTGTATTACCTTTTTCTTCATTTCTCAATGTGTTTTCTGTCGCCTCCGCCATTTTCGAAACCACGTGATTCCCCACCGTGATCTTTGTTTTACAAATTTCGGTAGCTCCGGACGTAGTATGCGTAACCCGGTAAGAACGCTCAGATTCTCGAGTGTGGGTGTCATCTCTTCATCTCCATCGGGTCTCCCCATGGTGCGAAATCCCAATATCAGTCTTTAATAAGTTGTCGTCAACGACTGCAGATAAACGTTGAAATATGTCATCGGGAACTTCATCTGGTTCAAGTGTGATTGACGCGAAATCGATGAAATGACCCCGGTGGAACTGAATCCGTAGTTAATCCGAATCGTTTGCCACACATTTTCGAGGGATAACAATAGCACTCCCTGATAGCACTGGGCAAAAGGTCGCAATATGACCGAGCATTATTTCTAGAAATGTTACATTCTATTGTGCCGTTATCTGATCCTAGCAAGCACACCATCGCCATCATCGACAAAACGACAGAGCGGCGCGTTCTTCGTCATATTCCCGGTGATGAGTAATTTGGCAAAGTGTTCATCACACGTTAATGAATAATGTAAATTTGATCGCCCACTTTCAAAAGATGTTACTGTTTTTGTTAATGACCACTGCTTTGGATCCCGATTTGTTGCCTTAGATATCTAACGCAAAAGCAATGTTCTCACACACCGTGTCGATTATTTGCTCCGCTACGTCGTAATTAGGCTATTTCTTGCATATTAGTCAGCGAAGGCGTAGCGTATATATAGTATGATGCCACCACGCCAGTGTGGTAAATAACTAGGAGACGTTTGGAACTAAACAAGGGGATATTGAATCGATAAAAATGAGATTTCCAATGAGAATCATATGCTGTCTATCAATACTTCAAGGTCAAGGTTAGAAGGAACTAAATAAGTAAAATAACGTTTCGTTTGTATACCCAATCTCGAATACGAGTTAAAATCGTCGGGAGAATAAGGCTGGGTATTTGCTTTCGTCAGCAGTTCAAATATTGTGCAAAAAGTGGAGCAATGTGGAAAACGTGTGTTGATAATTTGAAAAAAAGTGTGGCGATAGTACTCAAACATGACAAAAGTGTTGGGCTTCACGAAACTTATGGTTTCGTGCAATTCGTACGTAGCAAATTTATTGGGCGGGGCCAAATGTTAACACTCATGAGGCCAGCCAAACATCCACTGTAAAAATTGTTTTTGTATGTTGATAATTTGTCAATTTGATAAACGTACCATCGCAGAAAATCATTGAAGTCTTGCTATGCAGCATAATATTATTCTCTCTGCAAATCACATTGTATCGATTCAATCTCCCCTTAGTTCCACACGTTTCCTAGTTGTTTACCATACTGCGCATGAAACACCCATCAGGACTAACAATGCTTATCACGACTAAAAATACATGTCACGCACACGCTGGTCCACCAAAGTAATCTTATTGGGCCTAAAAATACACGTTTTACCCACCCCCTGGTCAACCAAAGTAAGCTCATCTAAATAGACAAATGTTACACCCACCCTGGTCTACCAGAGTAAGCTGTTAAAATACATCTATTACACCCACCCGGTCCCCAAAGTTATCTTATTGGGCCTGAAAATACATATGTTTCACCCACCCTGGTCCACCATAGTAAGCTAACAAAATATATTTCCGTTACACCAACCCGGTCCCCAAAGTAAGCTCCTCTAAATATACATCTGTTACACCCACCCTGGAATACCAGTGTAAGCTAAAAAAAAAATGTATCTGTTACACCCACCCTGGTCAACCAAAGTAAGCTTCGCTAAATATACATATGTTACACCCACCCTGGTCCACCAAAGTGACCCTTCTGAGAACGAAGTTATTATCGCGTCTGTGGCATAAAACCGTTGGGATTTTTCGCATGTAGACTGTGCAGTCACCCATCGATTTGTGAATGGTTCTACTAAACAAAACCACATAATAAGACACAGTTAATTCAACACTATTGTATTGTATTTCCGTCGTCCTTTGTTTGACTTGAAAACCGATCGACCAATTCGTGATCCTTCCATATTATGAACGATATAAGTTACAATTCTATGGAGCCCCGGAGGTGACATCCGAATTTTTTTTTTAAGTCGTGGCCACGAGAATAAAGTCGTGGCCACGAGAATATGAAGTCGTGGCCACGAGCATATGAAATCGTGGCCACGAGAATATGAGGTCGTGGCCACGAGCATATGAAATCGTGGCCACGAGAATATGAGGTCGTGGCCACGAGACTACGAAGTCGTGGGCACGAGAATAAAGTCGTGGCCACGAGAATAAAGTCGTGGGCACGAGAATAATGTCGTGGCCACGAGAATAAAGTCGTGGCCACGAGAATATGGTCGTGGCCACGAGAATAAAGTCGTGGCCACGACATTATTCTCGTGGCCACGACATTATTCTCGTGCCCACGACATTATTCTCGTGCCCACGACTTTATTCTCGTGCCCACGACTTTATTCTAGTACCCACGACTTTATTCTCGTGGCCACGACTTCATATTCTCGTGGCCACGACTTCATAGTCTCGTGGCCACGACTTCACATTCTCGTGGCCACGACTTTATTCTCGTGGCCACGACCATATTCTCGTGGCCACGACTTTATTCTCGTGGCCACGACTTTATTCTCGTGGCCACGATATTATTCTCGTGCCCACGACTCTATTCTCGTGGCCACGACTTTATTCTCGTGGCCACGACCTTATTCTCGTGGCCACGACTTCATAGTCTCGTGGCCACGACTTCATATTCTCGTGGCCACGACTTCATATATTCTCGTGGCCACGACTATATTCTCGTGGCCACGACCATATTCTCGTGGCCACGACATTATTCTCGTGGCCACGACTTTATGCTCGTGGCCACGACTTTATTCCCGTGGCCACGACATTATTCTCGTGCCCACGACTTTATTCTCGTGGCCACGACTTTATTCTCGTGCCCACGACTTCGTAGTCTCGTGGCCACGACCTAATATTCTCGTGGCCACGACTTCATATGCTCGTGGCCACGACTTCATATTCTCGTGGCCACGACTTTATTCTCGTGGCCACGACTTAAAATACAAAATTCGGATGTCACCTCCGGGGCTCCATACAATTCTGTGTTAATGGACTTCGGTTATAATTAAATCACATTCCCGATATAGGTCTATATATAGACTGCCGGATCACAAGATATTCAGCTGATATATAGGACAATTTCCACGCGATGGGAGATTCTAAGCTGAGTTTTCGTGAGACCACTAACAAAGGGAATGGCCGACATCATTGTGATGAATGCGGGAAATTGTTCACACAATTAAGCAGCTTGACGAGACATAAGAGAATCCACACTGGAGATAAGCCTTACCACTGTGATATATGCGGGAAATTATTTAATCAATGGAAGTCATTATCGAGACATAAGAAAATCCACACAGGAGATAAGCCTTACCATTGTGATATATGTGGGAAATCATTTAGTCGTCCGAGCCACTTGATGACACATAAGAGAATCCACACTGGATATCGCCCTTATTTGTGCGAGAAATCATTTAATCAATCGAGCGGCTTGAGAGCACACAAGAGAAGGCACACCGGAGATAAGCCTTACTGTTGTGATATATGCGGGAAATCATTTAGTCAATCGAGCGGCTTGGTTCATATGAGAACACACACTCGATACACGCCTCACCTTTGTGATATATGCGGGAAATCATTTACTCGATCGAACGATTTGTTGAAACCCAAGATAAACCACACCGGAGATAAGCCTTACCATTGTGATACATGCGGAAAATCATTCAATCAATCGAACCACTTGGTGACGCATAAGAGAATCCACGAGGATAAGCCCTACCCATGTGATATATGCGAGAAATAATTTAATCAGTCGAGAGACCTGGTGAGACATAAGAGAATCCACAGCGGAGATAAGCCCTACCCATGTGATATATGCTAGAAATCATTTAATCAATCGAACGATCTGGTGAGACATAAGAGAATACACGCCGGAGATCGCCCGTATCAGTGCGACGTGTGCGTGAAGTCATTCTCTAGAAGCGGTAACTTCATCAATCATATGAGAATTCACAGCGGAGATAAGCCCTACAAATGTGATATGTACGATAAATCATTTATTGAGTCGGGCAGCCTGACGAGACATAAGAGAATACACACCGGAGATAAGCCCTTTATGCCAATGTGTGAAATCATTTATTCAGCTGGGCGACCTGCCGAGACAAGAGAAAACTCTCCGGAGATCGTCCGTATCAATCCAACGTGTGCGAGAAATAATTTTCTAGTAGCGGTAACTTGATCATAAGATAATCCATGACGGAGATAAGCCCTACTGGTCAATTGATATATGCGAGAAATCATTTAATCAGTCAAACCACTTGATCAATCATATGAGAATCCATAGCGGAGTCATTTTATCAGGGGTAACTTGATCACACTTAAGATGCTCCATGTCGGATATAAGCCTTATCAATGATGCGATAAATCATGCTCTCGTAGCTGGAACTTGATAAGAGATAAACAAATTTCCATCGGACATATGCCTTACCTCGACGAAGACGATATTAACTGACAGTAATTACATCATCGTCCAATTACTTCATCATCTCATTTACCGAAATGTGCAAGTGTTTGATATGATACAATTAACTTTAGTTAGAATCGGACGTTTGTAAACATGTCTTATCATCGCTCATTTCAGTACTTGTGATTTCTGTATGGCTGGACCAAATAATAATTAATTATATATAATGCAGTTATTGATCATGTTTCAATCTCCTGTGGTTATTGATGGATTATCTGTTCCTATATAACAAGTTTTATGTAGTGTCCTGGGTTTAAGGTAATAGATATGAATCCAAAAACCCTGTCCAGAAAAGCTTCTGTCAATTACTTTTGATTTTATTTCAAATAATTTCTTAAATAATGCGATGATCAATTAAGTGGGACATATATTGGTTACTATTTTTTAGAAATGACACTGCAGTATAGATCAGACATCGATAGAAATTAATAGAGTTCTCTCATCGCTACGATCAGAACGTCAAGTGTCCCAGATTGATGGTTTGTATTTTAATCCATTGCTTATGATATATACTAATATAGACTATACTGTTAATTGCGTGTATTATACATGTATACATATACACATTATTTATTGCCGAAGGTGCGCATTTAAACGGTAATTTAACGGATGACTCCACTTTTAGTGGCGACTCTTATACCAGCACATTGTTTGTGTATTGCCACCCCTCCAATCCATAAGATAACCGGAAGACAGGTAGAAGTTTTGAACCATGTATAAACAACACCTGCAGGCATGCATTCATGGCATGCAACACCCATACTGGGCCACGGTCCTGATCCGAACTCATCAATCAATTAAATCTCTGAATTTGTCATATGATCCTAATATTGTTACTCCTAAATTCCTAATTAGTTATGACAAACACATTATGTAACTACATCTATCATCAGAGAGACTTTGTCAAATTACTGATGTTATTTTACCGACTATTTACCGTTAAAAAGAGATGTAAACGATGATACATGGAGCCATCTGTTTCAGGAAGCAGTACAAACACTTTCGTACTGGACAAATTCATACCGCAGAGCCAAATGAAACATGATCACAACATACATTAGTTTATTATATACTTGCCCATGAATTATAAGGTTTTAGCAGTGAGATATGAGTGATATCCCACTAGTGAAATATAAGTGATATCCCATTGGTGAAATTTCTGATGTATTGACATTCATTGGGGGCCATAGACAAGTAACTAAAGTATATAATAAACAGAATATCCACACTTTTTCAGTGGATATGGGTTAAATCTCATTCGTGATGACAAAACATTTGAATTTCCACTCGTGGCTAAAGCCACTCGTGGAAATTCAATGTTTTGTCATCACTCATGAGATATAACCCATATCCACTGAAAAAGTGTGGATATCCTCTATATATCAACATATTAGGATATAGATATCCCCATAGCACCGGACATATGTATATAATGGATATGTATGTATTCTTTTGTAAAATAAATTTTACGAAGGAAAAGATTTTTATAGACGGTCGACCTTAATATTGTATCGACCTGCGACCGGGGTCAGCTGTTTAGAAAGTTCGAGGTCAAGTGAACATCTGAGCGCCAACCACGAGGAGGGCGGGTATCTTGATTGATTGATTGTCCTCGTGGTGACGTTGTCGATACCCGACTGCCCATTCAAACGAATTTCGCACAGACCACAAGGTCAATAAATTCTAGCTCCTGTTTCGAAATACTTATGGGTCTATTGATGTATCATCACCATCTATGTGTTTGCTATGTGTGCAGTCTATTCCAGTCTGGGGATGCTGTCTTGAAATGATTGTCTGTGTTAATGTGAGATGCGATGTTAACCAGAGCTGTGTTAGGCTTATGCATGAAGTTTGCAAATTGCTATGAAGACTTATACAGGTATTATGAACTTTCCATTGACCCTGCCCACCAGGATTGAAAATTCATTGACTGCCAAAGCTGACTATATCAATTTAGTGTCAAAAGGCTCGAGGACAGTTATCTTGAAATGGACCACTATAACCCTCTGACAGCTATTTCCCATTGTTCAGGCGATTTCACTAGATTCTATGGCTATGTTTGAAGATTAAGGTTTTCGTCATTCCATCCTTATTTTCCACAGGTATATTTGGATTGAGACATTTGACTTGACATTCAGCTAGGATTCCGGAGGCTAGAGCCCACCTTGTTAGGAGCTCAATCACTGTTTTAGCTCCAAATTCATCAGGGCAGGCACCCTTTATCCGTTGCACGCGAATATGTGGCGATTTGCTTTTTAGGACTACTTTGTGGTGGGTTGCCAGGTGCGCAGTGCAGTGGGCTGGCTCTTAAGCGGGTGGCAAGTTTGGTCAAGGTGGCCACGGCGGATTACACCCTACATCCCGATGATCACTAATTACTCACCGGCCTAGAATGGATGAACTTCATGTTTTTCACACATAATATTCAATAATCAACAAAGTTCTCGTCAGTATAAGCTCTATGATTGTATCTGATAACCGACAATTTCTCGATTACTTTATATTTACATTTTATAAACCGTACTTTTCTTCGCGATGTTTTCTTACAGTGCACCAAACTAGAATTGACCGGAAGCGAACCCCCACCGTGAGTCCGTCGTGAAATATGACATATTTCGTCGGAATACGGTACTTTCCCATTTATAAATTTGTTTTTTAATATATAAAACATGTAATTTTTCTATTTATGTAATTTGGGTAATAATACATCATCTTGTAATCTCGCTTTCGACTGGAGTAGTAATTCTAAACTTAGAGTATCAACATTTTCATCTGTAAACGGCACAAAACTTATATAAATCGTGGATAATCAGGCAATGAAATTAATTCCAACGACTTAAACAAACTGTCTGCACCTATTTCACATCATACATTTGCCTGATGGAAGGATCGATTTGCTTTCGTGGCAGATTTTCATGTACCTGCCACGAATTCATAAATGACAACATCAGGAACATGTGTCAACAATATAAATATGGCGACTAGCTCCCCAAGGAAAACTGACTGACAGGTTTTAGCGGACGTTTTTCACACGTTACCGTAAACACTAATCTAAAGAATTGTTCCTTGGCTCTTCATGGTATGTCACTTTTCATAATGGGCTGCCTAATGATACTATTGAGGTATAGTTTTTTACATTTGACTGCCCAAACATTGTCATAATATTGCAGATATATTCTGTTTCCAAGTCACTTTTCTGGTACATAAAGCTTTTTAGTTCACATCTATTAGTGGCTCCCCCTTTACCCCGATGTATGCTCTAATTTTTCTCATGTTGTTATGTCTATTTATGTCTGATTTTAGGTGGACAAGGGCAATTTTTGTCAGCCCGTTTTTTAGACATTTTTCACGAAACAGACTTTTCCATCCCCTTAATTCAATTCCGTTGGTTTATTCTGGTCATCATATAGGATATTACCGATGTTACTATTACAAAACCTGTTACATAATATTTATGTATGCGGGCACATAGGTTATCATGTAGATTAAGCGGATTTCTACGACACTATGGTCATGTTCAAAATAATTATTATTTTAGATTTGATCATTGTGGTCCAGTGAGTGGGGTTTGTGCTATGAGTGCTAATTAGCCTCACGAGGACTGAACTCGTTTGGGTCGTGATTCTTTTGCGATAACTTTACTCAGACGTGATTGGTTGCATAAATGCTTACTTTTCAATGCATTTATAGTAACTTATGCCTTCCTTCAAGGTTGGGGCAGACCATTTGCCATGGCAGGATTATCATCGTGACAATTCATACTATATGGGTATCACCCGCAGTCTATCAATATCCTAGGAATTTTGAGTAGATACCACCACATTACGACCGGTTGCCATAGCAACTTCTTTGCGGAAATTTATGATGTTGGGGACTGTAATTTCGCTATATGACGTTATGTTTGAATAAAATATAAATGGTTTTCCTAAAGCTAAATGATCCAGGGCTATTTTCCACCATCTGAAACTAACCTTGCTCTCAAATCTTCCTTCCGACTGTGGGCGCCATTTAAAATGGCCACCGAACCACCCTTTCTAATGTTACAATGCTTACTTTTATATAATTTTATAGCCATGTACGCGTTAATTTCATGCTGTGTCCGACTATTTGGCATGAAAGAATTATCCAGGTGACCACTCATAATATACGGGTCATCAGTCGTGGTCTATAAATCTTCCAAAATAATTTGGTCAATGCCCCCAAATTGCGTCCGGTTGACGGGGCAACCCATTTTCGGAAAGTTATGCGTTTGGGGGCTGTAATTGCGCTATACGAGATGTCGACATGCGACATTTTGAATCAAAAGCAATTAATTGCCACAAACTATGGTCCAGGAATATATTTAAAATGCTCGCGTTTCTTTGTCTTTCCGCGGAAGTGGTCAAGATTCGCCTGCCATGGAGATTTCCATCCGAAATTTTGTCTACGCGTCTATGGCTTCGGCTCCTCGGCGCCAACATTTTGGAACAATGACGTCACGAAGTCAAAACGCGATTTCGTAATTCGACGCAATAGGCTGAATAGCCTAACCTTCAACCGAGTTCCGGGTCAAATACGACGAATGACGTAACACAAAACAAAACGCATTTGTTGACACCGTTTGTAGAGTTTATTATTACATAAAATGATCGTTATTGATTAATTATTGATTAATTGATATTTATTGTTGCATATTGGCTGTTATCAATATTTACACAAATCGTATTAATTATTTCTTATAATTGCTCCTTTGGTCAACTTTGACTATCGGAAAATGAAAATGAAAATATGCCGCTGAGAAAAAATGTAATCGATATTAAAGTCTCATCCTTTCTGCAACATGGAAGTGGTTTTAATTACTTAAAGGTGGATTATCTCTTTGTAAACATGTATTATATAGTTACCGGGCTATAAAATATTAGATTTGAATCGAAGACTCCTGTCCGGAAATGCTTCTATCGATTAATATTAATTTTATTTCGAATATGTTCTGGTCTAAAAAGGTGTGTTTGTTCAGCTAACGAACAATAGTGATTACTGTTAACAGAGACCAGAAATTATATTGTGCAATTTTGTCACAAATAAACGTTAAATATACTCATTATCACTTATATCTGTGGAACAAAACAATACAAATAACAAATTTTGTGACATTTGACATTCGTTGCGTAGCCGTAGGAACAGCCCAGTGCTCTATATCGCAATACGGTCTCATCCGAATGGTCGGTTCTAAAAATAGTAACATAAATGGGCCCGATTAAATATTCGAAATAAATTCAATATTAATTGATAGAAGCTTTTCTGGACATAGGTCTTCAGTTCATATCTATTATTTTATACCCACGCAACTATTTAAAATTTGTAATTTAAAGAGATAATCCATCTTTAAATGATTAATATAGTAATTTGCCTTTTATCTGTGATGAAATGAGAAATGGTAATTGTCTTGTTTTGCTAACATTAAATTAAATTAAATAAATTAAGTAACATACAGTGAAATTATTTTTTAATTATTTTTTATTAAATTTTTGCGCACGTTGGCATCTCTCTTAGTGCATTCTAGTTTCTTTTTGGTTTCGGGAGTTACATAATTGCAGTAAGGTCTGCGAGTTTGATCTTTGAACGTAACAAGGGCGAATATTTCTAAGTCTCGGCTCGTGAATTTGTTGGCACTGCCGTATAACGGGGCATTCATCGCCCAGTTCTACATTCCAGGGGGCACATTGTCGTTCCGAGTAGTCAACATTGTACAATGAGGCCTGTTCAACGGGTAGTTTGTGATTTCCTTTCGGAACATCAGCCGGCTGTGTACATATCTGTTGTGGTCCTGCGATCTGTCGTGTTCTCTTTTGGAAGTGGTCTTCATACATATATCAACTGCGAACTTGCTTGTTTTCGAGAGGGATTTCCCCCACTCCTGGATAACTCCGTCGCGTACTTTGCGATCGCAGGACGAGGTACATCGATTAGGACTTTTCACATTCGGATTGGTCCAGACATTCCTCATCCCCAAAGAATTAATTGTGTTGCGGATCTCCATCATCCACTTACTGTTGAAATATCCAGTGTGCCACAAGGCCATCATTACATCATATAATTTCAGTGTGATTCTGTTTATGGGCATACAAATTAGTCTGGCCCATTACGATATATACGAGGCCAGATTTCATTTTCACGGTTATAGGGCACATCCCAAGTTTGACATACACGAAGGACGTTGATGTGGAATTTTTTTCCCCACCCCTACTGTGACTTTCAGAATCTATTTATCTTGCTTTTCGAACCGAGCTAGATTCTCATACCACCCCCCATCTCCGATTCGTTCGCCAAAATGGGGTTACGAGTTATTGATTTTTCGTAGCCTTCCAGAATTCTCTTTGCTCTGTTTGTGATTTCTGGCGTTAATGAGTAGTGTATAGGTTGCGTTTTAGTTTCGTTCAATACCCCTAATATCGTTTTCAAAGTAATTTGATTTCACCATGTTTTTGTTGTTTGTTAGTTTGTTTTTCTCGTCGGGGAAAGTTGTACATGCAGGCAATTATACTGCCCACGTTCAGTTGGGTGCCGGTTGCGCGGTTATATCTAACAGGAGGGGTTACAATGTAATGTTTATTTTTCCAGTAACATGTCGAAATAGTAGTTGCGTCATAATAGAGAATATTACAGGCGGGTATACATTACGATGGATAAGATATACATCTTCACGTGCACATACCTTTCATCGGGACAACAATTGTCCCGCGGTTACACCCCTATACTGTGGATTCTCTCCCCTGTCAACGGATACCGTGGTTGTTGGTTCCTATCTACTATCTGCGTCGTCGATTTCGGTGGCATTTTTCCTTTATTTGGAAGTCTGTGGCAGTCAGGGTTCGCGCAAAAATAATTCACATTTGGCAAAAAATATTTTCATTTGGCAAAAGTTTTGGCAAGTCACATTTTAATTCCTCAAGCAATTTGGACAAATATTGGTCAATCAATACCATTAATTTCAGGCTACTCTTACATCGTAATTATATTAGTGGTGTTTTATAAGGTTGCGGGACAGTTAACGCCTCTATTTAGATGCAGTTACTCTCATAGCATTAGTACTGATGGTTGGAGGGATTACTAATCCTCCTGTGATGTGCCCTACTGAAGGAGAAACCGTTCTACCATTGTATTGTTCGGTGATTGGCTTATTGTTGTATGATAAACCACAATAGAGATGCGAGTATTTATAATTATTAACTAACTGCCTTCTATCGATATCAAAAGTCGTTCAAACCGCGAGTGTCGAAACATAAGACTTGATAAAAATGGTACTATCGGGGATAACATTTGGCAACTGCTCCAATACTTTGGCAAAAAATATTTGTATTTGGCAAAAGTAAATTTCGGTCCAGCGCGGACCCTGGTGGAAGTGTTCTGGATGGCACATTTCCCGGGAAGCAAGTATCCGGATTGTCATTGTCGGGTAAGTTGGGTACAGTTTGCATACAACTGTCTCATATACAGGTTATGGTACTGCCTCAATGTCCCATATATTCCTTGCCGTTGTTGTAGCGTCACTAGTCAGGAGGGGCTTGAGTTTTCTCCCCGTATCAGCATACTGTTGTACACGATCAGAAGGGCCATTGGTTTATTAATCGACTATCCCTCCATTCAGTGACTCCGTCTTGTACACGGCCATTAGTAATTCAGGTTATGCCTTTTGACGGTTCCAGTCATGAGTTAAAGACATATTATGGACTTGCTCTGGTGTGTTAAACTTTTAAGTTAGTATTCATGCAGTATGCCAACTGGAGGAATGTAGAATTCTACTAAATCGCAGAAATTCTCAAGCTAATCGGCCGTAGCTCTTTATATAAAACATCACCAGCAATACGCTCCATTGTAAATATTTACTTCTCGATTCGGGACGCAAATATCGGCGACTAAGCAACAAACCGATTTGTCATGGAGAGACGCTGGATTTAATTAATATATCATAATGACAGTGTCTTCTATCAGTTTGGATTTAAATAAAACACAAACAAAAGAAAACAAAACACAAGATGTCAGCATAACTCACTTTCTAACAAACGGGTGAGGAGGTACTCACAAGTGAGTCAGCACTTCTCCTTCTTCCCCCGGGCGGACAGTTACAGGTTGTACAAAATCGGTCCCCCGTGATAGGTTGCTCTTTGAACTCGGATGGGAGAAGCTGGACAGTAGGCGGTATGTTAAACGAATGAGTATATTTTACGATATGGCAAACAGCAAAGCCCCCGCCTACTTAACTCGGCTTCTTCCGTCAAAGGTTAAGTACAACTGTGATTACGAACTGAGAAATGCATCAAATTTAAATCGTCCCATTTCAAATAGCAAATGAACAGATACAACTTTCTTCCCCATATGCGTTATGGATTGGAACAAATTGGCTGACAAAAAAAAAAGAAGGAAGAAACATTCCACTCGATAGGTTCAAGAAAGCACGAGTAACTAAGCCATTACAACTACCAACATGTTTGTATATGGTAAACGGCTATTAAACATCCTTCATTGTAAACTGAGGTGTGAATGTAGTAATCTACAAGCTGATAAACTTAAAAATTATATAGCAATTTCTGCTACAGGTAGGTGTCGACATTCTGTAGCAAATGCTTTCCACTATTTTTTGGAATGCCACCCACACTTTGAAGAAAGAATTACACGCCGTAATAATCTTCTGCGCTTTAATATACAGTCAGTTAAGGCACTTATATTTGTGGACCCGAACTTAGAACAATTATAAACTGAACATATCTTTCAAGCTGTGAAAAATTACTTACGAGATACAACTCAAGAGGAAAATCCGACAAAGTTCTGTTAAGACGCTCGAATCATTTGAATGCAAATTGTACAAATGTTAACAATGCACCATGAGGAACATGTATCACATTTAAAACAGCTACTTGAAATCATTAATGAAATTATTTAGAATTGGTGGGGTGCTGAGACTACACACTGTACTTCAAATACTATACAATGATACACTGTATGTATACACTTGTACATTATGTTATACCTATCGTGTTAACAACCCACATTATTATGTATCAGTGTTAAAACGGACATTGGGAGAGGGGGTTATGCATAAGTGGATCGCACTTGTCCTCCAATCCCAATATGTATTGTTTTATACTTATTGGTAATAAAGATGTTTAAACCAAACTCGGTTAGGTAATATTCCTCATGGGGAGTGGTGTCGCGGTGATCGTATGGTATACATAGGGTCGTGGTCCGGTTTGACCACTTGTTTGTCCGTCCGTCCGTCTGTCTGTAGACACTTTACGCATGGTGCTATAACTGACATATTTTCACGCTGATCGGTGCCAAATGTTGTGTATGAATTTCTCCGCACCAAATACAGATCGAAGTCGATTATGGGTTTGATCCGATAAATTTTAAAGGATTATGGCCCTTTGCCATTGAAATCATGCATGCTTCGACAATTTTTCAGCTGTTAGGTTCCATAAACTTGGTCTGAGTTTCTCAACGCACGACTACAGATCGAGTTCGAATATGGTTTGATCCGATATTCTTCATGACGTTCTGCCCCTTTGTTATTTTCTTCCTGTCTGACAATATATCTTAGTTACACAGTATGCATGTCCCGGTAGACTGTAATAAACCCGGTTTACAATGCCATGCAGTGTTTCCCCACATGTGTGTTGGCCATCAGATGCGATATCATTGAGGGGAAGGTTTCTGCTATCATTTTTATACGCATGGTTATTTCCGTTGCAGCTTAGAGGCCTAACCTGGTTTTACTGTTTAGTAGCATTACTGTTGGTGGTGAATGCAGTGATTGTGTTAAGTAGATGGTTGGTTGCAATGGCTACCCTAGTTGGTGTGGGCGCTCGCCCTGATGTACCGGTGGGTTTTGGTGCATCATACAGTGGTCTCCGGGCTATAACGGTCGTCAACCGGTACGGCGTGCTGGCGGGGAGTCGGTTACGCCTCTTTTTCTGACCTTAGTACTTGTTTTCTCCTTTTTTTCAGATGCCAAAAGCGACAGCTATGACCAGACACCGATTAGTACCCGATGTCCCGGTGGAAGTGGTTGGACCATCGCGGGTGACCAGGCATGCATTACCAGCCGGCATCCCTGCCCGTTCGAAGGGGATGCCCGCCAGGAGTGGTACATATTCTACGGCCGCGCCTACAATTGTTCGTCCCGTACGGCCGCGGGTCACGCGTGTGCCTGGCAGTGTGCGTCATTGGTCGGTGCGGTCGACTACAGCTTCATCGGTTGGTGCGCGATCGTCGCGTGGTCGGGCGCGTGCTGTGGTCATGCCCGAGGAGGTTGCATCTGTGGCTGCTTCGGCCGATATTCGCGGGGAAGACGAGCAGTGTGTTTTCGGGGCCAGGATAGCGTGCCTCTCCTCTCAATCCCGTTAGTGCATTCTGCAGAGGACAAGTCGCGTCTGGCTCCTAAGTTGCAGGACGCATGGCTGGGACTTGGTGGCATCGTCTCCTGTTCAGTGTGCCGCGGTCCCTCGTCGGCATTAGGACAGCCACAGACTAACGCTACCGTGGCTTCTGATCTCGAAATTCCACCGGCTAGCCCCATGGGCCGACCCGGAACCGATTCCGTTGCCTGCGTCGCTGACCATCGACACATTGTGGGAACTATGACTCGGCTACTCGATGCTGCCCTTACTTGTTCATCTCGGCAGTATACGCCCGGCACTGGGGGGTTTTGTTCAGTTTGCTTCCCGCTTTAACGTCCGGCCGTATCCGTCCGTTAACGTGAGCACGATGGGGCTCTTTCTCGCACATCTTTTCCAGATCGGTATAGCACCGCCACGGTGCGTAGTGTTTTGTCGGTCATCGCATATCAGCACACAATTCAGGGCTTAGCGACTCCCACTACACATTTCCGGATTCACAAAATACTCGCGGGCTTTCAACGCTTGCGCCCGAGTGGCGACCCGCGCCGACCAATTACTCTTTCCATATTACACTCTATGATAGCTGTATTGCCCTGTTGCGTGGCATCACACACTGAATTGTCCTTTTCCGCGCACTATTCGTATTCGCGTTCTACGCGCTGGCCCGTATCGGCGAACTGTGCACGTCACTCTCTGCGCCTCATCTAAATGTCCTGCTCTGTTCTTATGTTACGGTCACGCCCGCCTCCATCGACATCTGCTTCCGGCATTTCAGGGTTAATAAATTGCCCCCAGTGGTCGCCATTGGCAAGTTAGCGGAACCAACCTTTTGTCCGCATCGCCTAATATCCGTCTTCACTAAACATCGCGGTTCAACGGCGCCCCCTTTTTTCTGCTCACCGGACGGTCGGGGCATCACACGGGCGCATTTCAATGCCGTTCTCCGGAGGGTGTTGTCAATTCTGCGATTGGATGACCGGGATTTCAAGTCTCATTCCTTTCGGATGGGAGGGGCGTGCTTGGCAGCATCGCGGAGTTACTCCGATGAACAAATCCGGATGCTCGGGCGCTGGAACTCCGACGCGTTTCGTAAGTACATCCGTCCTCCGCAGTTGTCATAACAAGAGTTCCGCGATTGAACGTTTCCGTTCGTGTGTCTTGCCACCATCGTATAGCACAGTCACAGCGGCCGAGCGGCACCCTTCCAGCATTGCCGGGCGTCGTTATCTACAGTTCCGTTTGCCGACTCGGCGGGCACGCTCAGTCCGATTTCCCGCGACTGGGAGGGGTTTGGTAGGGTTATCCGACCTGTAAGTCGTGTCGCAGCACGCGTGGGGGATCTCGCTGCCTGGTCTCTCCCTGTCCTTTTTTCTGTTTTCCGAACCCCCCTAATTTTCCGTTCCGAGCGGGGCACGAGCGTTGTCCGCGTATGCGCTACACAGTTTACATGGCTCTCTGGGAGGTACTTCATGGCCCGGTTTCCGTTTCCTGTCTGACAGACATCCGCCGCCTGCCTTTGCTGGTGGTGCGCAATGGTTGCACTGGTTTCACTATGCTGGTGATGGTTTTTTGGTTGTTGTTTTTTTTTTTTTTTAAGCGCTCATCAGTCTCTGGTAGCGCCGGTTTCACTGTTCCAGTGATGGTTTTTTGGTTGTTAATATTTCTTTTTTTTACGCGCTCATCAGTCTCTGGTAGCGCCGGTTTCACTGTTCCAGTGATGGTTTTTTGGTTCTTTATTTTTCACTGTTCCAGTGATGTTTTTTTGGTTCTTTATTTTTCACTGTTGGTTTTTTGGTGATTTTTTTTTTAGCGCTCATCAGTCTCTGGTAACGCCGGTTTCACTTTTATAGTGACTGTTTTTGGTGTTTTGTTTTCAGCGCTAATCAGTCTCTGGGGTTGCGGTGGGTTTTCTCATTTCCCCGCCCTGGCGTTGCGTAATTTTACACTTTCTTTTTATAGGTGGGTTATTTTCTCAGTCTTTCCACTGGTATTTTATTGGCTTCTGGTGGTGGGTGTATGCCGAGCTCGCGTCCAACACTTCACTCGGCAAGTGGCGTGGTACACCCAGGTTGCATATTGTTCAATCGGGGCCGCGCCACATGCCGATGGTTGTCATAATTTCGGTAATTCAATTAAAGAATTGCCATTACGCAAATATGTCTTAGTCTTTATTTATTTAGCCCACCAGTGGTACCCAGGGAATTGTCGTAAAGTAGATTTTTATAGACGGTCGACCTTAATATTGTATCGACCTGCGACCGGGGTCAGCTGTTTGGAAAGTTCGAGGTCAAGTGAACATCTGAGCGCCAACCACGAGGAGGGCGGGTATCTTGATTGATTGATTGTCCTCGTGGTGACGTTGTCGATACCCGACTGCCCATTCAAACGAATTTCGCACAGACCAAAAGGTCAATAAATTCTACCCGCCATCCCACCTCCTTCAGGTGTGGGCCTTTGGCCCACCACTCCCTCCAGTGACTGATTAGTGGCTTGGTTTGGCACGGCCCGGTGCCGGCCATACATTTTTGGTTTAGGCGTGTGGCGTGGTACACCCAGGTTGCATATTGTTCAATCGGGGCCGCGCCACATGCCGATGGTTGTCATAATTTCGGTAATTCAATTAAAGAATTGCCATTACGCAAATATGTCTTTATTTATTTAGCCCACCAGTGGTATCCAGGGAATTGTCGTAAAGTAGGGAGATATGATATAAATACTGTTTTCTCTGTACTTCTCTGTTCATGTGAATTATAAGAATGAATCATCATCATAACAGTAAAACTTATAAAGTAAAAATTAGGTAATTTCGCGCAAGTAAGATATATATATACTTATGATACTTATGATACTTATGCACTAATAGTTATTTGGCTCAAGGCGAGTTGAATATAAACGCTCTTCATATTGAGTTCATTGGTTGTCTGTTTCTATTATCTCAGTTAAGAGATTCTTATATGTATGCTTCCGTACACTATCACAAATAGGTTTTATTCTTTGCGCGATTTCAGAGAGGGACAATACAAACATGTCACGTGTACTAGTGCTGTCAATTTTAGTACAATTCTTATTAATCGGTCAGATTCGGCCCATTTTGTTATTGTCGAGTATCTTAACACAAAATCGTTCACTTTTGGATTAACGCATGTTGGTTGGGTATGTGCTCCACACCAACCAGTTAGCTGGTTCCAGGATTTCAGTGAGTCGCTGTATGATCGTGTATCGGATGTAGGAGTATGCATACAGCGAATGGCCGAATTGTCATGCGTGAGGTATATATTCAAGTATGGAGTACACAAATGGTCGTGTTATTGGTGTATCCATTCAATGCGGGGGTGTACATGTATACATGGAATGACTCTATGGCCATGCGTGGGGTGTACATGTATATGTATATATTGAATACAGGGTACTGGCCAGTATGTCTCGAAGGGTTGTATGTCAATTAGTGAGGTATATACGTACAACTAGGGTGAATATATGGTCATGAGTGGGGTACATTGTATATATGTTTATCTTGAGCAGCTATATGGTCATGTATGTGGTCAATATGTATACAGGAAGTGGCAATACGGTCAATGGTGATGTGATATGCAGAGTATTGGTATGTCTTGAAAGCTGCATGGCCACTGTCAAAATGTACATGTATACCTGGAGTGACTTTATAGGCATGGTGGGGTGTATATCTTTAGTGGCTATATGACCATTGGTGTCGCCAATTTGTGCATATGAAGTAGCCATAGGGCCAATGTTGATATGAATTGGCAAACAATGATTGACTATATGACCACGAATGTGGTTATGGGTATACAGCGAGTGGCTGCATTGTCATGCATGAGGTATATATGCAAGCCTGGACTGGAATATATGAATGGTCATGTGTGCGGGGTATTGATATACATGGAACATCTGTATGGCCATTGGTGATGTGTACATGTATACTTGGAGTGACGCTATTGTCATGAGTGTGGTGTATATGTATATCTCTAGTGACTACATTGCCATGGGTGTGGCAAATATATGTACATGGAATAAGTGTATCGCCAATGGTGATATGAATATATAGTAAAGTGCGTGGTGTGCGGGTATGCCTAAGTATTGTTGTACGATCATAGGTGATGTGTATGCGTAAAAAGCGAGTGGCTACATGGTCATTTATGTGGTGTTTATGTATATATGGAGCGAGTGTATGGTAATGGTTATGTTGTACATGTGTAAATTTGGGTGTGTATCGCTTTACAAAATAACTCAGAGATATGTTAATCGATATAAAGGTAATGTCAGAGTTCTACATCTCGACGGTGGTTTATATGCACAATGGGGAAAACGGGTTGCCTGAAATTATTCATTTCGATGCCAATGAGCGACCATTTTATTGGCCTGAGTAGCCTCATAATAATGCCCCTTTCAGTTCAATTTCAAAGTTCTTTCCATTTCAAAAACATGGTCTGAATCCCAAAAGAAGTTTTTGTCAAAATTTCGTACTGCATCCTTTATAATTAATTCGTCATGCCTTATGAGTGACATGGGTTAATACAAAGTCAGTCACAATTTGCTACCTTGTCGGAACATCAGAGAATATTCGGGATATATATATACTCTAGTAGCTCATGGTGGTTTTGTATGCACGTTTATGTCCAGAGCAAAACTCTTCATGAATCCACTAATTGAAGGTACACGAACAATATTTAGTTGGTGACACATTTCCCATTGAGGGCGAAATGGGTCAAATGGCCACGCCCTTTTTTGCGCGAAGTACTGCCACCCGCCGTGACTATATCTCCAGAACCGTTCGACATATGGAGCCGAGTGACCACTCAAAATGTGCGGAATTGCCACATTATGGGGGGTCAGTAATACATGTTCATATCCAAAAGTCAATGGTTTTGAAGATAATTGACTAAAACCAATAACAATCCATTTTTAAGGGCCCAATTTTGGGGTTCAGTACTTTTATCTCAAAACTGAGCCCCCAATTATAATTGTATTGACCTATATCCATCGGTGCCATATACAGGTACCATTTCTGATATTTTATGTACCATTATCGGATGGGATTGACCTTCAAGGAGCTCTTGACCCTGAAAATGAGGTTTTTGGATGGAATATATTGGTCGTAAAATGAAAAACAGACATTTTCCCAATAACAAAGATGTTGAGGAAATCATGAATTATGGGGTATTTGATCAGTAACCTAAAACTCCTACAAAAAGGTTACCTGATGATATAATTTGAATGTAGTTCTTCTTTTGTTATCTAGATTTCATGGCCTTTGATGTGAGATGGCTGCCAAAATGGTTATAAATGGAATGACATATATCACATTAGCAATATACTTGTAAATGAGTTCAATGTGTTATTTTCTTTAAACTTATGGGAGAACAGGGTGTTTTTATGGTATTCTAATGTTGAATTGAATTATACTCAGCCCATAAGTAGGTTTAGCAAATGTTGAGTTACTACAATTTGATCAATCAGTATGATTCGGTAGTCGAGCAGGTTTGTGTTTTTATCAGTCCCACATCAATTTTGATTGGCTGCATCACCATTTTGTATAAAGGTTCTACAATTTCCTTAACACGTACATTATTTTAGTAAACAAATAATGGCTAGCCTGGCATGGTTGCCTATATTTATATCCTGATATATGTATACGTACACGTAGATGTATATTTGCCCTAAATTGTTTCTGGTTCAAATTTGGGAGTTTGTAAGAAAATAAGTCATAAGAAAGATGCAGTTGCAGTAATATTAAAATATATTGTCCTGTTCAAAACTAACAAATACATGTCCAGTTATAATAAATCCACACATTAAAAATATAGGGCTTCCATAAATACAGAATATTTTCCAACTTGACAATCGTTCCTTGTGTTCAACTGAGTGAGTTCATGTGAGGTTCATGGAAATTTATTTGGCAAGCTTGATTCTAAAGTGTCTAGCTTTATGGGCTTGAAATTCCGAATGAAATCCTGTTCCGTTGTGAGCTCAGAGAGAGTTAGAAGAAAAATACAAGCATCAGTTGATATGCAGATATAAATACATACAAATCTAAATTATGCAGGTAGCCATGCTATGCAATCCTCTCTCATGTTTCAACTTATCAAGGAAAAATGAGCACATTACCAATGACTATGATAGTCAGATGTTTTTGTAGATTTTGTAGATTTGTGGTTGTTGTTGATTTTGTAGATTTATGGATGTTGTAATGCAATATAGATCTCCATTATAGTTGCACAAATTTATTTTTCATTTCGTCCCTTTAAATTGACTTTTATTTTTTATGCATGTATATGTGCCACTCCAAAAATGGCAGTAAAAGTACTGTAAACCGTTTGGTTTGATGTTATAGGCACAGGAGATATATATATATATATATATATATATATATATATATATATATATATATATATATATATATATATATTGAATAGTAGAAAGTTCAAACGTACAGTGGTATATATAGATAACATGTGATTAAAAACACAAACACATCATTTGGCTTTAAAACTAGGCCTTTCACGGCTTCAGGGCCGATCTTCAGGTTCCGCCATTTTTATTTTGTATTGTGACGTCACTTCCGGGAGGTTTGTAGGTAAACGGAATGTTCCGTATTGCCACGCACGGAGGGTTTGTACCATTGTGGACGATATCGCGCAGTAGTGTGGTCGTCAGAGGGTTCGACCCGGAAGAAATTGGTATAGAAGCGGTTTTGGTGTCATTCGACGCGGGAGAATCTCGTGTATAACATATCCAAAATCCGCTAAAATCCGCTTTGGGCAAAATTCAGGATCCAACATGGCGTCCAACATGGCTGCCGTTAGTCAAAAGATACTCTGACTGAGATTAATTCGATAACAGTGAGAACAAATGTTGTCATATGTATACAAATGTATACATTTTTGCAAAGGTAAAATGTTGTGCCACCTGTTTATGGCAAAAATGGAACCCATCGTCCCAGATGGCCGCCAAAATGGCGGCCCAAACTAGAACATTTGAAGTTTTTGCCTAATATCTTAAAGATCAATTCCTGTTGTTTGATAATGGTTCAGACTGGCGACATTGATTAGTCATATTCATGTTAATTCATCATTGGAGCAATGAAAGATACCATAAATGGGGTCCCAGACTCATCTACACCCTCAAAAATTCGATTTTACAGAACGCGGTATAAAATTCCACAAAACTCTCCATTGTGATTACAGTCATATATCAACAAGAAATGGACAGAACTGTACAGAACGGTTTTGGTGGCTTCCCGCGGGTTGACAAAATCTCGACTCATCAGTGCTATAATGTCGTATATCCATTTTGGCGGGAAATGAGTATTTGATACCATTCGAATCGTGAGAAAAAATCCAATCCGATGGGCCAAACTGTCCTTGCATTGGATGACAAATATTCGCACAAACCAGTGAAGCAAATGTCGTATCTCCAGCGATCTTCACATTTATTCGTGCTATAAGGTAGTATGTCCAACAGCAGCCAATCGGACGCTTCAGGTTGTCCACGTGACTTCTGTTTTGTGTTTGTGAATTCTAAAATGTGTGCTATATGGCAGTATCTCCATGTTAGTCACGTGATCATTTGGTGATTTAAATTTTGTGATTGTTCCACACATTTCTGTATGATGATGCACATGGGTGAATTTTCATAGTGTAGAATAGGCACTTTTTAGTTCATAGACACATGCGATTGCCACCATATTTAGCTTAATCTGCATTTATTAGCACAACTTCATTATAGCACGGAAACGAATCGTCGCTGGCATACGCAAAATGTCATATCTCCAAAAAAGCTATTGTTTTTTAAAAGAAAACGAGGGAATAAACAGAAAACAATATGTGGTCCAGAGCAAAACTCTTCATGAATCAACTAATTGAAGGTACACGAACAATATTTGGTTGGTGACACATTTCCCATTGAGGGCGAAATGGGTCAAATGGCCACGCCCCTTTTTGCGCGAAGTACTACCACCCGCCGTGACTATATCTCCAGTTTCGCATCAGGCTATAATAGGTTTTCCAGTGCTGGCGAAAGTGAAAAGGACAGGAGGGAAAAGCGAATAATCTGGGGTTTATTTAATTGGTGGGCAAGTTGGTTATCGGAGCTGGGGAGTTTCAAAGTAAAATTATTTTCTTCAATATCAAGAGGAAAAATGAAAATTCGCACGTACATTGTATACCCTTCACACTTTATGTGACAATTCCGTGTCATGCGATTGTGGGTAAATACATGTGGATAGAAACATGCTAGTACATATGTAGACGCACCTATATCTTCTACACATTTAGTGAATTTCATCAATGATATGTAGACACAATGTGCGTCACGGCTGGATCTGACCCGTAGGCGTAAAGGTATCAACCATTTAGCTTGATTAACTGGCATTTCAAGGTTGTCATTGGATAGAAATGCCACATGAACATGGTGATTAACAACATGTTTGTCTAAGAAATGTGAACAATGAACATGTTATTTTCCGGATGTTAGACAATCAAACTGCCACATAAGGCGTTCATCCATGCTCATCAGAGCACGAAATATGTGCAAATTAATGACACGAAAACTATTTCATGCGGACGACGTACTCTAGACCTACATCCAACGTCATTTCCAATTAACTTTTATTGTTTGTACGGACGGTTTCGAGGTTTGAAAATCCCGCTTGTCCAAGAAAACCACCACATACTTACGGAGTCGATGTGTAAACAATTAAATGTATGGGGATAGTTTCTTCATATATATATGTATTTGGCACACGTATTTTCTAGAACATAAGAGATCACCATTTACCGGAGAGTTGATATCTGGGAAGAGATCAGAGTAAAACTACTTTTCTTACATGTCGAAATGGGGAATCCATGGGCTACATTTAGTTCCAGCTTGAAACTTGAAAATGATGGCACATAAAAGTGCATACAAAACCACCATGAGCTACTAGAGTAATATGGCAAATCAAATTTGGTTCCATTTTGCAAACCATCTTGAGTAAGTTTGTCCAATAACAGATCAGTGTGACTGCGTGACCCATTTGAGACAGATCAGAACAATAACATGGTGATTCTATTGTACTTGAGAAAATAGTCTTTTTTTGCCGATCTTTATGTCAAATTTGTGATTAAAAAATCAAATAATTCTGGTAATTTCAGTGTTTAAAATAGTAACAAATAACCAAGGTCCGTTAGAAATGGTAGTATTCAATATCTATAAAACAGCGTAGACATTTTTCATCAACCAAGGGGTCGAAGAGCTCTTCCCATCAATGTATTACATTATTATAATCAATAAATTTGAAAATTGAGCAAGGAAATATGGGTTGTAACAAAAATAGAACTTGGCACTGATAGGGTTAAATCAAAACTCGGACTTGGCACTGATAGGGTTAAATTAATCAACTAGGCCACTTGAACGCTACATAAAACAATTCATACCGGAGATTCATACAATGCGATTTATTCGGGAAATCATTCTCTTCTCACGGTAACTTTGTCGTACATAAGAAAATCCACATAGTGGTCGTGGTGGAGGCTTTACGGTTGTGATATATGCCGCATATAAATTCTCGGTAGGGTCACTTGGTTAGACATAATTGAATGATCGATACGTGGTCATGTTATATTACATTCACATGTCAATTTATTTGTACATTATACTTGTATTCGAATGAGGTAATATGTACGTGTACTGAGACACACGAGTGTACATATATGCGGCTGGTACGATCAGAACCGACGCCGGAAATAACCCTTACAGTTCTGATATACATTGAAAATGAACGCATGTGTAGGAATTCTATATAAAAGAGTAGCATTCCTGCGAGTGAGATGTATATGTGTGTTCTTATCACTTCATAAAACAATACTGAATTAGTTTTGCGGGTATAACATAATTAATGTGTATTGAAGACCCCTGTCTGGAAACGCTTCCATCAATTTATATTGATTTTATTTCCAATATTTTATTATAAAACAGCATAATGCTCTATATTGCTATATGGTATCCCACCCGAATGGTCTGCTCTAAAAAAAGGCAAATAAACGGGCCCAATTAAATATTTGAAAAAAAATCAATATTAACTGATAGAAGTCTTTCCGGATTGGGGTTTTCCGTTCATACTTATTATTTTTTACCCACGCAACTATTTCAAATTTGTTATCCATAATAAACCATCTTTAAACTAGCAGTCATGAGACTAAATAACACCTGCTGGCCCAGTCATGTCACCAAATAACACACGATGGCCCAGTCATGTCACCAAATATCACCTGCTGGCCCAGTCATGTCACAAAATAACACATGATGGCCCAGTCATGTCACCAAATAACACCTGCTGGCCAAGTCATGTCACCAAATAACACCTGCTGGCCCAGTCATGTCACTAAATTACACTTGCTGGCCCAGTCATGTCACCAAATAACTCCTGCTGGCACAGTCATGTCACTAAAAAACACCTGCTGGCCCAGTGATGTCACTAAATAACACCTGCTGGCACAGTCATGTCACTAAATAACACCTGCTGGCCCAGTCATGTCACTAAATAATACCTGCTGGCCCAGTCATGTCACTGAATAACACCTGCTGGCCCAGCCATGTCACTAAATAACACCTGCTGGCCCAGAAAATAGACTTTCAGCGCCAACTGTGAACACATGCTACAGCCTACCAACCATCAATCAGCGCCAACTGTGAACACATGATGCAGCCTACCAACCATCAATCAACGCCGCCAACTGTGAACACATGCTGCAGCCTACCAACCATCATTCAGCGCCAACTATGAACACATGCTACAGCATACCAACCATCAATCAGCGCCAACTGTGAACACATGTTGCAGCCTACCAACCATCTATCAGCGCCAACTGTGAACACATGCTGCAGCCTACCAACCATTAATCAGCGCCAACTGTGAACACACGGTGCAGCCTACCAACCATCAATCAACGCCAACTGTGAACACATGATGCAGCATACCAACCATCAATCAGCGCCAACTGTGAACACATGCTGTAGCCTACCAACCACCAATCAGCGCCAACTGTGAACACATGGCGCAGCCTACCAGCCATCAATCAGCGCCAACTGTGAACACATGCTGCAGCCTACCAGTAGGGCACCAAACATTGTTTGTTTACAGAGATACACTCATGAGTTATTATGACATACTGAGTATATGAAATCGTTATTCGGTGGATACTTCCTAATATTACGTCACTTCGTGTTACGTTACGAGTACGTGTACGTACATTAGATCGAACGGATCTCCCCGCCACATACCTTCGCCCAATACACATATCCATTCTTGGGAACCATATTTTGAAATGTTATTGGTATAAAACTTTTGTCACTTTTAGCGACGTTTAAAGAACAACGGAAATCGTTGTTTCTTGTCGATAACGATCGTGTCGGTTCTCGGGCGCGATTTACGTATATTGACATTATTATCACAAGCGAGTAGAACTTCCTATATCGACCAGAATGCGTTGTCCATTGTAATTTAATATTGCTGTTGATTCATACGAACGCGCCTCCCTCCGTGCCACGGTGGCGAAAAGAGCAATGACGTCATAGTCATGAATTCATCCGCTCCTTCAAAATAATCCACACCCACCAGATAATCCATAGACGCAACACGAGTTTGGATATGTGCATGCCGCAACGTTTTCCGACATTCGGAAATCTGAAAGTTTTGATCGTCCACTCGAGTGTCACGACACATGATGTATGCGGAAAGGCATTAACACAATCAGAAACTATCGAAGGACACAAGATAAATTCCGAATCTACACTCATCTCAACGACATATGCAGGAAACCATTCGCTCTAATAATAGTGATAGTCTGATTGCATATGGAAGATATAAACATGAGCGACCGCCCACACGAGTGCAATATATGCCAGAAGACATTTACTAAATTAGGATCTGTGACTAGACATAAGCTAATACACACGGGTGATCGTCCGCATCAGTGCGATATATGTAAGAAATCCTTCACCCATAGGTGTAATCTGACAACACATAAACAAATCCACAGAGCAGATCATCCACACGAGTGTGATATATGTCAAAAGACATTTTCTAAATCAGGAGAACTGAGTAGGCATAAGCTCATACACACAAATGATCGTCCGTATCATTGCGATATGTGTGACAAATCGTTCACCCTTAGAGGTAGTTTGACAGCACATAAACGAATACACACAGCCGACCGTCCACATGAGTGTGATATATGCGGAAAAACATTTACTCAATTCGTCAGTTTAACTAGACATAAGATAATCCACGCTGGTGATCGTCCGTATCAGTGCGAAGTGTGTGAGAAATCATTTGTTACTTTGTCTCAAGTCACCGTTCATAAGAGATCACATACCGGTGATAGTCCGTATCAGTGCGATGTGTGTGAGAAATCGTTTACTACTTCATCTCAAACCACCATTCATAAAAGAACACACACCGGTGATCGTCCGTATCAGTGCGATGTGTGTGAGAAATCATTTGCTACTTCATCTCATGCCAACTATCATAAGAAAACACATGCCGGCGAACGTCCGTATCAGTGCGATGTGTGTGATAAATCATTCCTTCAAAATAATAATTTGATTGTACATAAAAGAATCCACACAGGAGAGCGTCCGTATCAGTGCGATGTGTGGTCCGAAATTATTCGCCCAGAACAGTGCCCTAACGAGACACAAACTAATCCACACCGGCGATCGTCCTTATCATTGCGATATGTGTGCGATGTCGTTTTCACACCCAACTAAGTTGACGAGACATAAGATAGCATTTCACCAAAACTGATAAAACAATATTTGTTGTCACCGATTCCATTAAAGGTGGAGTATCTCTTTGTAAACATGTATTATATGTCCCTTTAAATGTATATAATATATAGAGGATCTCCAACGAGTTATGTTGGGATATAAGATTTTATGAAACGAGTTTCATAAAATCTGTCATTCCAACATAATGAGTCGAAGATATTGTATATCACATGAAAAAAACTAAAGCGTTATGACTTTTTAACAACATCAGCTCTGTAGAGAACACGCAAACTGACGCTTCACCACTCAACGTCAGTACTGCACTACACACGCAAAGAAATATAGTCCCTTTTAGTTTCGTCTTTATTTGACGTCTATTGTGTTATTTATTGGTAACATTTGTCAATAATATAATTTTAATCAAAACAAATAATCAGTTACAGATAAGGAAATATGTAATGGATTGTTCAATGATATTTTAGGGGTTTCATGTGATATATATAATTATTCAATCTGGTGTCCGTATCAGTGTGATGTTCATTTAATTGTATATAATATATATAATTATTCAATCTGGTGTCCGGGTCACCATGATATTCCTTTAAACGTATATAATATATATAATTATTCAGTATGGTGTCCGATCAGTGTGATGCTTTTTTAAATGTATATAATATAAATAATTGTTCTATCTGGTGTCCGATCAGCGTGATGTTCCTTTAAATGCATATAATAAATATATAATTATTCAATCTGGCATCAGGATCAGTGTGATGTATATAATAAAAAAATGTTCATTTAAAGGTGGATTATCTCTTTGTAAACATGTATTATATAGTTACCGGGGTATAAAATATTAGATTTGAATCGAAGACTCCTGTCCGGAAATGCTTCTATCGATTAATATTAATTTTATTTCGAATTTTTTCTGGTCTAAAAAGGTGTGTTTGTTCAGCTAACGAACAATAGTGGTTACTGTTATCATAGACCAGAAATTATATTGTGCAATTTTGTCTCAAATAAACGTTAATTATACTCATTATCGCTTATATCTGTGGAACAAAACAATACAAACAATCAATCTGTGACATTTGACATTCGTTGCGTTGCCGTAGGAACAGCCCAGCGCTCTATATCGCAATACGGTCTCATCCGAATGGTCGGTTCTAAAAATAGTAACATAAATGGGCCCGATTTAATATTCGAAATAAAATCAATATTAATTGATAGAAGCTTTTCCGGACATAGGTCTTCAGTTCATATCTATTATTTTATACCCACGCAACTATTTAAAATTTGTTATTTAAAGAGATAATCCATCTTTAAATGTTTATAATATATATAATTGTTCAATCTGGTGATTGCCCGGATCAGTGTGATGTCTGTGGAGAAAGCACAAGAAATTTTATACAGGAAATAGATTATTTAATATTGATTTTATTTAGAATATTTTATTGGGCCCGTTTATTTGTCTATTTTTAAAACAAACCATTCGGGTGATACCATATATCGATATAGAGCATTAGGCTGTCCCTATTCTCACGTACCGAACGTCAAATGTCCCAGATTGATTGTATTGTTTTATTCCATAGTTATAAGCGACGCCGAATTATTCCACTGACCGCTATTATTGATTAGGTTAGGTTATGTCCACACTTTGGGACGTCGTCTTCTATGCTGTGTGTTATTTGCCGTCTATGTTGTTGTCGGTGTTTTTATATATTGTCGGTCTGTGTGTCTCAACATGACAGAATACCAATCACCGGAGTCGATTTAGTGTAACACAGACGAGTTACATAAATATCCATCATTACATACACATTACATGTATACTATGTTATATATACTGTTACATTGAGCAAATGGGTTTGACAGTAAGAGGATGCTTATTGTGGTCACATCCGACATATGAATGAATGTACAGCATTACATATGATGCTAATATACTTATGATATTCAAATTCATTATTGTTGCTGCCTAACCATGTATATATAACATTTGTATCTGATCCCTCAGCCCCCGGGCCCACTTGGCGTTAGTGACGATTACATCTTTTGTTACACTGTTTGTATAAGGATTAACTGTCATGTGGACTGTTTTTATGGAGATGTAACGGTGAGGTTTTACATACAAGTTATGTCCACTTACCTCACCGTTACATCTCCATAAAAATAGTCCACATGACAGTTAATCCTTATATTTATATACATTTAGCGAAAAAGCCACTTCTGTAAATATATTTAAATCGAAAAGTGTATCGTGACAAGATCAGCCCAAAATACCCAATAGCACCCTTGGCAAAAGTTAATAGGAACAATTTCTCTTCATGTTGAAACCCGATGATGTATTAAGTCATTCCTGCGCGAGTCAAAATGCGCCCAAAGCATTACGCGTTCGTCTTTCCAAACCTAATGACGTATCGATGGTGTTATTAGCTTGGTGTTATGATGCGTTACGCATTCACCGAGAAATAACTGCAACTAGCCACGTGGGCGCCGACCAATCAGAATGCTGGATTTAGTGATGACAACACTTGGTGTGTAAATATATAATGATAACGAGTAATACAGTATTCGTGCTTGTGACGGCACCAAGTGAAGGTTACGATCCGTCCATCGTAGCACTGGTTTCGAAATATATTTTAATGATTATAAACTTTTTTATGGAGCCCGGGTGGTGACATGGTAAATATGTTTTATAATCCGTGCGTACAGATTAATAATCCGTGCGCACGAATTAGTAATCCGTGCGCACGAAGTAACAATCCGTGCGCACGAATTAATAATCCATGCGCACGGAATAGTAATCCGTGCGCACGGAATAATACACCGTAAATTGTAAATAACAATCCGTGCGCACGGACTAATAATCCGTGCTCACGAATTAATAATCCATGGGCACGAATTAATAACCCGTGCGCAGGGATTAACATATATAAAGACTGTGCTATCGGCAATTCAGTCAAAATTGCATCACACCTGTTGACTCCTTTACAACGTAGTTGCGACAACAAATTATACACGAGAGTGTGTTTGATATGTGCACGGATGCTTCCTGTTACGAGCGTAATCCCTATCTGACAGTTGTTCAGTTGCTTGATTCCAACAAGGAAAACAAGTCGCTGGAAGAGTGGGCAGAGCCAGTTCTCTCATTGGCCACACGTGCCTTTGGAGAATGTCCAGCCGATTTTCATTCAAGCGAGCAGTCTTGCGCTTCTGCCAGGGCTGTTCTGACACCAGGGTGGCCGAACTCGTTACCATGGAAACACCTTAGTCCATGGAACAAGCCATCAACAGAATCCGATGGCATCAACACAATTATGCCGCTATTCATGGCAGCAAAGTGTCTCGCAGAGACGTGCGCCATGTTTCGTCGAATACTGATGATGACACCTCTCATGTTAGGTATGTCAGACAGACTGGTCGTGGTAGACCAAAGCAGCGAGGATACAACTTCAGAGGCAAGCGCGAGGGTTCCGGTTCGGAGACCGGTGGTTCACCTGGCCCTCGTAGATTTTCGCCCGGCGCTCAAAGTTGGAAAACTTCGAGTGAGAATGCCAATTCCCAGGCACGTATACTAGCCTTGGAAACAAATATGGAAACTCTCCAAAAAACAATGGAGAAATTATCTAATGTTTTAGGGAAGATGGCGACCAATAAGCCTCAGTCTGGCACCCGTAGTAACTTTGATACCAAAGAGTCAGATTTCAAAAATAGGTCAAGGTCACCCTCTCCTAAGGCCAAGGTCATTTGTTATGCCTGTCAGGGGGTGGGGCACTTTCAAAGAGACTGCCCTTCGCGGAATCTGGGAAACCGCCCTAACCGGGATAAAGTAAAGTTCAACGAGGATTTGAACGGGCACGGGGCGACTCCCGAGGTCGAAGCTCGATCCCAATCTTAATTAATGACCTCGTAACTAGGAAAGAGGTAACGTCTGGTGAAATTAAACCGGTATTAACAATTAAACGAATTAAATCAGCCTCAGCCATCGAGGTTCCGGTCAAAATAGCTGGTCACGATACCCAAGCCGTTGTAGACACAGCCGCCGACGTCACCATTATCTCTGATAAATTATTTCACCAACTTAGCCCTAAGCCACCCCTAATTAAATCCTTACAATTTAATATGGCGGCTCGTGATGGTCACATGGATGGTATGTTGGTGGGACCCATAGACATTACCATTGGGGAACTCGAGTGTAGTGAAAATATATATGTGGCACCCATTGAAGATCCCATGCTTCTTGGGATGGATTTTCTCACTAAATATGATGCAAAAATTGGGGCTAATAAAGATTCTATCTTCTTGGGAAAGTGTCGGCTTCCTACAATTCCCCAGGAAAACCCAAAAGTGGCTGAAAGTGGCTAAAATTTCTAAAATTATAGTCAATCAACGAACAGTTATACCCCCTCAGTCAGTTGTGTTACTACAGTGCGACGCTGTCCCACCATTAGCTGATTTTACTATTGAACCGAATACACATCTTAGTGAGTATGTTGCCAACTTTGCACTCGGGGGTATGATCACCCAACAGTATGTTTTGTAAATTCTCAAAATTCAGAGGTAACCTTGGATAAATTACAATGTGTGGGTGAAGCTTATGAAGTTGATGTGATTGAAACCCCCGTCATATCATCCGCACCCAAGCCGGTCGTTGTTCCGGTTTGAAAGTTCACCCCAGGGATCGCCTCAAAATAGTTCTGAAAATAACCTGGATGGAAACTTGCAACTTCCAGAGTATTTGCAGAGCTTATTTGAGCGTTCTTCAACATTACTGTCAGGAAACGACATAGCACGCCTTTAACGACTGCTTCATAAATTTCAGGACGTGTTTGCAAAGGACGAGTTTGACTTGGGTACTTTCTCTCAAATTGAGCACAGTATTCCTCTTCTAGATGGAGCTCGTCCAATTAAACAGCCTATGAGGCGAACGCCAGCTTGCTTTGCCGACCAAGAGGACGCTCATTTGAAAACACTTTTGATGGCCACGGTCATCGAACCCTCTGTGTCGGAATGGGCATCAGCCCCAGTCTTGGTTAAAAAACGGGAAGGTTCTATTTGCTGGTGCATAGATTATCGCGTCGTAAATTCTGTAACACGCAAAGACATCTACCGCTTGCCACGAATTGACGAGTGTCTTGACACACTTAGTGGAAATTCGTGGTTTGGAAAGGCAGACTGTTTGACTGCGTACCATCAGGTTATGGTGTGTGAAGAAGACCGTGCTAAGACAGCCTTTCTCACCAAATACGGGATTTTCAATTTCATTAAAATGCCTTTCGGCCTTACGGGAAGCCCGTTTACTTGGTGTAGGGTTACCAATTTGGTATTGCACGGTTTGAACTGGGATATCTGTTTGGGGTACTTGGACGACGTAGTTCTGATGGGAAATTCGATTCAAAATCCTTGGAAAACATCGAAAAAGTACTCTCCCGGTTCCGAATTTATAACCTTAAACTCAAGTTTTTTCAAAAAAGTATTGAATTTCTGGGCAGAATTGTGAGCGAGCAAGGTGTGAAAATGATGGAATCATCCGTAGAGGTTGTTCATAACTGGCCCGTACCCCAGTGTACCAGAGATGTCGAAAGTTTCTGCAGGCTAGTTAATTATCATCGCGCTTTCAAAATTATGCAGAGTTGGCACAACCTCTATATGACGTAACGGGTAAGCATAACTTTAAGTGGGACCTTGAGCAACAAGAAGCATTTGATAATATCAAGCAGGCGTTAACATCTCCACCTGTTTTTGGCCCTAACAAATTCAACCGATATGTATATCTTGGATTCCGATGCTAGTAATTTTGCGATCGGTGGGGAATTAATTCAAGTCCAAGATGGCCGGGAGAAAGTTATAGCCTATGGCAGTTTTGTGCTGTCCCCACAACAAAGGCGTTATTGTTCTACTCGACGAGAACTTCTCGCAGTAGTACGGTTCACTCGTCAATTTCGTCACTATCTGTTGGGTCGGAAATTTGTATTAAGAACCGATCATAGTAGTCTCAGGTGGTTGATGAGTTTCAAAGAACCTCAAGGGCAAATTGCAATGTGCTTAGAGGAATTAAGCATGTACGATATGGTCATTGAGCATCGCAAGGGAACTTTGCACTTAAATGCCGATGCGCTGTCCAGGATTCCTATGGACGGCTCATGTGAAGAGTATTTCCCAGGGTGTAAACTCTCAGATCTCCCTTGTGGCGGGTGTAAATATTGCACTCGGGTATTTAATAGCTGGACCAAATTTGAACGTACTGTTGATGATGTGGTTCCCCTAGCCAAAGGTTCTATAACATTTACCGAATTATCTGGGAACCCCACCCCGGCAGTTCGCCAAGTAGATAGTCAACCAGACTACCCTCTAGGTTTTTTGTGGGAACCGGGAGATGAGTGGGATAATCCATACGAACCAATCGGTTATGTCTGTTCTAACACTGGGTGGACCCATTCTCAGGTTGATTTATAATTGGTGCATTAATTAAAGCCAATAGTTAGGGTACGGCAAACAACAACCCCGCAGGACACTTCACTCCTGGCGAATGTTTGTACGCTGGAAGAACTCACTGAAATCCAGCGTCAAGACCCTGATTTATTACCTGTAATTGGGTGGTTGGAAACTGGGAAAGAGCCCGATGAAGGTTATTCCCCGTAAATTCGCCACTGAAATATTGACCCTCGCCCATGACATTCCTGCTTCTGGCAATCAGGGCGTAACACGTACCCGAGAACGAGTACGTCAACACTATTATTGGTATGGGGTTAGTGACGATATTGAAACCTTTGTGGCTGCCTGCGCCAGTGTAATCAAGGTAAGAAGCCTGTTAGACATGCTAAGTTGGAACAGGTATTCTACCACGCTGGGGCCCATATGGAGCGGGTACACATTGATTTTTTGGGACCTTTGCCGGTTAGCAATTATGGTAATAAATATATTTTGGTTATGACCTGTCAGTTTACCAAATGGGTCGAATTCATAGCATTGCCCGATCAGACAGCCGAAACAGCAGCCTTTAAAGCTGTTAAAGAATTCTTTTCAAGATTTGGGTGTCCGCTCCAAATTTTCTCTGATCAAAGGCCATGTTTCGAATCAAATCTATTTAAGGCCATGTGTGAAGCCCTTCAGATTCATAAGGCTCGTACCACGCCATATCGACCGTCCTCGAACGGGGCTGCCGAACGCCAAAACCGTACGTTGATGAATGCCGTCCGGTGCTATATTGATAAAAAACAGAAAACCTGGGATAAATATCTATCGTAATTCGCCGGGGCAATGAGATCGTCGGTACACCGCCTTACTGGTTTCACACCAAACAAAATGATGCTGGGCCGTGAAGTAAATCACCCGTCCGATCTCGTTTTTAATTTTAATTCTAAAACACCAGAATATGCAAGCGCTGCTGAATATGTGCAAACGTTGGTAAAAGAATATAAAGACTGTCACGAAATCGCGCGTGAGCACTTGAAGGCTGCATGTAAGAAAATGAAGCGAGATTATGATGTTCAAATAAATAAATAAACTTGGTGATTTAGTATACTTGCTGGATACAGCTACAAAGAAAGGAAAAACCCGAAAACTTTCTCCATTTTGGAAAGGTCCAGGCATCATTGCTAAAGTATACACTCCGTATCTTTACAAAATCTTCTTTCGGTCGGCCACCAATGTGGTAAATCATGATCGCCTGAAAAAATGTCATGATAAAGTAATACCGCCATGGCTAAATAAATGTTCAGAGCGCTTCCGTTCCACGGGAGAAGTCACACTTGAGAGATCTACCGGCGTTTTTTGCTTATTTCAGAAAAAATGGGGTGGGAAATTTATGCTCCAGTGGGATTACTGTAATGTTTGGTACCATGGTGAATGTGTAAACATTACCCAAGAAGGGGCCGACCAACTAGATACTTATCGATGTCCGAGATGTTAGATCATAGCGTTCATTCTTATAATTTCGCATTCATGACCAAAATGGTTAGTCGAAATGTTTCACTATACTGTTGTTTCCTATATTTCAGTATAAGTGAAATATGAGTGAGTGCCGAATGAGTGATATCAATATCACGGTGGCATCAGAGGATGACACCTCCAGAGATTCAGTCAATCCAGGACTACCAGTCCAACCATCAGCCAGTTCGTCTGCAGCTGAGAAGCCTGGCACGTCACACGTGGACACCTCCACACCTCCCGTTGGTCTACTTGTAGGACCACCAGCTTTTACAGACAATTCGTCTAAAGCGGGATGTGCGGACGAGAAACCAAACCTGTCAGGTATGAATTTACCGCCTGATACCGATGAGTCAGACCCAAATCAAATGTCAGTAACTGATATTCAGCACTCAATAGAAGTGCTGCTTGGTTTAACTGTTAATAAAATTCTGATCTCATTGATCATTTACCTGATTCTGGGGACCATTGCACTTCGGAATATTTCCATGTTTGGCACTGACCTGGGGGTTGCCCCTCCAAAAAGCTGGTACAGCATATCGCCCTACATAACGTCCAATGCATGTCTCACTCATTGGCGTGTTTTAGCTGCAATACTCAATAGACTGCCAGCCAAAGAGGTTGACCTATTTCAACGGTCCAACTCACACCTTTGGTTAATTGATATAATGCGGGAACGCATCCAAAAGGGTCGAATTGGGGAATCGGAATTAAAGGAGGCCCGAAATATAGCGTCCAGGTTAACAAAACCTGAGCAGGCCCCTGATGCATTGTCGGCAACCTGTCTGATTAATGACTTCTACCTCGCAGAGCATCAAGTATTAATCACTCGGGCCATGTCTGTCAAATCCTCTTCTATTTCAGGGGTTAAACCGGTAGAAGGTCCCACACCCAAGGCCCAGCCGGAAAGAGAGGCGAAGGGCGCGATATACGACAATATGTATCGCATGCCAGCAGAAGTTTTCTGAGCGGAAACTGTACCATTCAGTTCCCGTTGCTCCGCCGGAGCCTAAGAAACTCATACTTTCAACCTCATCCTCCACCGCAGTGCCTGTCACCTCTTCTCGGGGCACTGTGCCTACCTCATCCTTCTCCGCAGTGTCTTTCAACCACCCTCAGGGCACTGTGCACAAATCACCCTCCCCCACAGGGCCAGTCACATCCACTCAGGGCCCTGTGTCTACACGGTGTCCTCCCTTCCAATACCACCACTCATCCAGTCGCCTCCCATCCTACCCAGACACACTTACAAGGCAGTGTTAACTTCTATGAAAAAGGCTCTGGCACGTCAACCCGGCATCCCCAAACCAAAACTAACCGGGATTGATTATCATTTTCATTTAGACAGCATGTGCTCGAGTCATAAATTAAAACCCCAAACCACTGCTTCGGAGGCGATTAGTCTGACTAATGTCCCGGTTTCCTCTGCCGTCACTGTCATCGGTGACGTGCAAGTATTTTCTGATCCGGATAGTTATTCAGATTTTCAATTTTACACTGTTATCCACAGTGGAAAGTTGCGGTAGGGTGTCACCCCAAAACGTTTCGTAAGTTACTTGTGCCGTCGATGATGGAGAAGTTGAAGGAGCTAATAAAACATCCTGCCGTAGTTGCCGTCGGGGAGTTTGGCCTTGATCGCTCCATTAAGCTCTCCGATCGAGATCTCCTGTTGCAGGATGCCCTTTTTCGGGAAATTTTTAATTTGGCCCGGCCCACAAACAAACCTTTAATCTTGCATCTAAGAGGGCCGCAACCCACAATGATCAAGTTATACACTTTCACTGCTTCTGTGGATCTAAACAGATGGTGGATTCTTGGTCTTATCACCAGCCCAACACTTCGTTCGGGTTTACCACAATTTGTGCTGGATTTAATGACGTTCAGCGGGAAGCAGTTCGAGCCATTCATCCTTCCAAAATTCTTCTGGAGTCTGATGCGCCCCATTTCGGGTCTGTGGGCCGAGCTTTTACTTGCCCCGCCGTCATCGGGGAAGTGGCTGTGTCATTAGCACGGATCCTGGGTACAACCCCAGAGGAAGTGTTAGCGCGCTCTACACAGAATGCCCAACGAATGTACGGCATTCAGCCAATCCGCCAGTAAAATGTCCACATCAATACAAATTGCACTTAATTCAGCGGATCTGGCATTCCAAATTATTTTTCCGGCTTTTTGGTTAGTAGAAAACATTCTCATTTTCGACCTCTGTTTCCACTACTTTCCAAATTTAGAGAATGTTTAATCTTTTTGAAAAACCCTCCCTGATAAAATGTAAATCCAGTCAGTTCGGTTATTGGGACCACGCTGATTTCAAATCCAGTCAGTTCGGTTAGGCCTAAAAAAAAGACGTTTGTTTCCGCTAACCCGAACGACCCTATTTTAAACCCCCGACCCTAAACTTTTTATTGCCATTGCAAAAAACAAAAAACGGACCGAAAAAAATAAAAAAAATGTTTTTGTTTTTGAATTTAGGTTCCAATTCATATCATAACAATAGGCAAAACATTAATATATTTATATATATTGCCATAAGAAATTTAAGTTTACAAAAAGATTTAAGTTTAACAGTTGGAATCATACCGTACTGTAAAGTATCTTTGGCTTTATCTAGCTTTCATCTGTGAAAACTTCAAATAATTTGAGTTCAGGTTTGTTATCATTCAGCCTTCAGACTTCAGTATTTCAATCAAATACAGTACAGGAACATTAACAATTTGATCAAATCAACCTGATTATCAGGTGGGATATCATAATACCAAATGAAAATTAACATGATAATCATAGTCCATTGAAACAAAAGATATATGACAATATCGTATAAGCATTTCCAATCCATACATATAAAAACAAGAGATCGACTGTCGTCCAGTGCATACCCTCTTAGCGCATATCGCCTGATGTGGGCATATCTATAACTTATGATTGCTATACTCAGACAGATGGACCCAAAAAATCAGAATTTTCATGTAAACAAAGATGAATAACTATAAAACAAAAAACCAAAACAAAACAGTTGAATTAAATGTCCTCATATTGGTGAACATCCATACAAAATTTCATTGAAATCTGAGCATTACTGTTCAAGTTATGACCTCAGAACAGACGTCGGATGGACCAAACAGCCAACATTTCCAGAAAAACAAAGATGAATAACTCTAGAATGGAAATACGGAACAGAACAATGGAACACTCTGTTGACTGTCCTCATAGTAGTGAACATCCATACCAAATTTCATTGAGATCCCAGCACAACTGTTGAAGTTACGACATGAACAGACACCAGACGTACCAAAAAGCCAATATTTCCAGATAAACAAAGATGTATAAGTCTAGAATGGAAAATTCGAACAAAACGATGGAAACCTCCTATTTAATTTCCTCATAGTAGTGAACATCCATACCTAATTTCATTGAGATCCCAGCACAACTGTTGAAGTTACGACATGAACAGACGCCAGACGGCCCAAAAAGCCAATATTTCCAGGAGGAGAAGGTGGTGTTCTGAATCCAATCATTAAGAGATCGGTACAAGACAGTCACTCCAATATGTGAACAGTGGAGCGGTGCTGGACTGACTCCAGTTGTCGCCAGACCATATGGGAAATATTAGGATTATCAAAGACTATATTAGTATATAGACTAGTATATATGTAAATATTAAAGCATATGTAAGATTGAATTGGAGTTTATAGTTTCTCTTCATCTAGGTTAACATGATTGGGGCTTAGACGTGCATAGTTTGAGTTATTGACAAGTATTATAGTTATTTTTAAAGATACTGAAAAAAAAAAGTTAACCGAAAAAAAAAAATTAAGCCTACCTACCTACCCTAATTTTTTTCAGCTCGTTAGCGGAAACAAACGTATTTTTTTGTTAGGCCTTAGTCTTTCACGCTGATTTCAAATATAGTCAGTTCAGTTATTGGGACCACGCTGATTTCAAATCCAGTCAGTTTGGGTATTGGGACCGCGCTGATTTCAAATT
This sequence comes from Siphonodentalium dalli, assembly GCA_032622095.1. Taxonomy (NCBI): domain Eukaryota; kingdom Metazoa; phylum Mollusca; class Scaphopoda; order Gadilida; family Siphonodentaliidae; genus Siphonodentalium; species Siphonodentalium dalli. The sequence continues at coordinate 59,129,392 of CP136063.1, forward strand.
TAGGGCTTAACTTGTAAATGATGTCAACTGCCCTATTACATGACCTTTTATTTCTCCGCTGTACGCCAGTAGGTACAGTGTAAATGTTTTTAAAGTTTTTTTGAGAAGTTTTAAAAAAGAGGTAATAGTGTTGCGACGATGGCCTAATTCGTCTATATATAAATGAAGTGCGGGATTCCGGAAGTGACGGAGGAACCGGCACATAAATAGGCCGATCGAAGTCCCGCAGCTCAGACCGAAACTACAAGACTTCATAACAACACCTGTTAATTTCATTGCTGTTTATTGATGATTTATGATCCATTGCCATCGACGTTTATTCTACATGTATGATTTGTGAGTATTATATTTCTATTACATTATATTGTAAGCTATTAATATGTAGCGCCTAATTTTTACAATAGAAATCAAGAGCAATATTAAATTACAATCGACAACGCATTCTGGTCGATATAGGAAGTTCTACCCGATTGTGATAATAATGTCAATATACGTAAATACCGCCCTAAAACCGACACGATCATCATCAACAAGAAACACCGATTTTCTTATTTTTTAAAGGTGGATTATCTCTTTGTAAACATGTATTATATAGTTACCGGGGTATAAAATATTAGATTTGAATCGAAGACTCCTGTCCGGAAATGCTTCTATCGATTAATATTAATTTTATTTCGAATATTTTCTGGTCTAAAAAGGTGTGTTTGTTCAGCTAACGAACAATAGTGGTTACTGTTATAAGAGACCAGAAATTATATTGTGCAATTTTGTAACAAATAAACGTTAATTATACTCATTATCGCATAAATCTGTGGAACAAAACAATACAAACAACCAATCTGTGACATTTGACATTCGTTGCGTAGCCGTAGGAACAGCCCAGTGCTCTATATCGCAATACGGTCTCATCCGAATGGTCGGTTCTAAAAATAGTAACATAAATGGGCCCGATTTAATATTCGAATAAAATCAATATTAATTGATAGAAGCCTTTCCGGACATAGGTCTTCAGTTCATATCTATTATTTTATACCCACGCAACTATTTATATGAATAGATAATCCATCTTTAAACGTCGCAAAAAAGTGACAAAAGTTTTACACCGATAACATTTCAAAATATGGTTCCCAAGAATGGATACGTGTATTGTGCGATGGTATGTGGCGGGGGAGATCCAGTTGATCGAATGTGCGTACACGTACTCGTAACGTAACACGAAGTGACGAAATATTAGGAAGTATCCACTGAATAACGATTTCATATACACAGTATGTCATAATGACTCATGAGTGTATCTCTGTAAACACACAATGTTTGCTGTCCTACTGGTAGGCTGCAGCTTGTGTTCACAATGGCGCTGATTGATGGTTGGTAGGCTGCATCATGTGTTCACAGTTGGCGCTGATTGGTGGTTGGTAGGCTGCAGCATGTGTTCACATATGGCGCTGATTGATAACTGGTAGGCTGCAGCATGTGTTCACAGTTGGCGCTGATTGATGGTTGGTAGGCTGCAGCATGTGTGCACAGTTGGCGCTGATTGATGGTTGGTAGGCTGCATCATGTGTTCACAGATGGCGCTGACTGATGATCGGTAGGCTGCAGCATGTGTTCACAGTTGACCCTGATTGGTGGTTGGTAGGCTGCAGCATGTGTTCACAGTTGGCGCTGATTGACGGTTGTTAGGCTGCATCATGTGTTCACAGTTGGCGCTGATTGATGGCTAGTAGGCTGCAGCATGTGTTCACAGTTGGCGCTGAATGACGGTTGTTAGACTGCATCATGAGTTCACATTTGGCGCTGATTGGTGGTTGGTAGGGTGCAGCATGTGTTCATAGTTGGCGCTGATTGGTGGTTGGTTGGCTGCAGCATGTTTTCACAGTTGGCGCTGATTGATGGCTGGTAGGATGCAGCATGTGTTCACGGTTGGCTGTTTGATGGTTGGTAGGCTGCATCATGTGTTCACGGTTGGCGCTGATAGATGGTTGGTAGGCTGCATCGTGTGTTCACGGTTGGCGCTGATAGATGGTTGGTAGGCTGCATCATTTGTTTACGGTTGGCGCTGATTGATGGCAGTTAGGCTGCAGCATGTGTTCACGGTTGGCGCTGATTTATGGTTGGTATGCTGCAGTATGTGTTCACCGTTGGCGCTGATTGATGGTTGGTAGGCTGCAGCATGTGTTCACAGTTGGCGCTGATAGATGGTTAGTAGGCTGTAGCACGTGTTCACAGTTGGCGCTGATTGATGGGTGGTAGGCTACAGCTTGTGTTCACAGTTGGCGCTGATTGATGGTTGGTAGGCTGCAGCAGCATGTGTTCACAGTTGGCGCTGATTGATGGTTGGTTGGCTGCAGCATGTGTTCACAGTTGGCACTGATTGATAGCTGGTAGGCTGCATCATGCGTTCGCGGTTGGCGCTGATAGATGGTTGGTAGGCTGCGTCATGTGTTCGGAGTTGGCGCTGATTTATGGTTGGTAGGCTGCATCATGCGTTCGCGGTTGGCGCTGATAGATGGTTGGTAGGCTGCAGCATGTTTTCACAGTTGGCACTGATTGATGGCTGGTAGGCTGCATCATGCGTTCGCGGTTGGCGCTGATAAATGGTTGGTAGGCTGCATCATGTGTTTACGGTGGGCGCTGATAGATGGTTGGTAGGCTGCATCATGTGTTCACAGTTGGCACTGATTGATGGCTGGTAGGCTGCAACATGCGTTCGCGGTTGGCGCTGATAGATGGTTGGTAGGCTGCAGCATGTTTTCACAGTTGGCACTGATTGATGGCTGGTAAGCTGCATCATGCGTTCGCGGTTGGCGCTGATAGATGGTTGGTAGGCTGCATCATGTGATTACGGTGGGAGCTGATAGATGGTTGGTAGGCTGCACCATGTGTTCATGGTTGGCGCTGATTGATGGCTGGTAGGCTGCAGCATGTGTTCGCAGTTGGCGCTGATTTATGGTTGGTAGGCTGCAGCATGTGTTCACGGTTGGCGCTGATTGATGGTTGGTAGGCTCAACATGTGTTCACAGTTGGCGCTGATTGATGGTTGGTATGCTGCAGCATGTGTTCACAGTTGGCGCTGATTGGCGGTTGTTAGGCTGAATCATGTGTTCACAGTTGGCGCTGATTGATTGCCAGTAGGCTGCGGCATGTGCTCACAGTTGGCTCTGATTGACGGTTGTTAGGCTGCATCATGAGTTCATAGTTGGCGCTGATTGATGGCTGGTAAGCTGCATCATATGTTCATAATTGGTGCTGATTGATGGTTGGTAGGCTGCAGCATGTGTTCACAGTTAGCGCTGATTGGCGGTTGTTAGGCTGCATCATGTGTTCACAGTTGGCGCTGATTGATTGCTGGTAGGCTGCTGCATGTGTTCACAGTTGGCGCTGATTGATGGTTGGTTGGCTGCAGCATGTGTTCACAGTTGGCACTGATTGATGGCTGGTAGGCTGCATCATGCGTTCGCGGTTGGCGCTGATAGATGGTTGGTAGGCTGCATCATGTGTTCGGAGTTGGCGCTGATTTATGGTTGGTAGGCTGCATCATGCGTTCGCGGTTGGCGCTGATAGATGGTTGGTAGGCTGCAGCATGTTTTCACAGTTGGCACTGATTGATGGCTGGTAGGCTGCATCATGCGTTCGCGGTTGGCGCTGATAAATGGTTGGTAGGCTGCATCATGTGTTTACGGTGGGCGCTGATAGATGGTTGGTAGGCTGCATCATGTGTTCACAGTTGGCACTGATTGATGGCTGGTAGGCTGCATCATGCGTTCGCGGTTGGCGCTGATAGATGGTTGGTAGGCTGCAGCATGTTTTCACAGTTGGCACTGATTGATGGCTGGTAGGCTGCATCATGCGTTCGCTGTTGGCGCTGATAGATGGTTGGTAGGCTGCATCATGTGATTACGGTGGGAGCTGATAGATGGTTGGTAGGCTGCACCATGTGTTCATGGTTGGCGCTGATTGATGGCTGGTAGGCTGCAGCATGTGTTCGCAGTTGGCGCTGATTTATGGTTGGTAGGCTGCAGCATGTGTTCACGATTGGCGCTGATTGATGGTTGGTAGGCTGCAGCATGTGTTCACAGTTGGCGCTGATTGATGGTTGGTATGCTGCAGCATGTGTTCACAGTTGGCGCTGATTGGCGGTTGTTAGGCTGAATCATGTGTTCACAGTTGGCGCTGATTGATTGCCAGTAGGCTGCAGCATGTGCTCACAGTTGGCGCTGATTGATGGCTGGTAGGCTGCAGCATGTGTTCACAGTTGGCGCTGATTTATGGTTGGTAGGCTGCAGCTTGTGTTCAGAGTTGGCGCTGATTGATGGTTAGTATGCTGCAGTATGTGTTCACAGTTGGCGCTGATTGATGGTTTGTAGGCTGTAGCATGTGTTCACAGTTAGCGCTAATTGGTGGTTGGTAGGCTACAGCTTGTGTTTACAGTTGGCGCTGATTGATGGTTGGTAGGCTGCAGCATGTGTTCACAGTTGGCGCTGATTGATGGTTGGTTGGCTGCAGCATGTGTTCACAATTGGCGCTGATTGATGGTTGGTAGGCTGAGGCATGTGTTCACAGTTGGCGCTGATTGATGGCTGGTAGGCTGCATCATGCGTTCACGTTTCGCGCTGATAGATGGTTGGTAGGCTGCAGCATGTGTTCACGGTTGCCGTTGATTGATGGTTGGTAGGCTGCAGCATGTGTTCACAGTTGGCGCTGATTGATGGTAGGTATGCTGCAGCATGTGTTTACAGTTGGCGCTGAATGATGGTTGGTAGGCTACATCATGTGTTTACGGTGGGCGCTGATAGATGGTTGGTAGGCTGCATCATGTTTTCACAGTTGGCACTGATTGATGGCTGGTAGGCTGCATCATGCGTTCGCGGTTGGCGCTGATAGATGGTTGGTAGGCTGCAGCATGTTTTCACAGTTGGCACTGATTGATGGCTGGTAGGCTGCATCATGCGTTCGCGGTTGGCGCTGATAGATGGTTGGTAGGCTGCATCATGTGATTACGGTGGGCGCTGATAGATGGTTGGTAGGCTGCACCATGTGTTCATGGTTGGCGCTGATTGATGGCTGGTAGGCTGCAGCATGTGTTCGCAGTTGGCGCTGATTTATGGTTGGTAGGCTGCAGCATGTGTTCACGGTTGGCGCTGATTGATCGTTGGTAGGCTGCAGCATGTGTTCACAGTTGGCGCTGATTGATGGTTGGTATGCTGCAGCATGTGTTCACAGTTGGCGCTGATTGGCGGTTGTTAGGCTGAATCATGTGTTCACAGTTGGCGCTGATTGATGGTTGGTAGGCTGCATCATGAGTTCATAGTTGGCTCTGATTGACGGTTGTTAGGCTGCATCATGAGTTCATAGTTGGCGCTGGTTGATGGCTGGTAAGCTGCATCATATGTTCATAATTGGTGCGGATTGATGGTTGGTAGGCTGCAGCATGTGTTCACAGTTGGCGCTGATTGATGGTTGGTAGGCTGCATCATGTGATTACGGTGGGCGCTGATAGATGGTTGGTAGGCTGCATCATGTGATTACGGTGGGCGCTGATAGATGGTTGGTAGGCTGCACCATGTGTTCATGGTTGGCGCTGATTGATGGCTGGTAGGCTGCAGCATGTGTTCGCAGTTGGCGCTGATCTATGGTTGGTAGGCTGCAGCATGTGTTCACGGTTGGCGCTGATTGATCGTTGGTAGGCTGCAGCATGTGTTCACAGTTGGCACTGATTGATGGCTGGTAGGCTGCATCATGCGTTCGCGGTTGGCGCTGATAGATGGTTGGTAGGCTGCAGCATGTTTTCACAGTTGGCACTGATTGATGGCTGGTAGGCTGCATCATGCGTTCGCTGTTGGCGCTGATAGATGGTTGGTAGGCTGCATCATGTGATTACGGTGGGAGCTGATAGATGGTTGGTAGGCTGCACCATGTGTTCATGGTTGGCGCTGATTGATGGCTGGTAGGCTGCAGCATGTGTTCGCAGTTGGCGCTGATTTATGGTTGGTAGGCTGCAGCATGTGTTCACGGTTGGCGCTGATTGATGGTTGGTAGGCTGCAGCATGTGTTCACAGTTGGCGCTGATTGATGGTTGGTATGCTGCAGCATGTGTTCACAGTTGGCGCTGATTGGCGGTTGTTAGGCTGAATCATGTGTTCACAGTTGGCGCTGATTGATTGCCAGTAGGCTGCAGCATGTGCTCACAGTTGGCGCTGATTGATGGCTGGTAGGCTGCAGCATGTGTTCACAGTTGGCGCTGATTTATGGTTGGTAGGCTGCAGCTTGTGTTCAGAGTTGGCGCTGATTGATGGTTAGTATGCTGCAGTATGTGTTCACAGTTGGCGCTGATTGATGGTTGGTAGGCTGCAGCATGTGTTCACAGTTGGCGCTGATTGATGGTTGGTTGGCTGCAGCATGTGTTCACAATTGGCGCTGATTGATGGTTGGTAGGCTGAGTCATGTGTTCACAGTTGGCGCTGATTGATGGCTGGTAGGCTGCATCATGCGTTCACGTTTCGCGCTGATAGATGGTTGGTAGGCTGCAGCATGTGTTCACGGTTGCCGTTGATTGATGGTTGGTAGGCTGCAGCATGTGTTCACAGTTGGCGCTGATTGATGGTAGGTATGCTGCAGCATGTGTTTACAGTTGGCGCTGAATGATGGTTGGTAGGCTGCATCATGTGTTTACGGTGGGCGCTGATAGATGGTTGGTAGGCTGCATCATGTTTTCACAGTTGGCACTGATTGATGGCTGGTAGGCTGCATCATGCGTTCGCGGTTGGCGCTGATAGATGGTTGGTAGGCTGCAGCATGTTTTCACAGTTGGCACTGATTGATGGCTGGTAGGCTGCATCATGCGTTCGCGGTTGGCGCTGATAGATGGTTGGTAGGCTGCATCATGTGATTACGGTGGGCGCTGATAGATGGTTGGTAGGCTGCACCATGTGTTCATGGTTGGCGCTGATTGATGGCTGGTAGGCTGCAGCATGTGTTCGCAGTTGGCGCTGATTTATGGTTGGTAGGCTGCAGCATGTGTTCACGGTTGGCGCTGATTGATCGTTGGTAGGCTGCAGCATGTGTTCACAGTTGGCGCTGATTGATGGTTGGTATGCTGCAGCATGTGTTCACAGTTGGCGCTGATTGGCGGTTGTTAGGCTGAATCATGTGTTCACAGTTGGCGCTGATTGATGGTTGGTAGGCTGCATCATGAGTTCATAGTTGGCTCTGATTGACGGTTGTTAGGCTGCATCATGAGTTCATAGTTGGCGCTGGTTGATGGCTGGTAAGCTGCATCATATGTTCATAATTGGTGCGGATTGATGGTTGGTAGGCTGCAGCATGTGTTCACAGTTGGCGCTGATTGATGGTTGGTAGGCTGCATCATGTGATTACGGTGGGCGCTGATAGATGGTTGGTAGGCTGCATCATGTGATTACGGTGGGCGCTGATAGATGGTTGGTAGGCTGCACCATGTGTTCATGGTTGGCGCTGATTGATGGCTGGTAGGCTGCAGCATGTGTTCGCAGTTGGCGCTGATCTATGGTTGGTAGGCTGCAGCATGTGTTCACGGTTGGCGCTGATTGATCGTTGGTAGGCTGCAGCATGTGTTCACAGTTGGCGCTGATTGATGGTTGGTATGCTGCAGCATGTGTTCGCTGTTGGCGCTGATTTATGGTTGGTAGGCTGCAGCATGTGTTCACGGTTGGCGCTGATTGATCGTTGGTAGGCTGCAGCATGTGTTCACAGTTGGCGCTGATTGATGGTTGGTATGCTGCATCATGTGTTCACAGTTGGCGCTGATTGGCGGTTGTTAGGCTGAATCATGTGTTCACAGTTGGCGCTGATTGATGGTTGGTAGGCTGCATCATGAGTTCATAGTTGGCTCTGATTCACGGTAGTTAGGCTGCATCATGAGTTCATAGTTGGCGCTGGTTGATGGCTGGTAAGCTGCATCATATGTTCATAATTGGTGCGGATTGATGGTTGGTAGGCTGCAGCATGTGTTCACAGTTGGCGCTGATTGATGGTTGGTATGCTGCAGCATGTGTTCACAGTTGGCGCTGATTGGCGGTTGTTAGGCTGAATCATGTGTTCACAGTTGGCGCTGATTGATTGCCAGTAGGCTGCAGCATGTGCTCACAGTTGGCGCTGATTGATGGCTGGTAGGCTGCAGCATGTGTTCACAGTTGGCGCTGATTTATGGTTGGTAGGCTGCAGCTTGTGTTCAGAGTTGGCGCTGATTGATGGTTAGTATGCTGCAGTATGTGTTCACAGTTGGCGCTGATTGATGGTTTGTAGGCTGTAGCATGTGTTCACAGTTAGCGCTAATTGGTGGTTGGTAGGCTACATCTTGTGTTTACAGTTGGCGCTGATTGATGGTTGGTAGGCTGCAGCATGTGTTCACAGTTGGCGCTGATTGATGGTTGGTTGGCTGCAGCATATGTTCACAATTGGCGCTGATTGATGGTTGGTAGGCTGAGGCATGTGTTCACAGTTGGCGCTGATTGATGGCTGGTAGGCTGCATCATGCGTTCACGTTTCGCGCTGATAGATGGTTGGTAGGCTGCAGCATGTGTTCACGGTTGCCGTTGATTGATGGTTGGTAGGCTGCAGCATGTGTTCACAGTTGGCGCTGATTGATGGTAGGTATGCTGCAGCATGTGTTTACAGTTGGCGCTGAATGATGGTTGGTAGGCTGCATCATGTGTTTACGGTGGGCGCTGATAGATGGTTGGTAGGCTGCATCATGTTTTCACAGTTGGCACTGATTGATGGCTGGTAGGCTGCATCATGCGTTCGCGGTTGGCGCTGATAGATGGTTGGTAGGCTGCAGCATGTTTTCACAGTTGGCACTGATTGATGGCTGGTAGGCTGCATCATGCGTTCGCGGTTGGCGCTGATAGATGGTTGGTAGGCTGCATCATGTGATTACGGTGGGCGCTGATAGATGGTTGGTAGGCTGCACCATGTGTTCATGGTTGGCGCTGATTGATGGCTGGTAGGCTGCAGCATGTGTTCGCAGTTGGCGCTGATTTATGGTTGGTAGGCTGCAGCATGTGTTCACGGTTGGCGCTGATTGATCGTTGGTAGGCTGCAGCATGTGTTCACAGTTGGCGCTGATTGATGGTTGGTATGCTGCAGCATGTGTTCGCTGTTGGCGCTGATTTATGGTTGGTAGGCTGCAGCATGTGTTCACGGTTGGCGCTGATTGATCGTTGGTAGGCTGCAGCATGTGTTCACAGTTGGCGCTGATTGATGGTTGGTATGCTGCATCATGTGTTCACAGTTGGCGCTGATTGGCGGTTGTTAGGCTGAATCATGTGTTCACAGTTGGCGCTGATTGATGGTTGGTAGGCTGCATCATGAGTTCATAGTTGGCTCTGATTCACGGTAGTTAGGCTGCATCATGAGTTCATAGTTGGCGCTGGTTGATGGCTGGTAAGCTGCATCATATGTTCATAATTGGTGCGGATTGATGGTTGGTAGGCTGCAGCATGTGTTCACAGTTGGCGCTGATTGATGGTTGGTATGCTGCAGCATGTGTTCACAGTTGGCGCTGATTGGCGGTTGTTAGGCTGAATCATGTGTTCACAGTTGGCGCTGATTGATTGCCAGTAGGCTGCAGCATGTGCTCACAGTTGGCGCTGATTGATGGCTGGTAGGCTGCAGCATGTGTTCACAGTTGGCGCTGATTTATGGTTGGTAGGCTGCAGCTTGTGTTCAGAGTTGGCGCTGATTGATGGTTAGTATGCTGCAGTATGTGTTCACAGTTGGCGCTGATTGATGGTTTGTAGGCTGTAGCATGTGTTCACAGTTAGCGCTAATTGGTGGTTGGTAGGCTACAGCTTGTGTTTACAGTTGGCGCTGATTGATGGTTGGTAGGCTGCAGCATGTGTTCACAGTTGGCGCTGATTGATGGTTGGTTGGCTGCAGCATATGTTCACAATTGGCGCTGATTGATGGTTGGTAGGCTGAGGCATGTGTTCACAGTTGGCGCTGATTGATGGCTGGTAGGCTGCATCATGCGTTCACGTTTCGCGCTGATAGATGGTTGGTAGGCTGCAGCATGTGTTCACGGTTGCCGTTGATTGATGGTTGGTAGGCTGCAGCATGTGTTCACAGTTGGCGCTGATTGATGGTAGGTATGCTGCAGCATGTGTTTACAGTTGGCGCTGAATGATGGTTGGTAGGCTGCATCATGTGTTTACGGTGGGCGCTGATAGATGGTTGGTAGGCTGCATCATGTTTTCACAGTTGGCACTGATTGATGGCTGGTAGGCTGCATCATGCGTTCGCGGTTGGCGCTGATAGATGGTTGGTAGGCTGCAGCATGTTTTCACAGTTGGCACTGATTGATGGCTGGTAGGCTGCATCATGCGTTCGCGGTTGGCGCTGATAGATGGTTGGTAGGCTGCATCATGTGATTACGGTGGGCGCTGATAGATGGTTGGTAGGCTGCACCATGTGTTCATGGTTGGCGCTGATTGATGGCTGGTAGGCTGCAGCATGTGTTCGCAGTTGGCGCTGATTGATGGTTGGTATGCTGCAGCATGTGTTCACAGTTGGCGCTGATTGGCGGTTGTTAGGCTGAATCATGTGTTCACAGTTGGCGCTGATTGATGGTTGGTAGGCTGCATCATGAGTTCATAGTTGGCTCTGATTGACGGTTGTTAGGCTGCATCATGAGTTCATAGTTGGCGCTGGTTGATGGCTGGTAAGCTGCATCATATGTTCATAATTGGTGCGGATTGATGGTTGGTAGGCTGCAGCATGTGTTCACAGTTGGCGCTGATTGATGGTTGGTAGGCTGCATCATGTGATTACGGTGGGCGCTGATAGATGGTTGGTAGGCTGCATCATGTGATTACGGTGGGCGCTGATAGATGGTTGGTAGGCTGCACCATGTGTTCATGGTTGGCGCTGATTGATGGCTGGTAGGCTGCAGCATGTGTTCGCAGTTGGCGCTGATCTATGGTTGGTAGGCTGCAGCATGTGTTCACGGTTGGCGCTGATTGATCGTTGGTAGGCTGCAGCATGTGTTCACAGTTGGCGCTGATTGATGGTTGGTATGCTGCAGCATGTGTTCGCTGTTGGCGCTGATTTATGGTTGGTAGGCTGCAGCATGTGTTCACGGTTGGCGCTGATTGATCGTTGGTAGGCTGCAGCATGTGTTCACAGTTGGCGCTGATTGATGGTTGGTATGCTGCATCATGTGTTCACAGTTGGCGCTGATTGGCGGTTGTTAGGCTGAATCATGTGTTCACAGTTGGCGCTGATTGATGGTTGGTAGGCTGCATCATGAGTTCATAGTTGGCTCTGATTCACGGTAGTTAGGCTGCATCATGAGTTCATAGTTGGCGCTGGTTGATGGCTGGTAAGCTGCATCATATGTTCATAATTGGTGCGGATTGATGGTTGGTAGGCTGCAGCATGTGTTCACAGTTGGCGCTGATTGATGGTTGGTATGCTGCAGCATGTGTTCACAGTTGGCGCTGATTGGCGGTTGTTAGGCTGAATCATGTGTTCACAGTTGGCGCTGATTGATTGCCAGTAGGCTGCAGCATGTGCTCACAGTTGGCTCTGATTGACGGTTGTTAGGCTGCATCATGAGTTCATAGTTGGCGCTGATTGATGGCTGGTAAGCTGCATCATATGTTCATAATTGGTGCTGATTGATGGTTGGTAGGCTGCAGCATGTGTTCACAGTTGGCGCTGATTGGCGGTTGTTAGGCTGCATCATGTGTTCACAGTTGGCGCTGATTGATTGGTCGTAGGCTGCTGCATGTGTTCACAGTTGGCCCTGATTGATGGTTGGTTGGCTGCAGCATGTGTTCACAGTTGGCGCTGATTGATGGTTGGTAGGCTGCAGCATGTGTTCACAGTTGGAGCTGATTGATGGCTGGTAGGCTGCATCATGTGTTGACGGTTGGCGCTGTTAGATGGTTGATAGGCTGCATCATGTGTTTACGGTTGGCGCTGATAGATGGTTGGTATGCTGCATTATTTGTTCATGGTTGGCGCTGATTGATGGCTGGTAGGCTGCAGCATGTGTTCACAGTTGGCGCTGATTTATGGTTGGTAGGCTGCAGCATTTGTTCACGGTTGGCGCTGATTGATGGTTGGTAGGCTGCAGCTTGTGTTCAGAGTTGGCGCTGATTGATGGTTAGTATGCTGCAGTATGTGTTCACAGTTGGCGCTGATTGATTGCTGGTAGGCTGCTGCATGTGTTCACAGTTGGCGCTGATTGATGGTTGGTTGGCTGCAGCATGTGTTCACAGTTGGCACTGATTGATGGCTGGTAGGCTGCATCATGCGTTCGCGGTTGGCGCTGATAGATGGTTGGTAGGCTGCATCATGTGTTCGGAGTTGGCGCTGATTTATGGTTGGTAGGCTGCATCATGCGTTCGCGGTTGGCGCTGATAGATGGTTGGTAGGCTGCAGCATGTTTTCACAGTTGGCACTGATTGATGGCTGGTAGGCTGCATCATGCGTTCGCGGTTGGCGCTGATAAATGGTTGGTAGGCTGCATCATGTGTTTACGGTGGGCGCTGATAGATGGTTGGTAGGCTGCATCATGTGTTCACAGTTGGCACTGATTGATGGCTGGTAGGCTGCATCATGCGTTCGCGGTTGGCGCTGATAGATGGTTGGTAGGCTGCAGCATGTTTTCACAGTTGGCACTGATTGATGGCTGGTAGGCTGCATCATGCGTTCGCTGTTGGCGCTGATAGATGGTTGGTAGGCTGCATCATGTGATTACGGTGGGAGCTGATAGATGGTTGGTAGGCTGCACCATGTGTTCATGGTTGGCGCTGATTGATGGCTGGTAGGCTGCAGCATGTGTTCGCAGTTGGCGCTGATTTATGGTTGGTAGGCTGCAGCATGTGTTCACGATTGGCGCTGATTGATGGTTGGTAGGCTGCAGCATGTGTTCACAGTTGGCGCTGATTGATGGTTGGTATGCTGCAGCATGTGTTCACAGTTGGCGCTGATTGGCGGTTGTTAGGCTGAATCATGTGTTCACAGTTGGCGCTGATTGATTGCCAGTAGGCTGCAGCATGTGCTCACAGTTGGCGCTGATTGATGGCTGGTAGGCTGCAGCATGTGTTCACAGTTGGCGCTGATTTATGGTTGGTAGGCTGCAGCTTGTGTTCAGAGTTGGCGCTGATTGATGGTTAGTATGCTGCAGTATGTGTTCACAGTTGGCGCTGATTGATGGTTTGTAGGCTGTAGCATGTGTTCACAGTTAGCGCTAATTGGTGGTTGGTAGGCTACAGCTTGTGTTTACAGTTGGCGCTGATTGATGGTTGGTAGGCTGCAGCATGTGTTCACAGTTGGCGCTGATTGATGGTTGGTTGGCTGCAGCATGTGTTCACAATTGGCGCTGATTGATGGTTGGTAGGCTGAGGCATGTGTTCACAGTTGGCGCTGATTGATGGCTGGTAGGCTGCATCATGCGTTCACGTTTCGCGCTGATAGATGGTTGGTAGGCTGCAGCATGTGTTCACGGTTGCCGTTGATTGATGGTTGGTAGGCTGCAGCATGTGTTCACAGTTGGCGCTGATTGATGGTAGGTATGCTGCAGCATGTGTTTACAGTTGGCGCTGAATGATGGTTGGTAGGCTACATCATGTGTTTACGGTGGGCGCTGATAGATGGTTGGTAGGCTGCATCATGTTTTCACAGTTGGCACTGATTGATGGCTGGTAGGCTGCATCATGCGTTCGCGGTTGGCGCTGATAGATGGTTGGTAGGCTGCAGCATGTTTTCACAGTTGGCACTGATTGATGGCTGGTAGGCTGCATCATGCGTTCGCGGTTGGCGCTGATAGATGGTTGGTAGGCTGCATCATGTGATTACGGTGGGCGCTGATAGATGGTTGGTAGGCTGCACCATGTGTTCATGGTTGGCGCTGATTGATGGCTGGTAGGCTGCAGCATGTGTTCGCAGTTGGCGCTGATTTATGGTTGGTAGGCTGCAGCATGTGTTCACGGTTGGCGCTGATTGATCGTTGGTAGGCTGCAGCATGTGTTCACAGTTGGCGCTGATTGATGGTTGGTATGCTGCAGCATGTGTTCACAGTTGGCGCTGATTGGCGGTTGTTAGGCTGAATCATGTGTTCACAGTTGGCGCTGATTGATGGTTGGTAGGCTGCATCATGAGTTCATAGTTGGCTCTGATTGACGGTTGTTAGGCTGCATCATGAGTTCATAGTTGGCGCTGGTTGATGGCTGGTAAGCTGCATCATATGTTCATAATTGGTGCGGATTGATGGTTGGTAGGCTGCAGCATGTGTTCACAGTTGGCGCTGATTGATGGTTGGTAGGCTGCATCATGTGATTACGGTGGGCGCTGATAGATGGTTGGTAGGCTGCATCATGTGATTACGGTGGGCGCTGATAGATGGTTGGTAGGCTGCACCATGTGTTCATGGTTGGCGCTGATTGATGGCTGGTAGGCTGCAGCATGTGTTCGCAGTTGGCGCTGATCTATGGTTGGTAGGCTGCAGCATGTGTTCACGGTTGGCGCTGATTGATCGTTGGTAGGCTGCAGCATGTGTTCACAGTTGGCACTGATTGATGGCTGGTAGGCTGCATCATGCGTTCGCGGTTGGCGCTGATAGATGGTTGGTAGGCTGCAGCATGTTTTCACAGTTGGCACTGATTGATGGCTGGTAGGCTGCATCATGCGTTCGCTGTTGGCGCTGATAGATGGTTGGTAGGCTGCATCATGTGATTACGGTGGGAGCTGATAGATGGTTGGTAGGCTGCACCATGTGTTCATGGTTGGCGCTGATTGATGGCTGGTAGGCTGCAGCATGTGTTCGCAGTTGGCGCTGATTTATGGTTGGTAGGCTGCAGCATGTGTTCACGGTTGGCGCTGATTGATGGTTGGTAGGCTGCAGCATGTGTTCACAGTTGGCGCTGATTGATGGTTGGTATGCTGCAGCATGTGTTCACAGTTGGCGCTGATTGGCGGTTGTTAGGCTGAATCATGTGTTCACAGTTGGCGCTGATTGATTGCCAGTAGGCTGCAGCATGTGCTCACAGTTGGCGCTGATTGATGGCTGGTAGGCTGCAGCATGTGTTCACAGTTGGCGCTGATTTATGGTTGGTAGGCTGCAGCTTGTGTTCAGAGTTGGCGCTGATTGATGGTTAGTATGCTGCAGTATGTGTTCACAGTTGGCGCTGATTGATGGTTGGTAGGCTGCAGCATGTGTTCACAGTTGGCGCTGATTGATGGTTGGTTGGCTGCAGCATGTGTTCACAATTGGCGCTGATTGATGGTTGGTAGGCTGAGTCATGTGTTCACAGTTGGCGCTGATTGATGGCTGGTAGGCTGCATCATGCGTTCACGTTTCGCGCTGATAGATGGTTGGTAGGCTGCAGCATGTGTTCACGGTTGCCGTTGATTGATGGTTGGTAGGCTGCAGCATGTGTTCACAGTTGGCGCTGATTGATGGTAGGTATGCTGCAGCATGTGTTTACAGTTGGCGCTGAATGATGGTTGGTAGGCTGCATCATGTGTTTACGGTGGGCGCTGATAGATGGTTGGTAGGCTGCATCATGTTTTCACAGTTGGCACTGATTGATGGCTGGTAGGCTGCATCATGCGTTCGCGGTTGGCGCTGATAGATGGTTGGTAGGCTGCAGCATGTTTTCACAGTTGGCACTGATTGATGGCTGGTAGGCTGCATCATGCGTTCGCGGTTGGCGCTGATAGATGGTTGGTAGGCTGCATCATGTGATTACGGTGGGCGCTGATAGATGGTTGGTAGGCTGCACCATGTGTTCATGGTTGGCGCTGATTGATGGCTGGTAGGCTGCAGCATGTGTTCGCAGTTGGCGCTGATTTATGGTTGGTAGGCTGCAGCATGTGTTCACGGTTGGCGCTGATTGATCGTTGGTAGGCTGCAGCATGTGTTCACAGTTGGCGCTGATTGATGGTTGGTATGCTGCAGCATGTGTTCACAGTTGGCGCTGATTGGCGGTTGTTAGGCTGAATCATGTGTTCACAGTTGGCGCTGATTGATGGTTGGTAGGCTGCATCATGAGTTCATAGTTGGCTCTGATTGACGGTTGTTAGGCTGCATCATGAGTTCATAGTTGGCGCTGGTTGATGGCTGGTAAGCTGCATCATATGTTCATAATTGGTGCGGATTGATGGTTGGTAGGCTGCAGCATGTGTTCACAGTTGGCGCTGATTGATGGTTGGTAGGCTGCATCATGTGATTACGGTGGGCGCTGATAGATGGTTGGTAGGCTGCATCATGTGATTACGGTGGGCGCTGATAGATGGTTGGTAGGCTGCACCATGTGTTCATGGTTGGCGCTGATTGATGGCTGGTAGGCTGCAGCATGTGTTCGCAGTTGGCGCTGATCTATGGTTGGTAGGCTGCAGCATGTGTTCACGGTTGGCGCTGATTGATCGTTGGTAGGCTGCAGCATGTGTTCACAGTTGGCGCTGATTGATGGTTGGTATGCTGCAGCATGTGTTCGCTGTTGGCGCTGATTTATGGTTGGTAGGCTGCAGCATGTGTTCACGGTTGGCGCTGATTGATCGTTGGTAGGCTGCAGCATGTGTTCACAGTTGGCGCTGATTGATGGTTGGTATGCTGCATCATGTGTTCACAGTTGGCGCTGATTGGCGGTTGTTAGGCTGAATCATGTGTTCACAGTTGGCGCTGATTGATGGTTGGTAGGCTGCATCATGAGTTCATAGTTGGCTCTGATTCACGGTAGTTAGGCTGCATCATGAGTTCATAGTTGGCGCTGGTTGATGGCTGGTAAGCTGCATCATATGTTCATAATTGGTGCGGATTGATGGTTGGTAGGCTGCAGCATGTGTTCACAGTTGGCGCTGATTGATGGTTGGTATGCTGCAGCATGTGTTCACAGTTGGCGCTGATTGGCGGTTGTTAGGCTGAATCATGTGTTCACAGTTGGCGCTGATTGATTGCCAGTAGGCTGCAGCATGTGCTCACAGTTGGCGCTGATTGATGGCTGGTAGGCTGCAGCATGTGTTCACAGTTGGCGCTGATTTATGGTTGGTAGGCTGCAGCTTGTGTTCAGAGTTGGCGCTGATTGATGGTTAGTATGCTGCAGTATGTGTTCACAGTTGGCGCTGATTGATGGTTTGTAGGCTGTAGCATGTGTTCACAGTTAGCGCTAATTGGTGGTTGGTAGGCTACATCTTGTGTTTACAGTTGGCGCTGATTGATGGTTGGTAGGCTGCAGCATGTGTTCACAGTTGGCGCTGATTGATGGTTGGTTGGCTGCAGCATATGTTCACAATTGGCGCTGATTGATGGTTGGTAGGCTGAGGCATGTGTTCACAGTTGGCGCTGATTGATGGCTGGTAGGCTGCATCATGCGTTCACGTTTCGCGCTGATAGATGGTTGGTAGGCTGCAGCATGTGTTCACGGTTGCCGTTGATTGATGGTTGGTAGGCTGCAGCATGTGTTCACAGTTGGCGCTGATTGATGGTAGGTATGCTGCAGCATGTGTTTACAGTTGGCGCTGAATGATGGTTGGTAGGCTGCATCATGTGTTTACGGTGGGCGCTGATAGATGGTTGGTAGGCTGCATCATGTTTTCACAGTTGGCACTGATTGATGGCTGGTAGGCTGCATCATGCGTTCGCGGTTGGCGCTGATAGATGGTTGGTAGGCTGCAGCATGTTTTCACAGTTGGCACTGATTGATGGCTGGTAGGCTGCATCATGCGTTCGCGGTTGGCGCTGATAGATGGTTGGTAGGCTGCATCATGTGATTACGGTGGGCGCTGATAGATGGTTGGTAGGCTGCACCATGTGTTCATGGTTGGCGCTGATTGATGGCTGGTAGGCTGCAGCATGTGTTCGCAGTTGGCGCTGATTTATGGTTGGTAGGCTGCAGCATGTGTTCACGGTTGGCGCTGATTGATCGTTGGTAGGCTGCAGCATGTGTTCACAGTTGGCGCTGATTGATGGTTGGTATGCTGCAGCATGTGTTCGCTGTTGGCGCTGATTTATGGTTGGTAGGCTGCAGCATGTGTTCACGGTTGGCGCTGATTGATCGTTGGTAGGCTGCAGCATGTGTTCACAGTTGGCGCTGATTGATGGTTGGTATGCTGCATCATGTGTTCACAGTTGGCGCTGATTGGCGGTTGTTAGGCTGAATCATGTGTTCACAGTTGGCGCTGATTGATGGTTGGTAGGCTGCATCATGAGTTCATAGTTGGCTCTGATTCACGGTAG
Organism: Siphonodentalium dalli; assembly: GCA_032622095.1. NCBI lineage: Eukaryota > Metazoa > Mollusca > Scaphopoda > Gadilida > Siphonodentaliidae > Siphonodentalium > Siphonodentalium dalli. Next base: position 59,147,615 of record CP136063.1, read on the forward strand.
TTAGGCTGCATCATGAGTTCATAGTTGGCGCTGGTTGATGGCTGGTAAGCTGCATCATATGTTCATAATTGGTGCGGATTGATGGTTGGTAGGCTGCAGCATGTGTTCACAGTTGGCGCTGATTGATGGTTGGTATGCTGCAGCATGTGTTCACAGTTGGCGCTGATTGGCGGTTGTTAGGCTGAATCATGTGTTCACAGTTGGCGCTGATTGATTGCCAGTAGGCTGCAGCATGTGCTCACAGTTGGCGCTGATTGATGGCTGGTAGGCTGCAGCATGTGTTCACAGTTGGCGCTGATTTATGGTTGGTAGGCTGCAGCTTGTGTTCAGAGTTGGCGCTGATTGATGGTTAGTATGCTGCAGTATGTGTTCACAGTTGGCGCTGATTGATGGTTTGTAGGCTGTAGCATGTGTTCACAGTTAGCGCTAATTGGTGGTTGGTAGGCTACAGCTTGTGTTTACAGTTGGCGCTGATTGATGGTTGGTAGGCTGCAGCATGTGTTCACAGTTGGCGCTGATTGATGGTTGGTTGGCTGCAGCATATGTTCACAATTGGCGCTGATTGATGGTTGGTAGGCTGAGGCATGTGTTCACAGTTGGCGCTGATTGATGGCTGGTAGGCTGCATCATGCGTTCACGTTTCGCGCTGATAGATGGTTGGTAGGCTGCAGCATGTGTTCACGGTTGCCGTTGATTGATGGTTGGTAGGCTGCAGCATGTGTTCACAGTTGGCGCTGATTGATGGTAGGTATGCTGCAGCATGTGTTTACAGTTGGCGCTGAATGATGGTTGGTAGGCTGCATCATGTGTTTACGGTGGGCGCTGATAGATGGTTGGTAGGCTGCATCATGTTTTCACAGTTGGCACTGATTGATGGCTGGTAGGCTGCATCATGCGTTCGCGGTTGGCGCTGATAGATGGTTGGTAGGCTGCAGCATGTTTTCACAGTTGGCACTGATTGATGGCTGGTAGGCTGCATCATGCGTTCGCGGTTGGCGCTGATAGATGGTTGGTAGGCTGCATCATGTGATTACGGTGGGCGCTGATAGATGGTTGGTAGGCTGCACCATGTGTTCATGGTTGGCGCTGATTGATGGCTGGTAGGCTGCAGCATGTGTTCGCAGTTGGCGCTGATTGATGGTTGGTATGCTGCAGCATGTGTTCACAGTTGGCGCTGATTGGCGGTTGTTAGGCTGAATCATGTGTTCACAGTTGGCGCTGATTGATGGTTGGTAGGCTGCATCATGAGTTCATAGTTGGCTCTGATTGACGGTTGTTAGGCTGCATCATGAGTTCATAGTTGGCGCTGGTTGATGGCTGGTAAGCTGCATCATATGTTCATAATTGGTGCGGATTGATGGTTGGTAGGCTGCAGCATGTGTTCACAGTTGGCGCTGATTGATGGTTGGTAGGCTGCATCATGTGATTACGGTGGGCGCTGATAGATGGTTGGTAGGCTGCATCATGTGATTACGGTGGGCGCTGATAGATGGTTGGTAGGCTGCACCATGTGTTCATGGTTGGCGCTGATTGATGGCTGGTAGGCTGCAGCATGTGTTCGCAGTTGGCGCTGATCTATGGTTGGTAGGCTGCAGCATGTGTTCACGGTTGGCGCTGATTGATCGTTGGTAGGCTGCAGCATGTGTTCACAGTTGGCGCTGATTGATGGTTGGTATGCTGCAGCATGTGTTCGCTGTTGGCGCTGATTTATGGTTGGTAGGCTGCAGCATGTGTTCACGGTTGGCGCTGATTGATCGTTGGTAGGCTGCAGCATGTGTTCACAGTTGGCGCTGATTGATGGTTGGTATGCTGCATCATGTGTTCACAGTTGGCGCTGATTGGCGGTTGTTAGGCTGAATCATGTGTTCACAGTTGGCGCTGATTGATGGTTGGTAGGCTGCATCATGAGTTCATAGTTGGCTCTGATTCACGGTAGTTAGGCTGCATCATGAGTTCATAGTTGGCGCTGGTTGATGGCTGGTAAGCTGCATCATATGTTCATAATTGGTGCGGATTGATGGTTGGTAGGCTGCAGCATGTGTTCACAGTTGGCGCTGATTGATGGTTGGTATGCTGCAGCATGTGTTCACAGTTGGCGCTGATTGGCGGTTGTTAGGCTGAATCATGTGTTCACAGTTGGCGCTGATTGATTGCCAGTAGGCTGCAGCATGTGCTCACAGTTGGCTCTGATTGACGGTTGTTAGGCTGCATCATGAGTTCATAGTTGGCGCTGATTGATGGCTGGTAAGCTGCATCATATGTTCATAATTGGTGCTGATTGATGGTTGGTAGGCTGCAGCATGTGTTCACAGTTGGCGCTGATTGGCGGTTGTTAGGCTGCATCATGTGTTCACAGTTGGCGCTGATTGATTGGTCGTAGGCTGCTGCATGTGTTCACAGTTGGCCCTGATTGATGGTTGGTTGGCTGCAGCATGTGTTCACAGTTGGCGCTGATTGATGGTTGGTAGGCTGCAGCATGTGTTCACAGTTGGAGCTGATTGATGGCTGGTAGGCTGCATCATGTGTTGACGGTTGGCGCTGTTAGATGGTTGATAGGCTGCATCATGTGTTTACGGTTGGCGCTGATAGATGGTTGGTATGCTGCATTATTTGTTCATGGTTGGCGCTGATTGATGGCTGGTAGGCTGCAGCATGTGTTCACAGTTGGCGCTGATTTATGGTTGGTAGGCTGCAGCATTTGTTCACGGTTGGCGCTGATTGATGGTTGGTAGGCTGCAGCTTGTGTTCAGAGTTGGCGCTGATTGATGGTTAGTATGCTGCAGTATGTGTTCACAGTTGGCGCTGATTGATGGTTTGTAGGCTGTAGCATGTGTTCACAGTTGGCGCTAATTGGTGGTTGGTAGGCTACAGCTTGTGTTCACAGTTGGCGCTGATTGATGGTTGGTAGGCTGCAGCATGTGTTCACAGTTGGCGCTGATTGATGGTTGGTTGGCTGCAGCATGTGTTCACAATTGGCTCTGATTGATGGTTGGTAGGCTGAGGCATGTGTTCACAGTTGGCGCTGATTGATCGCTGGTAGGCTGCATCATGCGTTCACGGTTCGCGCTGATAGATGGTTGGTAGGCTGCAGCATGTGTTCACGGTTGCCGTTGATTGATGGTTGGTAGGCTGCAGCATATGTTCACAGTTGGCGCTGATTGATGGTAGGTATGCTGCAGCATGTGTTTACAGTTGGCGCTGAATGATGGTTGGTAGGCTGCATCATGTGTTTACGGTGGGCGCTGATAGATGGTTGGTAGGCTGCATCATGTTTTCACAGTCGGCACTGATTGATGGCTGGTAGGCTGCATCATGCGTTCGCGGTTGGCGCTGATAGATGGTTGGTAGGCTGCAGCATGTTTTCACAGTTGGCACTGATTGATGGCTGGTAGGCTGCATCATGCGTTCGCGGTTGGCGCTGATAGATGGTTGGTAGGCTGCATCATGTGATTACGGTGGGCGCTGATAGATGGTTGGTAGGCTGCACCATGTGTTCATGGTTGGCGCTGATTGATGGCTGGTAGGCTGCAGCATGTGTTCGCAGTTGGCGCTGATTTATGGTTGGTAGGCTGCAGCATGTGTTCACGGTTGGCGCTGATTGATCGTTGGTAGGCTGCAGCATGTGTTCACAGTTGGCGCTGATTGATGGTTGGTATGCTGCAGCATGTGTTCACAGTTGGCGCTGATTGGCGGTTGTTAGGCTGAATCATGTGTTCACAGTTGGCGCTGATTGATGGTTGGTAGGCTGCATCATGAGTTCATAGTTGGCTCTGATTGACGGTTGTTAGGCTGCATTATGAGTTCATAGTTGGCGCTGGTTGATGGCTGGTAAGCTGCATCATATGTTCATAATTGGTGCGGATTGATGGTTGGTAGGCTGCAGCATGTGTTAACAGTTGGCGCTGATTGGCGGTTGTTAGGCTGCATCATGTGTTCACAGTTGGCGCTGATTGATGGTTGGTAGGCTGCAACATGTGTTCACAGTTGGAGCTGATTGATGGCTGGTAGGCTGCATCATGTGTTGACCGTTGGCGCTGATAGATGGTTGGTAGGCTGCATCATGTATTTACGGTTGGCGCTGAGAGATGGTTGGTAGGCTGCATTATTTGTTCATGGTTGGCGCTGATTGATGTCTTGTAGGCTGCAGCATGTGTTCACAGTTGGCGCTGATTGATGGCTGGTAGGCTGCATCATGCGTTCACAGTTGGCGCTGATTGATGGTTGGTAGGCTGCAGCATGGGTTCACAGTTGGCGCTGATTGATGGTTGGTAGGCTGCAGCTTGTGTTCAGAGTTGGCGCTGGTTGATGGTTAGTATGCTGCAGCATGTGTTCACAGTTGGCGCTGATTGATGGTTGGTAGGCTGCATCATGAGTTCACAGTTGGCGCTGATTGATGGCTGGTAAGCTGCAGCATGTATTCACAGTTGGCGCTGATTGGCGGTTGTTAGGCTACATCATGTGTTCACAGTTGGCGCTGATTGATGGCTGGTAGGCTGCTGCGTGTGTTCACAGTTGGCGCTAATTGACGGTTGGTAGGCTACAGCTTGTGTTCACAGATGGCGCTGATTGATGGTTGGTAGGCTGCAGCATGGGTTCACAGTTGGCGCTGATTGATGATTGGTAGGCTGCATCTTGTGTTCAGAGTTGGCGCTGATTGATGGTTAGTATGCTGCAGCATGTGTTCACAGTTGGCGCTAATTGACGGTTGGTAGGCTGCAGCATGTGTTCACAGTTGGCGCTAATTGACGGTTGGTAGGCTACAGCTTGTGTTCACAGTTGGCGCTGATTGATGGTTGGTAGGCTGCAGCATGTGTTCACAGTTGGCGCTGATTGATGGTTGGTTGGCTGCAGCTTGTGTTCACAATTGGCGCTGATTGATGGTTGGTAGGCCGATGCATGTGTTCACAGTTGGCGCTGATTGATGGTTGGTAGGCTGCATCATGTGTTTACGGTTGGCGCTGATTGATGGCTGGTAGGCTGCATCATGTGTTTACGGTTGGCGCTGATTGATGGCTGGTAGGCTGCAGCATGTGTTCACAAATGGCGCTGATTGATGGTTGGTAGGCTGAGGCAAGTGTTCACAGTTGGCGCTGATTGATGGTTGGTAGGTTGCAGCATGTGTTCACGGTTGGCGCTGATTGATGGTTGGTAGGCTGCAGCTTGTGTTTACAATTGGCGCTGATTGATGGTTAGTAGGCTGTATCATGAGTTCACGGTTGGCGCTGATAGATGGTTGGTAGGCTGCATCATGTGTTCACGGTTGGCGCTGATTGATGGTTGGTAGGCTGCAGCATGTGTTCACGGTTGGCGCTGATTGATGGTTGGTAGGCTGCATCATGTGTTCACGGTTGGCGCTGATTGATGGTTGGTAGGCTGCAGCTTGTGTTCACAGTTGGCGCTGATTGATGGTTAGTAGGCTGTATCATGTGTTCACAGTTGGCGCTGATTGATGGTTGGTAGGCTGCAGCACGTGTTCACAGTTGGCGCTGATTGATGGTTGGTAGGCTGTATCACGTGTTCACAGTTGGCGCTGATAGATTGTTGGTAGGCTGCATCATGTGTTCACGGTTGGCGCTGATAGATGGTTAGTAGGCTGTATCATGTGTTCACGGTTGGCGCTGATAGATTGTTGGTAGGCTGCATCATGTGTTCATGGTTGGCGCTGATAGATGGTTAGTAGGCTGTATCATGTGTTCACAGTTGGCACTGATTGATGGTTGGTAGGCTGCAGCATGTGTTCACAGTTGGCGCTGATTGATGGTTGGTAGGCTGCAGCATGTGTTCACAGTTGGTGATGATTGATGGTTGGTAGGCTGCAGCTTGTGTTCACAGTTGGCGCTGATTGATATATGGTTGGTAGGCTGCAGCATGTGTTCACAGTTGGCGATGATTGATGGTTGGTAGGCTGCAGCTTGTGTTCACAGTTGGCGCTGATTGATGGTTGGTAGGCTACAGCTTGTGTTCACAGTTGGCGCTGATTGATGGTTGGTAGGCTACAGCTTGTGTTCACAGTTGGCGCTGATTGATGGTTGGTAGGCTACAGCTTGTGTTCACAGTTGGCGATGATTGATGGTTGGTATGCTGCAGTATGTGTTCACAGTTGGCGCTGATTGATGGTTGGTAGGCTACATCTTGTGTTCACAGTTTGCGATGATTGATGGTTGGTATCCTGCAGTATGTGTTCACAGTTGGCGCTGATTGATGGTTGGTAGGCTACAGCTTGTGTTCACAGTTGGCGATGATTGATGGTTGGTATGCTGCAGTATGTGTTCACAGTTGGCGCTGATTGATGGTTGGTTGGTTGCAGCATGTGTTCACAATTGGCGCTGATTGATGGTTGGTAGGCTGAGGCATGTGTTCACAGTTGGCGCTGATTGATGGCTGGTAGGCTGCATCATGTGTTCACGGTTGGCGCTGATTGATGGTTGGTAGGCTGCAGCATGTCTTCACGGTTGGCGTTGATTGATGGTTGGTAGGCTGCAGCATGTGTTCACAGTTGGCGTTGATTGATGGTTGGTAGGCTGCAGCATGTGTTCTCAGTTGGCGCTGATTGATGGTTGGTAGGCTGCGGCATGTGTTCACAGTTGGCGCTGATTGATGGTTAGTATGCTGCAGCATGTGTTTACAGTTTGCGCTGAATGATGGTTGGTAGGCTGCAGCTTGTGTCACATTTCGCGCTGATTGGTGGCTGGTAGGCTGCAGCATGTGTTCACAGTTGGCGCTGGTTGATGGTTTGTAGGCTGCATCGTGTGTTCACGGTTGGCGCTGATAGATGGTTGGTTGGCTGTATCATGTGTTCACGGTTGGCGCTGATAGATGGTTGGTAGGCTGCATCATGTGTTCACGGTTGGCGCTGATTGATGGTTGGTATGATGCAGCTTGTGTTCACAGTTGGCGCTGATTGATGGTTAGTAGGCTGTATCATGTGTTCACAGTTGGCGCTGATTGATGGTTGGTAGGCTGCAGCATGTGTTCACAGTTGGCGCTGATTGATGGTTGGTAAGCTGCAGCATGTGTTCACAATTGGCGCTGTTTGGTTGTTGGTAGGCTGCAGCATGTGTTCACAGTTGGCGATGATTGATGGCTGGTAGACTGCAGCATGTGTTCACAGTTGGCACTGATTGATGGTTGGTAGGCTGCAGCATGTGTTCACAGTTGGCGCTGATTGATGGTTGGTAGGCTGCAGCATGTGTTCACAGTTCGCGCTGATTGATGGTTGTACTTGCTTGTTTAAAGGTTGATTATCTCTTTAAATAACAAATTTTAAATAGTTGCGTGAGTATAAAATAATAAATATAAACTGAAGACCCCTGTGTTACGCCAGCTTTTGAAGTAACTGACCACTTTTGAAGTAGGTCTCCACTTTTGAAGTAAAAATCGCCAGCTTTTGAAGTACCTCCTCACTTCTGTAATAAAGTGAGGTCTCCGCTTTTGTAGTAAAAAACGCCAGCTTTTGTAGTAAAAAAAACATGTCTCCACTTTTGTAATAACAAAATTACAACTTTTGAAGTAAATACTTAATACATTTTTTACGGGCGCTGGACGATTTTCATGACAGTCAACCCGATAATCCATAGCGGCTATCGTCCATACGAGTGCGACTTATGGCCGAAATAATTTCGGGTGTCCGTTTCCCTGACAAAAGAATCCACGCCTGTAGACGACCATACGAGTGTGACGTGTGTCCAATAGCTTTCAGTCATACCAGCACATAAGATAATCCACAGTCGATCGCCCATACAAATTTGACGTGTATCAGAAGGCGTTTAGTGAGTCCGGTTCCCTGCCTAAGCATATGAGAACAAACATAGGTGATCAATCATACGAGTATGTAAAATTGTTCCCAGTCAGTCTGACAACCCACACTGGAGAACGCCCTTACAAGTGCGACGTTTGTCAGAAGAAGTTCGATGTGACATTGAGTCAGACAAGACTTATGACAATCCACCGGATGTGTGACTGAAGACGTTCTGTCCGTCCAGTAACAAAATATATATTTTCTCGAAATTAGGTGATGTATTAGTTCCAACGGAAAAGAGTTGGTATATTTGGCCTCACTTTGGACGGCGATATTAATTGCATAATTATTCATACCCTCGAATTTAGGTTACTGAAAAGACGCGTTAGGGACAGCAGAAAATGTTTGGTTTATTAGATTCGTCTCTGGAAGGCGACATTAACGACAAATTTCGACCATTGAAATTATGTCACATAACCGAAGTATTAGAACTACCTCAAGCGTGGCCAGCTACTTCTAAAATGGGGGCCAGTAATGTGTTATGTGGAAACCGTTGGATTCACATATCATCTGATGATTGAGTATATAAAATAATGGATTCGATGGCAGTATGTCGCTGTATAGGGAAAAGTTAAACTTTCACGTCTGAATGTTCGCGGTGCCAAAAGGTTTGTCTCCTTTCAAAATTTATTCAACACAATATTCGAATACATCTAATTGTATTGTCAGGCGTCGGAACTGCAAAACCTCAGTATGAGTTGGAGTTGGGAGTTGGAGTTGGGTCGGATCCCCAACGTAAGAAGCTGATCGAAGCTCTCCAACACACGCTAGATTTGCAATATTCAAAGAAGACGATAACCACAGAGTCCAGTTGGTGAATATTGAGTAATCATAGAGTTACTCAAAGAAGACGATTGTAAAAGACGGGCGAAGATTGAGTAACCACAGAGTTATTCAAAGAAGGTAGTTGGTGAAGATTGAGTAACCATAGAGTTACTCAAAGAAGACGATTGAAAAAAAAACGATAACCACAGAGACCAGTTGGCGAAGATTGAGTAACCACAGAGTTACTCAAAGAAGACGGCGACCAAGTAACCTACGAAGATTACAAGATTTATTGTTTCTTTAATAAATATATAAACTTCAAATCCGAGTTTGTTGTAATTGTAATGGTCACAAGTTGACTCATGGCATTATCCTATCACCTTGGTAAACCGGTTTCCCTATTTCCTCCAAAATTGGGTGGTGGCAGCATATTTAGCAGATAAAATTTGACGGAAGTCACATACCTGGCCCAATGTAGCCCCTTGCACCCAGGCGGCCTCACGTGCCTTAACTTTAATTATAGACACCACTCGGTGTCCGGTACCATAGTCCAGACGCCAAGTCTGAAAAGGGCTCTATTTTAGGAGTTAGTTCAACCGGTCACCAAGAAAATTTCGGCGTGTTGCCTGTTGTGGGGGACCACAGTGCGGTCCATGCAAGGGTGGATGTAATTTCTGAAAGTGTTGCAATTTTTTTGTTATTCATGGTTTTCAATTAAATTAAGCTTAAAATTACCATAAACTGAAAAATCAATCTACAGATGCCAGTTTATGTCATGTTGGCATTATTTTCCTTCAAAATATTAGTAATAGATATATTATTCGACATCGCTACACAAGATTTTGGAAAATAAATACTCTTTTGGAGAAAAATTAATTTAAGGGCGTTTTACGGGCAAATATTTGCTTTCGTTTCAATTTATTTCTGAAACTGATGGCACACACCTTGTAATCTCCCTGATGCATTACTTGTTTTAAAGCGTAATAATTTTCTACAATAAACTGGGAAGTCAAATTGCCAGAAAAAACTTCAGATAGTGCCTTTAATGGTTACTTTTTGTAAAAAATTCAACCCTCCCCCTAAAATTAGAAAATTGTCATTTTTTGCAGTTTCGTTAATAGGACTCTTGTTCTGTGATATAACAATGAAAATACACCCGTACCCGATCTTAACGTGCTCACAGTGTCACCGGAGGGTCAGATTAGTACCGATGTGTAGCTTGAAGCCAAACCTTTGGATTGCATATAAATATTCAAGACGGCCTCCACATCCAATAAGCGAAATCAGACCATACGGATGTGATCAATTTATATTGAGTTGCAGGAATTAAAACTCAAGTTTGTACAACTTCTGTATGTCTAAAAGTTCACACAACAACTGAAAAAAGTTAACTTCCATAGTTTCGTGAAGTAATATAATCTTGAGTTATAGGAATTTACATGTACAACAAGCACTGAACTGGCAATATTATTTTTTTTGTGCAAAAGTTATTTTTCGCCATCATTCATCGTTATCAGCTTAAACTAGCCATAAACCGAAAACTCGAACTAGCTATGACAAGTTAAGGCTTTATGGCATTACTAATCGTCATGTTAAAATGATTTTCTATGTCGTAGCTACAACACAATCTTGAATAGTTATACTGATTTCGAAAAATACGCAATGAAGTGCATTTTTAGGGCTAAAATCAGCTTTCGTTTCATTAATGTTTTCTAACTGATATTGCCCGCTTTGTAATTCTCCGGAAAAATTCCTGGTATCAAACCGGAATAACTTGCTGCATTAACTGGAGATTACAGTGATTCAATTGAAATGGAGACGAGTCGTCTCAAATTAATACCCGTTGCCAAAAAGTGTAAAATTTCGTTGAATTTCAAACGGTGTTTAACATGTCCGAAATTGTAATATGAGAATCCGTGGAAAGCTTCCGATTCTGGGTTGGAGTCGTTTTCAGTTGCTCTGGATGTTCGTCGATCATCATCTGTGTCTGACTTACCAGCGTGGTTATCGACATTCCGCGAAGAATATGGAATTGACCTTAAAGATCTCAACATAAGTTGGCATAAGAGTTGTTTCTCCAATCTCCAGTTTCACAAGATCTTCGAATCTCAGATTAGTCAAAGACCCCACATCCACGACTGTTGATCAGACAAATCCAAAAGTTAAAAGAGAATATTTCTACTTCAGAACTAGATGTCTTATATGCACAAAGTTGTCTCACTTGGGAGTAAAGACATTAGTTCGGGTTAGTATATTTACATTTTGCGAAACTATCGAACAATGTGCGAAGGAAAATGGGGGTGACATGATGCTTCGGCGTGTTGCCTGTTGTGGGGGACCACAGTGCGGTCCATGCAAGGGTGGATGTAATTTCTGAAAGTGTTGCAATTTTTTGTTATTCATGGTTTTCAATTAAATTAAGCTTAAAATTACCATAAACTGAAAAATCAATCTACAGATGCCAGTTTATGTCATGTTGGCATTATTTTTCTTCAAAATATTAGTAATAGATATATTATTCGACATCGCTACACAAGATTTTGGAAAATAAATACACTTTTGGAGAAAAATTAATTTAAGGGCGTTTTACGGGCAAATATTTGCTTTCGTTTCAATTTATTTCTGAAACTGATGGCACACACCTTGTAATCTCCCTGATGCATTACTTGTTTTAAAGTGTAATAATTTTCTACAATAAACTGGGAAGTCAAATTGCCAGAAAAAACTTCAGATAGTGCCTTTAATGGTTACTTTTTGTAAAAAATTCAACCCTCCCCCTAAAATTAGAAAATTGTCATTTTTTGCAGTTTCGTTAATAGGACTCTTGTTCTGTGATATAACAATGAAAATACACTCGTACCCGATCTTAACGTGCTCACAGTGTCACCGGAGGGTCAGATTAGTACCGATGTGTAGCTTGAAGCCAAACCTTTGGATTGCATATAAATATTCAAGACGGCCTCCACATCCAATAAGCGAAATCAGACCATACGGATGTGATCAATTTATATTGAGTTGCAGGAATTAAAACTCAAGTTTGTACAACTTCTGTATGTCTAAAAGTTCACACAACAACTGAAAAAAGTTAACTTCCATAGTTTCGTGAAGTAATATAATCTTGAGTTATAGGAATTTACATGTACAACAAGCACTGAACTGGCAATATTATTTTGTTTTGTGCAAAAGTTATTTTTCGCCATCATTCATCGTTATCAGCTTAAACTAGCCATAAACCGAAAACTCGAACTAGCTATGACAAGTTAAGGCTTTATGGCATTACTAATCGTCATGTTAAAATGATTTTCTATGTCGTAGCTACAACACAATCTTGAATAGTTATACTGATTTCGAAAAATACGCAATGAAGTGCATTTTTAGGGCTAAAATCAGCTTTCGTTTCATTAATGTTTTCTAACTGATATTGCCCGCTTTGTAATTCTCCGGAAAAATTCCTGGTATCAAACCGGAATAACTTGCTGCATTAACTGGAGATTACAGTGATTCAATTGAAATGGAGACGAGTCGTCTCAAATTAATACCCGTTGCCAAAAAGTGTAAAATTTCGTTGAATTTCAAACGGTGTTTAACATGTCCGAAATTGTAATATGAGAATCTGTGGAAAGCTTCCGATTCTGGGTTGGAGTCGTTTTCAGTTGCTCTGGATGTTCGTCGATCATCATCTGTGTCTGACTTACCAGCGTGGTTATCGACATTCCGCGAAGAATATGGAATTGACCTTAAAGATCTCAACATAAGTTGGCATAAGAGTTGTTTCTCCAATCTCCAGTTTCACAAGATCTTCGAATCTCAGATTAGTCAAAGACCCCACATCCACGACTGTTGATCAGACAAATCCAAAAGTTAAAAGAGAATATTTCTACTTCAGAACTAGATGTCTTATATGCACAAAGTTGTCTCACTTGGGAGTAAAGACATTAGTTCGGGTCAGTATATTTACATTTTGCGAAACTATCGAACAATGTGCGAAGGAAATGGGGGTGACATGATGCTACGGTGTGTTGGGTGTGACTTTTCGCAGTTGATAGCACTTGATATCTCAGGTTGTGTCATAGTAAATATCGGCTGGAGACCACCAACTCCAGTAACACGATTGCCACACACAATGTTGCGCTGGAACATTTGATGAGTGATATTCTCCCGGACTTAGAAAAAGGTGTCACATATGATATGGGTCATCTACTATCAAAGTTCCTGGAAATATTACGACAAATAGGTAAACCAAAGTGTAGCACGGCCTACACTAAACAGAAACTGAAGGAATAGATTGAAAAGAATTTCTCTGACAAAGTATGTTTTATTGATCAATCACGGACCAAACCCGAACTCGTTATCAGTAAATCCCTTAATATATGTATGCGGACAGTCGTATAATCATGGAGTTCGTTTGCATAATATGATGAACGAAGCATTTGGACAGTTGAGGCAGAAGGCCTTTTTTTAGACTTAATATACAGAATGCCACCAATGTCGCGGCAAACACCAGGGCTATGCTCAAGGAACTGCAGTTATCGTCCAGTATTACATATGCTTTTGGAACAAATTGAGACAGACGGACTGACAGTGCCAACCAATGTGACATATGGGGCAGTGACACGATGCGCTGGTGATAATTTCAACAGAGCGACAGAATCTGTATGTGGATATCACCACGACGTGGTAAATGTGGTGTTATATCAGGCCGCTGATCTCAGTAGGGGTTGCTTGTATGTTATCACAAAGAAGGATGAACGCCACCCAGAAACCCACATTCCATTTGAAAATACAATTCGTGTGTGTCCTAATCTCGGAGGGAAACAACAGGGCCCAGTGCATCTAACTGGAAAATGCGCATCCGTTGGTTTAACGAGTGTTCCAAAGAACATGCATCCATGAGATTGGTAGACAAAAGCTATGTTCTCTTAGGCACAATGCCGACTAAGTTATTCGATGTACATTTTGAGAGTTGAATCGAAATATGTTCCTTAGACTATCATTGGATATTGTCCGATGGTTCCTGGTTCAGCGACTGATTTTGAAACAGTATATATACTACGATGAAACGGTTCCAGAATTTGTTCAGGACTCTAGGACATAATTGGTCTTATGTAGCATACAACGAAGCAATATACTGCAAGGCTCAGATGACTAAATGGAGGAACCCTGATAAATTTGATAACGACGAGTTTGAAATGGGAGGGATGCACAGAGCTATAAACTTTATGGGTGGCTTTGGCGAGGTTATGCAGGGAAGTGGCTTCGGTGACATTCTTATAGAAGCTGGGTGCATGGTGGCGCCACGGATTGTATGGAAAGTTGTATAACCGTGGAGTTCGTTTGCATAAGCCGATGAACGAAGCATTTGGACAGTTGAGGTGGAAGGCTTTTTCAGACTGGCTTAGTTGAAAAGCGGATAATGTAATGACGAAGTTCAGAGACCTGAAAGAGGAGAGCAGGCAAAACTTGCAGTCAAGTGTTGCGAATTCCAATCAGCCGCTTCTCGAACAGTTTGATAAGTTTGTAGGATGGCAGGAAAGTGTTAAAACAGTTATTTTCTGGGACAAATATGTCTCACAGTTGTTGATTGATTACATTGCTGCTAAGTGCGATGACAATAGGTTGCTTGAAATGGAGACACCAGCAGAAATCATTTCTCTGGATTTCATGTGTAAACACGTAAACTACACCAGGTGGGGCATAGTCAATGTAGCGGAATCGAGACTAATGTTCGAGAAGAAACCGCATATAGCTTTCGTCGTTTTTTCAGAAAGACACTTCTGTTCATCACACATGCAAGCCTTTCTCCGAAGTTTGGCATGATATGGCTATAGAACAATCCATAAATATGGACTGTGGTAAGTATCGGAATTTATGTTGCCAGACTGAAGCTCTGAACCGGTTCTATCTCACGTCCCATCCAAAATCCTCAGTTGTGTTGCAAACTTTGGAAATGAGTGGACGGCATGACGCGAACAGAACTTCACAAAATAAACATGGTCAACTTCTTGTTCAATAATTGGTACCTTGAGATAACATTGTTATTGTCGCATGACAATGGGTGTGTGGATTTCCAGATTCGAAGAAAGTAATGTTTTATCAAAGGGTGGTTGCGGTTGGTCTGAGTATCTTGAGTTGGACCACGAAGAAGCTGACTCAAGAATGTTTGCACACATGGGACATGCAGCAAGTGAACTGCAAGTTGAACGATTCATTGCGTGGAGTGGTGACTCAGACGTTCTGCCGATGTGCTCAATGTTGTGTGTACTATTGGATATACAAGAGTTATTCTACCCAACTGGTGTTGGCAAACGACGTCGATATATCTCAGTGCATGATTGTGCGAAGGTTTTGAGCAAGGACATGCACTGGTTATTCCAGCAGTTCATGCCTTGAGCGGATGCAATTCGACAAGCGCATTCAGTTTTATTGGGAAATTGAAATGGTTCAGAACACTGGAAGATCACCCAGAACTGATCCCGGCGTTTACACAGATGGAGGAGGACCCGACTTGAATTCCGAACATGTGTGGGAAACGTTTGTGTCTCTTGTTTCTTTGGTTTATTCCAAACGTAATGCGACATTCCTGGATGACTTGCGCTACGAATTGTTCAGCAAGAAGATCGTGAGAAGCGACAAACTCCCACCGACTCATTCAATTTACACATAAAACGCGTTAACTATCAAACGTATATATGGACTCATGCTCTTTTCCCAATGTTGTTGCTGCCATCACGACGACTAAATGGCTGGATACTTAATAATTCTAATGGGCACCTTGTTCCGGAAATGATGCACTCGCTCCAGCTTCGACTGCCGTTCTCGAACTCACAATCTGCAAGTGCAAGTCCGATTGCAGCACAAGACGTTGACGTTGCAGGAAGAGGATGTTCAATGCACCAATGCAACTGGCTGCGACCAAGAACTTTGTGACAATAACTGCACGAGTGACGGAGAAGTGAACGATGAGAACAGTTTATAGGATACCCAACTTTCTTTATTTCGTACCAATTACTAATTGCATATGTTATTTAACTTATTGGCGAAAAATAAAAAATTTCCCCAAAAACAAAATTATTATATTGCCATTTCAGTGCTTGTTGTGAATGTAAATTCTTACAACGAATGAGAATATCACCTTACAAAAATATATAAGATAACTTTTTTCAGTTGTTGTGTGAACTTTTAGACATACAGATGTTGTTCAAACTTGAGCTTTATGTCCTGCAACTAAATATAATATAATCACATCCGTATGGTCCGATTTCACTTATTGAATGGTGGAGGCCGTCTTGAATATTTATATGCAATCACTAGCTTTAGCTTAAAGCTACAATTCGGTACTAATTTGACCCTCCGGTGACATTGTGACAACGGCAAGATCGGGTACGGGTCTATTTCCATTGTTATATTACAGAACAAGCGTCTTATTATCAAAACTGCCAAAAAGGACAATTTTCTAATTTTAGGGGGGAGGGTTATATTTTTTACAAAAAATATTCCTTCAAGGCATTATCCAAAGTTTTTATCTGGTAAATTGACTTCCCAGTTTATCGTAGAAAATTATTACGCTTTAACATTCGAAATTCATTAGGAAAATTACAAGCTGTGTGCCATCAGTTTCAGAAATAAATTGAAACGAAAGCAAATATTTGCCCAAAAAACGCACTTAAATATTTTTTTTTCGAAAACAGTATTTATTTTCCAAAAACTTGTGTGGTGATGTTAAATAATATCTCAATTACTAAGATTTTAAAGGGAAATAATGCCAACATGACATAAACTGTCATCTGTAGTTTGAAATTTTAGTTTATGGTTATTTTAAGCTTTATTCAATCAAACACCATGAATAAAATAAATTTGCAACACTTTCAGAAATTACATCCACCCTTGCATGAACCGCAATGTAGTTCCCCACAACAGGCAATAGTCGGAAATTTTCTTGGTGGCCGGTTGAACAGAACCTAAAAAATATTTTCCTAGCGTCTGGACTACCATTGTGCATCTAGATTACCACCCTGCGTGTTACAAAATTTTATAATTTAGTTTGTAATTCAAGGAACCATTATCTCTCGTTATTAAAGTGTCCAAAGGAGATTGCATTTCAGTTGTAAATTGAATAAACATCTTTGACTTAATATTCTATAGCACGTGCATGATAATATTATTCTAACTTGGACAATGAGTCATGAAATTATGCAGAATCACTTAACTCCCGAAACCATATATGAAATAACAGATTGCTTTATATCTGTTATAGACCAGAGGTGTACCTGATGAGCTGCTGTGGCCAAACATTTTTTTATAGGACCAACTTTCGGTACAAAAATATGATTTCGGAACGGACTTAGTAAACATTTTCCAAACAATTGATTTCTTCTGTGTTATCAAGCTAGTACGATAAGTCAAAAAATAAACACTAAAAAAATAAACACTCAAATACAGTAAATATGACATGTTTACATAGTTCCACATGTCAACACCACTTTAGAAACAGGACCCGTTAACCAACAGGACCCGTTAACCAACAAACCATTTAACGTATGGATGTTGATTGTATACATGTATGTGGGATGGCCCACGCTTTTGTCTGCTATCACGATAACAAATTGTATGCATTAGAACTTTGAACACAATTCCAACCGATGTACCATATATATACGTAACTGTTATATACTCTAAGTAAAGAGCGTTCACCATGTCATATGTATAGGTTTGTAATTGAATTACTTACTAACAACAGCCCAATTTATCAATTATCATGACAAGTGTAAGAACTAAGATGGACATGTTGTCGTGTGATGTGTGGATGCTTGCTGCATGTTTGGCCTTTGACCCGGGGCTGCTGTGTTGCATGAGGATTTGTTTATTTATTATTTATTTTAATACGGACTTATGGTTGCCGATGATCAAACAACGGGACCTCACTTGATCAAGTAAACGAAATAACCTGTCACGCTAGTGTGGATAATTCGATAATTTAAAATTTTCAGTGTTGGTATCTTTTAATAAGTATATAAATATTATGGTTTACATATTTATACAAAGACGGGGGCTCCGGACCCCAGAGTGTCAAGCATATAAACACGTGCGTGTGCATGTATTTGGATAGCGTTGGTTGTTATAAATATTGCGGACTCCAACGGTCCAGCTCCAGCCGCGCATACAATCAACTCCTTGACACATAAAAGTCGCTAATACATATTTAATATAATGTCGGATAACGTTTTGTGGCCGACATTCCGTGTCTGCCGTTTGTTCAGTCCGCCCGTCCGTCCGTGTTCGTCTGTTTTCCGCAAAAGATTTATATATATATATCTTTATTTCCTCCGTTTCCGAAGATATCAAAATATATAACAATAATAGAGACTGTCGTCTCAACATTTACACACAACACATCGAATTGTTATCATATTTTACATAATTATACAACATGACAAGTATCCATAAACATTCAGCATACAATCATTATAGTAACATAAATATGCAAGATATCGATAAAGGCATAGGTAGCATGAAATTCAATTGACTTTTGCGGCTGACATTATTTAATTTGTGTTGTTGTTGTTGTTGTGGCTGATATTACGATATATTTCTCTCATGTCAGCGCTGCTCATATTGTATATGCCATGTATATTTGCGAAAGTTTTATACTATTGACGCGTATACACTTACACTTAAAGGTGGATTATCTCTTTGTAAACATGTATTATATAGTTACCGGGGTATAAAATATTAGATCTGAATCGAAGACTCCTGTCCGGAAATGCTTCTATCGATTAATATTAATTTTATTTCGAATATTTTCTGGTCTAAAAAGGTGTGTTTGTTCAGCTAACGAACAATATTGGTTATTGTTAACAGAGACCAGAAATTATATTGTGCAATTTTGTCACAAATAAACGTTAATTATACTCATTATCGCTTATATCTGTGGAACAAAACAGTACAAACAACCAATATGTGACATTGGACATTCGTTGCGTGGCCGTAGGAACAGCCCAGTGCTCTATATCGCAATCCGGTCGCATCCGAATGGTCGGTTCTAAAAATAGTAACATAAATGGGCCCGATTTAATATTCGAAATAAAATCAATATTAATTGATAGAAGCTTTTCCGGACATAGGACTTCAGTTCATATCTATTATTTTATACCCACGCAACTATTTAAAATTTGTTATTTAAAGAGATAATCCATCTTTAAACATTCTCAGCTGCTGTTCGGTCAACATATAATTTCCACAGATAAGCACATTTCCTCACAAAAAAGTCGATTAGATAAATTTCAACTTCTGCGGATTCATGTACGAGATCATTACATCTAGATAGAAATATGCGTGTTTTAGATTCAGTATCGAGTGAGTCAAATTTTAGATAAACGTCCACGTGAAATTCATTTAGTAGTTCATATTCGATAAGATCCCTATCACGATGTAACGAGGAGCATTCCACTAATGCATGGGACACTATATCTGTGTATTTTAATCGACAGAGTGAGCAATTTGCTTCTTCGGTTTGTAATATAGACAACAGTCGCGCAACAATTAAATATGACTCTTTGTTTTTGGGGAATTTTCGACAATTTTGCCATAATTGGGACATATGACGACTGGAATGTATGTCATGGAACCGAATAAGTCTATTATCGCTTAATATGTTTTGTGTCCATTCTGCATCGTTTATTTCCGACCAACGTTGTCTGACTTTTCGCTTCCATGTTGTCGGATTTAGAAAGGATCTATGACGAATAAACGCTTCCAGTTCCCCTGTCAACTTATATTTGTCAAAGATAAAAATGATATCGGCCATGAAATTCCCTGAAAATTTAACGAGGCCCGTCAGATATTGATGTAATCTCGTGAAAAATAATTGTTTACCGGTTTTGTTGGATTTTAAGTTGCACAAGGAACCAAAAAATGACATTTTACGTTTTTCAATTATTGCATTTATTGGCGACATACCGACCAAACCGCATGCTATATTTGTTGATGTTCGTCTATGTAAACCCTGGTAATATTTTATGCAGAATCGATGAGTTTTCTCAAGTCGATCAACACAATTTCTATTGAGATCCCATAGTAATTCAGAACCATAAAGACCTTTAGATAAGACTACTGATGAATATAACATCGTGCAACTCTGTGGCGTTATTCCACCGGGATAAACTCCTGCGTTTGCTAGCATCATGAGTGCACTTCTTAGTTTGTCACAAATGCGTTCAACGAAAGCAGTATTGAAATCATATTTGTCGATGGGTATGCCAAGATGAGTAGTTTCTGTGCATTCTTCCACCCGATTTGCACACAAAGTCCAATTTTTTGCTCGATTAGAAAATTCATTTTTGGATTCGTTTAAAACCAGAACCGAACATTTATTCGAGTCATATCTGTACCGCCATTTGTTACTGTATTTTTCACAAATATTACATAATTCCGACAACCCCGTACTACTCAATGAGAGCAATACCATGTCATCTGCGTGTGTAGGACAAGTACAGTTGACGCCGAGTATAGTAAGACCATATGGTGACTCTGATAACAATTTTATCAATTCGTCTACGTATATCATGTAGTACAGAGGCGAGAGAATGTTTCCCTGTCTGGCGCCCTGTTGTACATCGAACCAACGCGATTATGTTTCATCATACCGGATACAACATTGAACAGTTTTGAGTAGTTGGTTTATCAGTTTAAATGTATGTCCTTGCATTCCACGTTTATGTAGTTTGTATAATAGACCATCAATCCAGACAGTGTCAAATGCTTTCCAAACGTCTAGAAAGAAGCAGTATAATTTCTGATTGCAATCGGAAGTGTAAGAAATGCATTCCCTCAAAAGGTATGATGTCTTTGTTGCGCTTACACTTTTTTGGAAACCATGTTTGTAACGGGTGTACTGAAAGAATGTTCGGTGCATATGATTCCAGTCGAGATTGCATAACTTTCTCAAATAATTTATACAATACAGGCATTAGAGTAATTGCTCGATAGCTGTCAAATTCTGTTCTGGGCTTTGATCCTCCTTTGTACAGTGTTACGATTATTCCGCGTTTCATTTGATTGGGAACATTTTGTGTCATAAAGATTGACGTGAGTAGTTCAGCGATAGTTTTCGTTAGTAGAGGGCTTCCATGAATTAAATGTTCGTTTGTAATATTATCCCACCCGGCCGCTTTGTTTCGACTGAGAGAACGATAAATTGGTACAAGTTCCTTTCCGGTTACAGGGAACAGAATGCGACGGTCAATTTCGCTCGTTTGTCTACATGAATGTTCAGAAGTCTCGCGCGATACAAATGAAGTGATTTTATCAAAATGTTCAGAATTGAACTCATAGTGGTACAGGGGCGAGTATAGCTTTTCGAAATAAGTTGCCCAACCTTCTGAAACTTCCTCTTCTGTGCGTAGTGTTTTTCCTTCATGACAGTAGATCGGATTTCGATCCAAATGTGTACGCCGGCGTTTGTTACGTAAAATACGAAATAAATAGTCCCTGTCAACTTGCGCCCGTTCATCAATCTCATCATTTAAATCTGTCATGTGTTTTTCTGCTGCTTTCCTATATTCTCTACGGAATTCGCGTTTGGCTAATTTATATAAATTATAGGCATCTGATTTAGAATCTGCTCTTGGGCGCCTTTTATATATCCAGTTATTTCGCAAGATTCCCATATTTGCATGCAATTGTTTCAGTTTTTCGTTCCAAAAGGGCTTCAGATTTTTTCTAAATTTCTTTTTTGGTAGCGATTTATCCGTTGCAGTGGATATAGCATGCATAATAGTATCGTATAGTTCTGAAGAATTTTGTTTTCTAGAGGATAAAGCGATCGACCTTAATTCTGCATCTAAAGAATTGTGATATATTTCAATTAAGTTTGTCTGACGTGATACACGCTTCCAATCTATCATTGATACGGGTTGATGACTGTTTAGCGATTTAGCTTTGGCGTGCATAAGAACGTTAATACCCACGGAAATCGGTTTGTGATTTGATACATCAATAGAATCATCATCGAGAACGTTCACAGTTTTGACACATGTTTTAGTGTCTCCGGTACAAGACTGTGATCTATGATTGAACCTTGTATCATATGATTAATAGTTCCAAATGGAACACAAGTTACGGGCGGGGTATTTCCGCACATTTGAACATTTGTAGACAATAGGTTTAATTGCTTGACAAATTTTGTGAACGCCATATTGCGGTCAGCACTGACATTTAATCGAGCATTAAAGTCGCCCATTACTATTATATTGCCATGTGCTTTATAAATATTACATACATCGTATAACATTTGAATACATTCTCCATAGAATTCTGGTGTGTAATTCGTCGATGGAAGATATACTTGAAATATATAAATAAAGGTATTTTGGTATAAATGTATCTGAATGCCTATTATACGATCACTGTTGATAGGCAAGGGGCACACACAGTGGGAGATCCTTTTGTTCCACAAAAGAGCTACTCCACCCGATGGTCTCCCTCTTTTATTAGGCAGTTTTGGTGTTCTCTGACGATAATCACATGCCGCGTGGTATTCATAAGATTTGTCAAGTGATTCGATAAAGTCAACATTGTGTGCAGACAACCAATGTTCGCTAACACCAATTATGTCATACAAGCCCGTGCCGAGCATCTTACTGAGATATGAACCTGATGACATAATACCAGTAGCGTTCCAAGTCAACAGATTAAGAGTGGAACTATCCATTCTGTAATCCGCTTTGTGACCTGAAAATACGCAATTGCTCAACAAACACACAACTAAAAGAAGTAGAGCATTGCAGTAATGAATGCCCATATCAACGGTACTATTTTAGTACTGAATATAGATGTATATTGGGGTTAAATGTCGCTCTTATGAACCCACAATCTGCATACAGCGCCTTTCGGCCAGAAGTTGTCAGATAATACATCATCAAGGTCCCTGTCGCATATGTTCAATCTGGCTGTATTTCCTCTGAGCATACGAATAACTGTAAACCGGATTTCATACTTATTCAGATATTTCTTAATGTCATGTATTGTCACACTATCGTCGAATGCACCTAAGAACACTTGTGTTGTTTTAATCGGCCTGTCGTGTAGTTGAAAAAAGTAGTCATCGTTATTTGATTTCGGTTGAACTGGTCTGTCGGGAGTTCTTTTCGTCTGCTGGTTTGTATGCGGAATGTCTGACACTACGCTGACATCATTTGGGTGTGAGGTATATGATTCGTCCGTGTAAACTTCCTCCTCATATGACTGATGCATAATATTATTGATGGTTTCGACCAGTTCACGCTGTGTCTTGCAAATTTCACCCATTGATTGATTTACGGAATCAGCAAATAATTGTAAATTGTTTGTAACTGATGTTGTGAAGTTCCTGAATTCATTTTTCATGACTTCAACATTTTGTTTTATTGTTTCGTTTACGAACTTATCACAAGAATGGGTAGGTTGCACATGTTTTTTATTAACAATGTCTCTGAGTGTTGCGAATTGATTTTCCAGTCTTTTTTGTTTCCCATTGTATTCTTCTAGTCCGTTCACTATTTTTCCGATGTCACTTTTGATTTCATCAATTTCACTTTTTAGTTTTCTAGCACCCGAATATTTGTCGTCTTGGATTCTCTCAATTGTTAGTGTGTCGCTTTGTATCCTTTCGTCAATTTCTTTGATTTTTGTGTTTATTTGTTTTACATCCGATTGCATCTGTTCAATGTTGTTTACGATTTTAAGTTTTTCTTCAATTTTTTCGAGTCTGGCATCTAAGCTGGCGATTGATGAGTCGAATTTGGGTATACGGTCATTAAAGGTGTGGTGAAAGTTTTCATTGTCAGTTTTCATGCACGATATATCCTTTTGAATTTCCACGATTGCACATTTAATGTTGATGCCGACATCTTCTTCATCATTGATCATTCCTGATATGGATGGTCGACACTTTTGAGTCGCCCACCTTTACTAATAATTTCACCAATGAAGTCCGATTGACCATCAACCATGAATTTCATAAGTCTATATACATCACATGCCATTCGTTTGTGTTTATTGTGCATATATGATAGCGCGGAAATATTTAAAATGTAGGAATTTATACGCGCGATGCGATCTCGTTGGATTCAGATACCACCCGATAACAACAAGGGCATAGTTATAAACTAGACTTTTCCATCACTTATTAACTATAAATTCTATAAACTAGTCTACCTGTTACTACTTTGAGGAACTTTACTACCTGTTACTACTTTGAGGAACTTTACTACCTGTTATTATTTTTAACAAGCACACTGCCTATATGGCATTATTATAATATGTATAGACTTTAACACATTTATTAATATAATATACAAACAATTTATTATCTTATGTTAGTATCACATCCTAGTGTTGAGTTTCGGGGTTGCTTTGGACTATATACAACCCCACTACATATATGTTATTTGATATTATAAATATATATATAATTACATTACTTGGTGGCTGACAAAACTTTGTGTCATAGATACACCACAAACTGATTTATGTTGGGTACCAGATAAGAATTTAAGGTTTATGGCCATGTGCCTTGCTGGTTGAAGCACCGGGGCCGCCTCCGTAGTAATATTGGATACCGGGGTCCCCTCCATAATATTGTATACGACTTACTAATTATATCACCCGGGTCCTTCTATGAGAATACCATGCACCTTACCGGTTGAGGCACCGGGATCCAACCCGTAAGAGAGTCATACACGTTGATGACTGGGACATCGGGGTTTCCGCGTGGGAGTTCGTGCGCCTTGCTGACTGGGTCATCGAGGTCCCCTCCATTTAGTACCATGTGCCTTACTTACTGAGTCATCGGGACGGGAACTTAAAATATTGCCAAGCATAGTGTGTGTAGAGGAGACATTGCAACATAGCCTGTGTGTTTTGTGTCCAGCAGTATTGCGTGAACGATTCTTTTGACAAATATGTTTTAAAGATGGATTATCTCTTTAAATAACAAATTTTAAATAGTTGCGTGGGTATAAAATAATAGATATGAACTGAAGTCCTATGTCCGGAAAAGCTTCTATCAATTAATATTGATTTTATTTCGAATATTAAATCGGGCCCATTTATGTTACTATTTTTAGAACCGACCATTCGGATGCGACCGGATTGCGATATAGAGCACTGGGCTGTTCCTACGGCCACGCAACGAATGTCCAATGTCACATATTGGTTGTTTGTACTGTTTTGTTCCACAGATATAAGCGATAATGAGTATAATTAACGTTTATTTGTGACAAAATTGCACAATATAATTTCTGGTCTCTGTTAACAATAACCAATATTGTTCGTTAGCTGAACAAACACACCTTTTTAGACCAGAAAATATTCGAAATAAAATTAATATTAATCGATAGAAGCATTTCCGGACAGGAGTCTTCGATTCAGATCTAATATTTTATACCCCGGTAACTATATAATACATGTTTACAAAGAGATAATCCACCTTTAACAAACAAATATAATATATATAGTCACTGTTTTGTTTGTTCAATGCTATAAAGTTCTCCGTCATAATATTAAAAAGTTCCCACATTTTAACGGGTTAAATATGATCTCTGTACGGTAACCAGAGTATAAATTCATGACATGATCTAATACTTGGCGACCCATTCCTATATTCTATAAGAAAGAAATATGTTCATCGCATTCTACTAACCATGCAATTTACTACAATAATGATGTTGGGTTGAAATTTAAATACAAATGCATCTAAACATATTAATTACTTATTATATAATTAATATTATGTTCCTTTCTGAACCCCACCCCCCAAATCGCAGCATCGCCACGTCTCTGATAAATGCAGAATTACCATCCTATCATTAAATTCTCGCAGAATCACTTGCGATCAAATTGAAACCCCTTTATTGCGTACCGAAAATTATAGAGACGCCGGGTAAGCTTATTTACGAATACACCCGAAAATCCTCGGCTGTTGTCGATGGTTGCATCATCCAAAATAGTTGATTGTTTGGGTCCCGAACATTGCGTTTTTGTAGCAATTTTCATGACTTGAATGCGTCTTTTGTGGGAATATATATTGGTCGTAGACAGGTATTTTGGGCATTTATCTACCTATTTTGATACCGGGAAAATTTCAAAAGCTAATATTATTTTGTATACCGGTATCTTGGAGCGCAAACCGCCATGTGGCTTTAGAAGGAACATCACACTGATCCTGACACCAGATATAATAATTATATACATATGGTGCCTCGGCCCCATCCGGGACTCGAAATGTACAAAAGTGACGTATTTAAACTGCACGACATGATTTGTCGCATCACGAGGATGATTATACTGTTAATGAAATTGGTGACA
This sequence comes from Siphonodentalium dalli, assembly GCA_032622095.1. NCBI lineage: Eukaryota > Metazoa > Mollusca > Scaphopoda > Gadilida > Siphonodentaliidae > Siphonodentalium > Siphonodentalium dalli. The sequence goes on from CP136063.1 coordinate 59,173,521, forward strand.
GTAAATATTTTTTTTATCATTGCAGTTTTGGTGCTATGCTATCGTCCCGGGCGAATTATTTTGGTCACACGTCACACTGACCGTGTGGGTTCTTTTATGTCCAATCAGATCAGTTTTATGGCGGAATAATTTCTCACACACATCACAATGATACGGACGATCACCGGTATGTGTTCTCATATGAACGGTGGTCTGAGATGAAGTAGTAAATGATTTCTCACACACATCGCACTGATACGGACGATCACCTGTGTGGACTCTTTTATGTCCGATCAGATCAGTTTTCTGGCCGAATGATTTCTCACATACATCGCACTGATATGGACGATCACCGGTGTGGATTCGTATGTGTGCCATCTGAGCACTCTTCTGGCCGAATGCTTTCTCACACACATCGCACTGATACGGACGATCACCAGTGTGTGTTCTTTTGTGAACAGTGGCTTGAGATGAAGTCGTAAATGATTTACCACACACATCGCAATGATACGGACGATCACCCGTGTGGATTCTTTTATGTCCGATCAGATCAGTTTTCTGGACGAAGGCTTTTTCACACCTATCGCACGGATACGGACGATCACCGGTATGTGTTCTTTTATGAACGGTGGCTTGAGATGACGTAGCAAATGATTTCTCACACACATCGCACTTATACGGACGATCACCCGTGTGTATGAGCTTATGCCTAGTCAGATTTCCTGATTTAGTAAATGTCTTTTGGCATATATCGCACTCATGTGGGCGATCTCCTCTGTGTATTCGTTTATGTGTTGTCAGATTACATCTCTGGGTGAAGGATTTCGCACATATATCGCACTGATACGGACGATCACCCGTGTGTATGAGCTTATGCTTAGTCAGATGTCCTGATTCAGAAAATGTCTTTTGGCATATATCGCACTCATGTGGGCGATCTCCCGTGTGTATTCGTTTATGTGCTGTCAGATTACATCTCTGGGTGAAGGATTTCGCACATATATCGCCATGATACGGACGATCACCCGTGTGTATGAGCTTATGACTAGTCAGATGTCCTGATTTAGTAAATGTCTTTTGGCATATATCACAGTCGTATGGACGGTCGCCCATGTTCATATCTTATATATACAATCAGACTGTCAGAGCGTGTGGTTTCAGGACTGCATATATCGTTGAGATGAGTGTAGATTTCCTTTTGTTATTTGATAGTTTCTGATTGTGTGAATTACCTTTCCACCTGCATCATGTGTCCTGAATCGAGTGGACGATCAAAACTTTCCAAATGTCTGAACAACTTCAGGCATATATCCGGACTCGTGTTGAGTCTCTGGATATCGTGTGTTGATTAGTTTGTGTTCACATGGAGGAGCGGATAAGTGACTTATTTTAGTCATTGTCCTCTTTGTCGTGACAAGCGATGGCGGTCCATTCGATATAATATTAAATTATAATGAACACCGCATTCTGATAGATACAGGTAGGTCTACTGGCCTGTGATAATAATGTCAATATATGTAAAACTTCGCCGTAATAACCGACAAGATCACCATCGACAAGAAACGCCGATTTACTTTGTTCTTTAAACGTCGCTAAAAGTCACAAAAGTTTGGTACAGATACCATTTCAAAATATGGTTCCCATGAATAGATCTGTGCATTGGGCGATGGTAGGCTATGTGTGAAGAAAAATGGGTATACAACCCGTGAAGGTTATATTAAAGGTGGATTATCTCTTTGTAAACATGTATTATATAGTTACCGGGGTATAAAATATTAGATCTGAATCGAAGACTCCTGTCCGGAAATGCTTCTATCGATTAATATTAATTTTATTTCGAATATTTTCTGTTCTAAAAAGGTGTGTGTGTTCAGCTAACGAACAATGGTGGTACTGTTAACAGAGACCAGAAATTTTGTCACAAATAAACGTTAATTATACTCATTATCGCTTATGGAATCACGGAACTAAATGGTTTCCCATAGGCGACAGTGTTAACGTTTCAGCCAAATTCACTGAATTGAAGCGTGCATGCCATACCAGTGATGTATACCCAGCTAGATTGACACCAGTTGATCACGAAAATGCAAGAAAAATCATAGGTCATGTGTTTACTTTTTAAAATAAATCCTCAAGTGTACGACAGTGCTATCCCACAGCCAAATTTGATCTGGAAAAACTCAGAACTACAGCAGCTAGTTAAATAAATTTCCCGCTCACAAATATCCATTCCCCCATTCATTCGCCAGTTTGTTATTCAGATATTATGTACGAATCAAATAAACGCGATGTCATCCTTTTATAACGTGTCGCATGTATCAGGTGAAGGTCATTCTTCAGTTACCTTCACCTTTAGCATTCCACGGTGTACTCGCTCCCCGACTCTAGAACACATTTAGCTCCCTGATTCCTTTATATCTGTGTAACAAAACAATACAAACAATCAATCTCGGACATTTGACTTTCGGTGCGTTGTATTAGGTACAGGCCAGTGTTCTATGTCGCAATATGGTATCATCCGAATGGTCTGTTCTAAAAATAGTAACATAAACGGTCCCGATTTAATATTCGAAATAAAATCAATATTAATTGATAGAAGCTTTTCCGGACAGGGGTCTTCTGTTCATATCTATTATTTTATACCCACGTAACTATTTAAAACAATTTATTTAAAGAGATAATCCATCTTTAATACATGCATAATAAGGGGATTTAATATATATGTAGAAACGTGAAGATTTTATCGAATAATAATAAAAAATAGTAACAGCAACAAATATACGATGTGTTCAGTTTCGTTTCACTTTAAATAGTTTTCTCTTGTCGATCTCGTCACTTCTCGAGCCGAGAGTTCCGGTTCACATTCCGGCACACACTTATCGCCGCTACGGCTCCGGTCACTTCCGATTGAATTATCTCCCATTGTTTAGAAACCTATTTCACAACACTATTCCCCCTTTAAAATAATTAGAGTTCAGTGGAGGGAACAGCGATACTGATCCAAATTCACAATTGAATAAATCTCAGGGTAATACGGAGCAAATCATTCCACAACAAAGATAACTTTATCATGCCTGGTCGGTGTACAATGTTTGAGACAGAAGAACAAAGGAACACAGTTACCGGTATCACTCAAATTAATTTTAAACATTTGAAAGATGGACTATCTCTTTGTAAACGCGAGCTATATAGTTACTGGGGTCTACAAATGGTCTATCTATCTGTAAACATGTATTATATAGTTACCGGAGTATAAAGATGATCTATCTATTTGTAAACATGTATTATATAGTTACAGGGATATAAAGATGGTCTATCTCTGTGTAAACATATATTATATACATGTAGTTACCGGGGTATACACTATTAGGTACCGCCCGTGTCCCGGATCAGACCGCATTATTCGTGTGATGGTTATATCAATTTTATTTAGTTTTTTAATTGATAATGCAATCGCGAAGGTCGGTCAGTGAACAACTTGTTGTATAAACCGTAAACAATTTATAAATTGAAATACCGGTATCGTTTTGTGTATATTTAACTCAGCCCTCGAAATAAGCTACGACAAAAGGCGATGTCGTAGACAAAGCCAAAGAAGCCAACATTGAATGAACTGCCAGTGGAATACTATTCTGGTCACATCCTAATGGCGCTGTGGTTGCCTACAGAAAGCGACAAAACATTCGAGATAAGTTATGCACCAAAAGTGACATAATATCGCATGTTTTGTCTCTTTTGGTGAGCACCTTAAATATGGATTATCTCCTTAAATAACAAATTTGAAATAGTTGCGTGGGTATAAAATAATAATAATAATAATAATGAATTGACGACCCCTGTCCGGAAATGTTTCTATCAATTAATATTGATTTTATTTCCAATATTTTATTATGTAATGAGATGATATATTGGGACACCTTATTGGTCTATTTTTAGAACAGACCATTTGGGTGATACCATATATCGATAGAGAGCATTAGGATGTTCCTATATCTACATGTACGCACCGAACGTCAAGTGTCCTACTATTGTTCATTTGCTAGACAACCACACCTTTTTAGAGCAGAACATATTCGAAATAAAATCAGTATTAATCGATAGAACACAGGAGTCTTCGATTCAGATCAAATATTTCATACCCTGGTAACTATATAATACATGTTTACAAAGAGATAACCCACCTTGAACGTGACATTTTGATGTTACATTATGGCGGCCAACTAATGTCGCCCATTTTGTCGCTTTCGGCGAGTGTCCGAAGTGGCATTAGGGGAGACATAAGATTGACGTGCATTTATAAAGCAATGCCGTAAAATGAAAAATGTCAATCGCGGTGATACCACTCGAATGTGGTTGAATGGCTGTAAAATCGCGGCCACTAAAGGCCTGCAACCCTACAATCAGTTCGTGCATACATGTGCATCAACACTATAAATCAGTAGACCTATCAGTTTGTGGCAGACTTCATACAAACATTCAAAAGAATGTTCAGCAGACTCCGTAACTGGACGATGATTTTGAGACACGGTTCTCGACTCGTACTCATTGCCACACATATGTTTCGATGAAATAGATGAATATGATGTATCATGAGTGACCGATCTGTGTCCACACGTCAGTTCGCGATGACTAATTCCGAAGAAGAAAATATTGACACACCAATTCTGACTAAACATTCTCATTTTCTACGTTGTTGCTGATATTGTTCTGTACTAATAACTAGTGATTACATCAAAGCTAGCTTTGGGGAATTATTCTCGTGTCAGTACCAAGTCACCAACGGTAACAACATTGGCTTGGAATGACTGAATGACCGAATGTTGTGAACAGTGACAGTCGAATTAAAAACTCGAAAATATCAGCTTCTACGGTTCACACTCAGACCCATATCAGTGTTGACAGTGTTGACATTATTCCAGAACATCTACAGTACTAGTACAAGAAGTAACTATTTGATTCAATTTTATCGTTTAAATTTCCACGGCTTCGGTTTTCACGGCTCAACAACAAGTTGTATCATTTGAAGCCACCCTAAAACTTCAAAAGTGTACCTGTAAGTCGAGGCCGAAATCGGCTTTAAATAAAAGATTCACGCGAGTGTTATGTTGCTATAAGGTACTGTAAACTATAGATGACAGCGAGTCGAGGCGCGGCCATTTTGTTCACTTCAATTTGATAATTTTCACCCGACACACGTGGTCGCCACCCCAACAGCTTGGGTCACCAATGTGGCATTTAAAATAATACCAAAAACTTTGGCACTCAGACTTGTATAATACAATTGTGGGACTTCAATGCAACAAGCTTTTGTGCCGAGACGCATTTTGGTACTATACGTAACCCAAACGAACCGTTATATTTAAAGGTGGATTATCTCTTTGTAAACATGTATTATATAGTTACCGTGGTATAAAATATTAGATTTGAATCGAAGACTCCTGTCCGGAAATGCTTCTATCGATTAATATTAATTTTATTTCGAATATTTTCTGGTCTAACGAACAATATTGGTTACTGTTACTGTTAACAGAGACCAGAAATAATATTGTGCAATTTTGTCACAAATAAACGTTAATTATACTCATTATCGCTTATACCTGTGGAACAAAACAATACAAACAACCAATCTGTGACATTTACATTCGTTGCGCGTAGCCGTATGAACAGCCCAGTGCTCTATAATGCAATACGGTCTCATCCGAATGGTCGGTTCTAAAAATAGTAACATAAACGGGCCCGATTTAATATTCGAAATAAAATCAATATTAATTGATAGAAGCTTTTCCGGACATAGGTCTTCAGTTCATATCTATTATTTTATACCCACGCAACTATTTAAAATTTGTTATTTAAAGCGATAATCCATCTTTAACAGTGTATTATCGCGTGTGTACTTTCATATGGGCTATCACGTTACGTAACCGTGTAAACGATATGTTACACGTATATCGCACTTATACTCACCATCGCATGTGTTGATTGCCTTATGCACGAGATAGTCTGGCACATATAATGGTATAGACGCTCTCTTGTGTAAACAGTCATACGCGAAGTCAAATGCTTGTCGCATATATCGCATATCGTACATCAATGATGAGGGAGAGGAGGTACTCATAAGTGAGTCAGCACTTGTCCTCCAATCCCATTGTCTATAAAAATGTATGTATCATTTCCTATATGTGTTATTGAAATCAGACAAATAAATATGTTAAAACTAATCAATGAGGTCTATTTCCTGTATAACATTTATTGAGCGTTCTCTGATTAGAAGATTGGTGAACGATTTCCCACAGACATCGCATTGATCCGGACACCAGATTGAATAATTATATATATCATATACATTTAAAGGAACATCACACTTATCCGGACATCAGATTGATTAATTGTATATATTATATACATTTAAAAGAAAATTACATTGCTCCGGACACCAAATCGAATAATTATATATATATACATTTGAAGGAATCGCACTGATCCCGGAATAGGTCAATGTTTTGTGGCATATCGTACATATATGTAACCTATTTCCTGTAATAAATTTCTTATGCATTGTCAGATTAGAAGACTCGCACTGACCCGGACACCAGATTGAATAATTATAAATATTATATACATTTAAAGATGGATTATCTCTTTAAATAACAAATTTTAAATAGTTGCGTGGGTATAAAATAATAGATATGAACTGAAGACCTATGTCCGGAAAAGCTTCTATCAATTAATATTGATTTTATTTCGAATATTAAATCGGGCCCGTTTATGTTACTATTTTTAGAACCGACCATTCGGATGAGACCGTATTGCGATATAGAGCACTGGGCTGTTCCTACGGCTACGCAACGAATGTCAAATGTCAGATTGGTTGTTTGTATTGTTTTGTTCCACAGATATAAGCGATAATGAGTATAATTAACGTTTATTTGTGACAAAATTTCTGGTCTCTGTTAACAGTAACCACTATTGTTCGTTAGCTGAACAAACACACTTTTTTAGACCAGAAAATATTCGAAATTAAATTAATATTAATCGATAGAAGCATTTCCGGACAGGAGTCTTCGATTCAAATCTAATATTTTATACCCCGGTAACTATATAATACATGTTTACAAAGAGATAATCCACCTTTAAAGATGGATTATCTCTTTGTAGTATATCTCTTTGTAGTATATATAAAATATCAGATCTGAATCAAAGACTCATGTCCGGAAATGCTTTTATCGATTAATATTCATTTTATTTCGAATATTTTCTGTTCTAAAAAGGTTTGCTTGTTTAGCTAACGAACAATAGTTGTTACTGTTACCAGAAATTTTATGGTGTAATTTTGTCAAAAATAAACATTAGTTATACTCAGTATCGCTTATAACTATGGAATAAAAGAATACAACCATACAATCAGGGACATTTGACGATCGATACGTAGCCGTATGAACAGCCTAATGCTCTCTATCGCTACATGGTGTCACCCGAAATGTCTGTTCTAAAATAGACAAATAAACGGTCCCAATAAAATATTCGAAATAAAATCAATATTAATTGATAGAAACCTTTCCAGACAGTGGTCTTCAGTTCATATTTATTATTTAATCCACGCAACTATTTCAAATTTGTTATTTAAAAAGATAATCCATCTTTAATGAAATCGGTGACAACAAAATTGTTTTTATCAGTTTTAGTGCAATCCGATCTTGTGTCTCGTCAAATTAGTTCAGTGTAAGAATGATTTCTCACCGACATCGCACTGATGCTGGCGGTCGCCGGTGTGAAGTCGTGTATGTCTCATTTCACTGTTCCTGACGAATCATTTCCCAAATATACCGTAATGATACAGACGATTATTTTATGCTTCATAATATAATGTCACCGTCCCGGGCAAATTATTTCGGTAACACGTTGCACTGATATGGACGATCCTCGGTGTGTTTTCGCTTATGAACGGTGACTTGAGATGAAGTATTAAATGATTTCTCACACACATCGCACTCATACGGACGCTCTCCTGTGTGGATTCTTATATGTGTCATCAGAGCAGTTTTCTGCCGGAATGATTTACCACACATATCACACTGATACGGACGTTCTCCTGTGTGGAGTTTTTTATGTTCCATCAGAATTCTTTTCTGGCCGAATGATTTCTCACACACATCGCACGGGTATGACATACCACCGGTATGGATTTTCTTATGATTGCTGGCATGAGAGGAAGTAGCAAATGATTTCTCACACATATCACACTGATACGGACGTTCTCCTGTGTGGAGTTTTTTATGTTCCATCAGAATTCTTTTCTGGCCGAATGATTTCTCACACACATCGCACTGATACGGGCGATCACCGGTATGTGTTCTCTTATGAACGGTGACTTGATATGAAGTAGTAAATGATCTCTCACACACATCGCACTGATACGGGCGCTCTCCTGTGTGGATTATCATATGATTCATCAGACCACTTTTCTGGTGGAATGATTTACCACACACATCGCACTGATACTGACGTTCTCTCGTATGGTGTTTTTTATGATTCATCAGAACTGTTTTCGTGCCGAATGATTTCTCACACACATCGCACTGATATGGTCGCTCCCCGGTGTGGATTCTCATATGTGTCGTCAGATCACATCCCTGGGTGAACGATTTCTCACACACATCGCACTGATACGGACGATCACCAGTGTGCGTTCTTTTATGAACGGTGGCTTGAGATGAAGTCGTAAATGATTTCTCACACACATCGCACTGATACGGACGCTCTCCTGTGTGGAATTTTTTATGTGTCATCAGAATTCTTTTCTGGCGGAATGATTTCTCACACACATCGCACTGATATGGGCGATCACCTATATGGATATTCTTATGTTGCGTTAAGTTACATTTATCAGCGAATGCTTTCTCACACACATCGCACTGATACGGACGATCACCGGTGTGTGTTCTCTTATGAACGGTGACGTGAGATGATGTTGTAAATGATTTCTCACACACGTCGCACTGATACGGGCGATCACCCGTGTGAATTCTGATATGTCTAGTTAAATTTCCGAATTTAGTAAATGTTTTTCCGCATATATCACACTCATGTGATTGATCTACTCTGTGGATTTGTTTATGTGTTGTCAGAACAGATCTCTGGGTGAAGGATTTCTCACACATACCGCACTGATACGGACGTTCTCCTGTGTGGGTTCTCATATGTTGCGTTAGGTTACATTTGTCAGCGAATGATTTTTCACACATATCGCACTGATATGGACGATCAACCGTGTGAATTATCTTATGGCTAGTTAAATGTCCGAATTGAGTAAATGTTTTTCCACATATATCACACTCATGTGGATGAACTCCTATGTGGATTTGTTCATGTGTTGTCAGATGAGCTCTTTGGGTGAAGGATTTCTCACACACATCGCACTGATATGGACGATCACCGATGTGAATTCTCTTATGTCTAGTTAAATTTCCGAATTGAGTAAATGCTTTTCCACATATATCACACTCATGTGGATGATCTCCTCTGTGGATTTGTTTATGTCTTGTCAGATTACATTTATGGATAAAGGATTTCTCACACACATCGCACTGATACAGACAATCACCTTTGTGTATTATTTTATGCCTAGTCAGATACCCTGATTTAGAAAATGTCTTTTGGCATATATCGCACTCGTGTGGATGGTCATCCATGTTTATATCTTCCATATGCAATCAGACTACCAGAGCGTGTGGTTTCCTGCATATATCGTTGAGATGAGTGTAGATTACCTTTTGTCCTTTGATAGTTTCTGATTGTGTGAATGCATTTCCACATACACAATGTGTCGTGACACTCGAGTGGACGATCAACTCTGATTTTCAAATGTCCGAATAAGTTCCGGCATATATCCTGACTCGTGTTGAGACTGTGGGTTATCTCGTGCTTTGTTTATTTTGTGTTCCCATAAAGGAGCAGATGAATACACGTTTTGTTATAGTCATTGATCTCTTCGCCACCGTGACACAGAGAGTGGCGTGTTCTAAGAAATCAACAGCAATATTAAATGACAATCAACAGCGCACTCTGGTCGACATAGGACGATCCACTCGGGTCTACTCGGTTGTAATAATAATAATGTCAATACACATAAAACCCGCCGTTATAACCCGCCGACAAGATCATCATCGACAAGAAACACCGATTTCCTTTGTTCTTTAAAAACGTCGCTAAAAGTGACAAAAGGTTGATACGATAGCATTTCAAATAATGGTTCACAAGAATGGATATGTATATTGGGCGAAGGTGTATGGCATGGCAGATCCGTACGACCCAATGTGCACGGTAGAGGGGTGATGTCGCAAGAGCTATACTCGACCTTCACCTCAGAATGTGCAGTCACGTTATATTCAACTAATTAACGCTGAAGGGGTCACTCACAAAACCACGAACATTGCGAGTTGAAAGTTTGACATAGTACTGTCCTTCCAAAGACGAGGACAATTATACCAATTATTTTCCATTGGAACTGATACATCTGTCACGTAACCCAATTTTGAGAAAATTTACACGTTGCCATGTTACTGGATTGACAGAACGTCTTCAGACACACATCTTGTCACCAGCGTGGATTCTCTTATGTATCGTCAGACTCCCCTTACCAAAAACTGCTAACCTAAAACCACATTAGATCTAAGCGGATTTCTAATCTGATTGCCAACGTAGAACTAATGTAGAACTAATGTTGTAATTTAACTGTCAAAAGTGAGATGGGCGGAGCTTAAAAACTAACATATTGCACATGTGGTCAGGTTAGCGGATATGCACACTAGTTATACGTTGGAAAATTCTCAACCAAATTTCTAACGTACATGTAGAACTAACGTGCAAATTTGCTAACATAAAGCATATGTGCAATTTTATAGCTCTTAAGAGCTGTAAAATTGCACATATGCTTTATGTTAGCAAATTAGCACGTTAGTTCTATGTTAGTAAATTTCACATCAGGAATGTATAAAAATGCCACATGTGCAGGCAGGTTATCAAATTAACTTTAAAGTAATTATACATACGTCCAGCTGGGTAACAATTTGTGGGGAAAAAAACACACACAAACAATATATCATACCATACGGTATTGCTTTTAAAAACTATATAAATACATAAAATATACATCACATACACTGCAATGTTCATGTTAACTGCTCTTCATGGAATATTCCAAATCACTGTAAAAATCACTTCGATGAAAACTGCCATAAATTGTTTATTTCCTACAATTCATTCATTTTGTAAATAGATTCGCACATTTGTTCTGTCTAATTACTAACTAGAATCCATAAACAATAGCAGAATTCAGATTATTTGATGTGGTGGTCCATCATTATTTATCCTAGAAATAAGATTGATCGTATTTGAAAATAAAATTTAAATCAACTTTAATATACATGTAGTCTACCTGGTTGATAAATTAGATATTAGAACACGCAGTAAAGGCACACAAGAGAACATATGCCCTTAAAACTGCCATGCTGTGCGAATGAGATATGAAAACTGACAAAAGATTCTATATATTATTATACATGAATGAATAACTGAATAATTATAAATTGACCCTTAATTTCAATGTAAAAACCATAATACTATCATTATGAAATGTTTAAGGTTAAATTTTGGAAGGAAATTGACAAAAGTCACGATTTTCTCGTGTCTTAAATTCTTAACTGTTATTTTAAATGCATGCAGTCACTTACACTGCCATGAAAAAAAACAACGAGGTTTAAATTCACCAAACAAGAACAACTTATCCTATCAGTCCCACAGAAAACAAGCAGCTTTAACTTGGGAATTGTAAACTCCAAGTGAATTGAACAGAATACTCGGTTCCAGGGAAGTTCTTATCAGGGCCATAAAATCCTTTAGCATAGGAGTCCTGGTCTGAACTGGGGATAGAACCCAGATGTGAAAGTCATTAAATGATCCATACATGCATGCCTGGGGATTTGTGTCAAGAAAGCATTGGCCGAACTAAATTTCTAATCTCTAACCTGCACTAACTTAGTCTAAGTTACATTTTTGGACATACCATGGGCAGACTGGGATAAATCTATACCCAGTATGAATACTAAGCTATGCTAATGTGAGCAATGAGGTTAGAAATATTTTGCACACTAGATCTAATATGCTGCTAATGTAGCAGGGGTGATTAACATACGAAACTAACATAATGCTAAGCTGTTCTAACCTGTTTCTACCCAAATCACATGTGCAGTTTCTGTACGGGTCACGGTAACGCCGAACTTCTTCTAACAAACGTCGCACCTGTAAGATCGTTCACTAGTGTCGATTGTCTGGACTGACTGGGAATAACCTTATATACTCGTATAATTGATCACCTATGTGTGTTCTCATATGCTTAGGCATGGAACCGGACTCACTAAATGCCTTCTGGTACACGTCACACGTGTATGGGCGATTGACTGTGTGAATTCTCTTGTGTTGGTATGACTGAAAGTTATTAGAACCACATCACACTCGTATGGTCGATTATCGGTGTGGATTCTTTTGTCACGGAACCGGACTCTCTAAATATATTCGGTCACAAGTCACACTCGTATGGGCGATAGCCCCTATGGATTATCGGGTTGACTTTGTTATGAAAATCGTCCAGCGCCCGTCAAAATTTATTGAGTCAGTTTACTTCAAAAGCTGTAATTTTTTTATTACAAAAGTGGAGACATGTTTTTTTTTACTACAAAAGCTGACGTTTTTTACTACAAAAGCGGAGACCCCACTTTACTACAAAAGCTGGCGATTTTATTACAAAAGTGGTGAGGTACTTCAAAAGCTGGCGATTTTTACTTCAAAAATGGAGACCTTGGTTATTTGTTACTATTTTAAACACTGACATTACCAGAATTATTTGATTTTTTTTATCAGAAATTTGACATAAAAATCGGCAAAAAAATCGCTTTTCATGTTAAGACAATTTTCTAATAATAATACGTTTATTCTCTTATCAAATAGATATTGAGATACAATTAGAAGATATATACAAAATATTGAGAATGTTCCAGCATATGTACAATATATACACGAACTTCCCTCATCGTCATCATTATCAACATCATGGCAGTCGTCATCAGTATCACCGTCTTCGTTGTCATCACGTTACGTCTTCGTCTACTCGTCGTCACAATCGCCAGTACCATTTTCATCGTTATATTCAACAACAACCACAACAACAACAAATTGCATATTAGTCAATATCATTTAACTTAAGATTTATCAGTCGGATGAATGAACATAGTCTGCGCAGACAAGCCACATCTTCCAAATTCAGAATGTCATCTAAAATATCAATAGTTGCATGTTCTATGCTGGTATATTTGCTAGGCAAGAGGCGATGTCTGGCCTCACTTAAACATTCACATTCTAATAAGTAGTGCAGTTCGTCTCCAATATGTCTTTTAGTGCACAGCGGACATAGTCTATGGAATATGTTGGTGTCATTCCATCGACCTTTCTCTATTGGCAAGCGATGATTACAAGTACGGAATTGACAAAGTGTTATTACGTTCCTAGTATCCAAATGGTCAAAGTATTTTTCGAGATGTATATCATGTTTGAATATTTTATAAGTACTGCCTCGACTAGAGTTTTCAATGTTAGATAACCAGATGCCACGGAATTGACTATTCAGACTACATTTAAAATAAAGTGCCATTTGTTCTGGGCATGTAATATACCCCACACTTAACAAATGAATCTGCCCAGATGTTGTTAGAATATCGTTCACTTTCTCTATCCATTTGAACTTTACGGGCATAGCTTCACAAACCTTGAGGGCCAATTGATACAAAATCGACCTTGTTTCATATTCATAACTTTCATCCAGTATTTCACAATACGCAGGTTGACTGTGCAATCTGCCGCTCTCACCATATAACATATAATTTGGGGTAGATGATTTAAGGTGGAGCACATGTTTGAGAAATTTTCTATGGATATTTTCAAAAATCTCATTATTTCCTGACCCCCATACTTCACAACAGTACAGCATACTCGGTAAAACTTGTGCATCAAACAACTCGAACATGTTTTTAACTGATAAACAGTCGATTCTCGACTTAGAAATGATAAACTACATTGATTTAATTGCTTTACTTGCCAGAGTCTTCTTTGCAGTACTGTATGAACCTGATTTAGTATGTATAATACCAAGATAGTTAAAATTCTTTACTACTTCAATTTCGTTACCGATATATAAAAATGTTCTATTCTTTGGCAAGCTTTTTTTGGATATCAACAGTGTTTTCGTTTTCTCAATATTGACATGCAATTTCCATTTCTTACAATACTTGTGAAAACTGTTCAGTGCCTTCTGCAATGTTAATGGCCTTTCAGCCATGAGAACGGTGTCATCTGCGTATAAGATAATGAATAATTTGACGTACATCTTCAAGTGAGTATCAATATCTCTTGACATTTTAATTAGTCCTTCACCACCTTCTGACTTAAGAAAATCTTCCAGATCGTTCAGATAAAGCGAGAATAACAAGGGTGATATGTTTACACCTTGTCTTACCCCAGATAAGCGTGGGAAACAATCGGATATTTGATCGCCCAATCTAACTTTCGACTTAATGTTAGTGTACATATTGTTTATAATTGTGAGCAATTTACCATTTATGTTAATATTCGAAAGTTTGTACCAAAGTGCTTGTCTCCATACCTTGTCGAATGCTTTCTCGAAGTCTATAAAAGCGCAGTACAAATTCCTATTGAATGCCTTTGTGATTTCCGATAATAAGTGTAAAACAAATATGTTATCAGTTTTGTTTAAACATATTTTATTGTAATATAATATTACACAAGGGATCGGGGCACAAGTTTTAACAACTTAAATCCGCCCCTCTCCCATATACATTTTAACAAATACAAAGTAGATGACGAACATAACATATATACAGGGTGATGTACGGTGTGGTTGTGATTGCTGTCAGTCCTATCCTGCTTTTGAAATTTCATCTGAGGTAGTCAACATTTGTAACGCAAAGGAGGATCTCGCCTATATTTGTTAGCGGAGGGGGCCTAATTGAAACGTTTCGTTGATGAAATGTATGAATAAACAAAATGGAAAAGAATTTCATTGCGTCGATTCGATTCTGATGATATCCCTGTGAGTAAGGAGGAAATGTTAGATATTATAAATTGGTGGGCTGCAATCTTATTGAAGAGTTCGCATCTTTCGGTAGCATACAGGGGGCACTCAAAGAAATAATGAAAGGCATCTTCGACTTCGTATCCACATGTGCATTTAGAGGTATCAGAGATAAAATTGTTGCACATATCTGATTTTAATTCACTACAATAGTTGCGAATTCTGCAGTGTAAAATGCTTAGTTTTCTTGGGCCATTAATAAAGAATTGGGGAGGTTTCGTGGGCGGGTCAATTAATTTCAAATTCATCTTAAATTCAGGAAGAGTACTTACATTTGTAATAGGCTTTGGTAGTTTATTCCAGGATAACGTACTTTTAGGTAAATAAGAGTTTCTGAAATGTTCTGTATGCGAACGGTATGAATAGAATTTGTCAGGTTCGCGCATATCATATCGATTACTGGCAACTTGTCTTGATCGGGGTGGCAACATGAGGGTGAGGTAATTGGGGACTTGGTTGTTTATTATTTTAAACATGGTGTGCAACTCGTGGAGTTCTCGTCGAATTTCAAGCCTTGACCATCCTACTTCGTCAAACAAGCGATTTATATCTACGGAACGCGTTAATCCTGTTACTATTCTTGCAGCATCCTTGTGTATGTCATCGAACTTTTTTAATAAGTAATCTGTTGCTGTGCCCCACACTACATCGGCATAGTCTATAATTGGTAATATATATGCTGTGTATATTTTTTCAAGCGACTTTCGGTCTAGGTCGTACTTCAGTCTTCTTAATTGTGAGAGACGAGATGTTGCTTTGTTTGCTATTGTATTTATATGAGTGTTCCAGTTTAGATTCGATTGTATTTCAAGTCCAAGATGTTTGTGTGAGTTTGTAAATAATACATTTTCTTGTTCGAATTTTAAGTTCGGGGTCACGTTGTTATTTGTAAGGGAAAAGGAAATTGCCCTAGTTTTCGTTGGGTTAAATTTAACTAGCCATTTATTTGCCCAGTCTGCGACTCTTTCAAGGTCATCGTTCATGTTCTTGGTTAGGATATCGATGTCATAATGGGTAGCCATAAGGCAAGTATCGTCCGCGTACATTCTTGTGGTTGCATTAATGTGATCAGGGAGGTCGTTTATGTAAACTAAAAATAGGAAAGGGCCAATAATTGAGCCTTGAGGGACACCCGCTGGGATAACTTCAAAATTTGAGAAGGAGTTGTTCACTAAGACCCTTTGTTTGCGATTGAACAGATAATCTTTTAGCCATTCTAAGAGATTTCCAGAGACTCCATATTGTTCCAATTTATATAGCAGCCCCCTGTGCCATACTCTCTCGAATGCCTTTGATATATCAAAAAATACTGCACTTGTATAGAGGCTGTTGTCGAGACTATGGCACAGGTTGTGATATAGTTCTATTAACTGGTATGTTGTACTATGGCCAGGGAGGAAGCCAGACTGGTGATTATATAACAAATTATTTTCCGTGAAGTATGTCATAATATGTTGTATGACCACTTTTTCGAAGATTTTGCCTAATGTCGGAAGGAGAGATATTGGACGGTAATTTGCGGAATCGGCTGGGTCGCCTTTTTTGAAGATAGGGATGACGTTTGCCTTTTTCCAGGTCATTGGAAACTTACCAAGATCCAATGATTTTTTATAAATTATTAATAGGGGGATTGCGATATTTTCGGCAGTACTATGCAACATTTTTGGGCTGATGCTATCGTGACCATACGCCTTATTTAAATTTAATGATTTTATAGCGCACACGATACTTTGATATGTGATTGGGATTTCGGATAGTATGTTATTGGATCTACGAGGGAAATAAGGGAGATTTTTGGCATCGTCTTGTATAGTGGCATTAGAAATGAATCTTGCGTTGAGACACCTAGCTTTTTCATAATCATCGGTTGCATATGATTTCCCTTCCATTGATACGTTGCCATTGGGGCTATACAGAGGTGGGGTATTCGTAGATTTCTTTTTGTTAAGTAGATAATTCATAATATGCCAGAAATCGCGGGGAGTGGGGGTTTCATTTATTTTCTCCTCAAGTTTAGTTTCGAATTGCGATTTTGCATACTTTTTCATGTTGTTAACTTTATTTCTAATATCCTTGTATTTTCTCCAAGTGTGCTCTGAATTTCGTTTGAGTGCTATTGATCTGAGTCTATCGCGACGTCGTATTTCTCTCCGTATGTCGGAATTAAACCAGAATTTGTCCTTTGTCCTTATCGTCACTGTCATTTTGGGGATTGATTGTTCCATTATTTTAATAAATCTCTCGGTAAATAAGCTTACTGCATCGTTTATGTCATTTACTGGTTGCAGCAATTCATGCCATTTGCTCTCATTTATTAAGATATTCGCTTTTTGAAAATCTGCATTTTTATAGTTCCAGATAGTTCTTGTGAAAGAGGTCGCATGCAATTGATCAAATGAAATTGTCGCGTAAACAGCGTAATGATCAGACAATTCAAGATTTAGAACGTCAGCGTCCCGGACACTCAAATTATTACTCACGATTATAGGATCGAGTAGGGTGCTGGTTCTAGTGGTAACTCTAGTTGGGGTTTTTATTACGTCCTTAAGTGTATAGAAATCAATAATATTTTTGAGTTTGGAAGTGGGGCATAGTAGATTGGAGTTAAAATCTCCAAGTAGAATTATATTTTGGGAGACATCTAGTGCCTTAGATATGGACAAATCTAGCAGATCCCAATAGTTCGATCGGCAATATTGATCTGATCGATACGATAAGCATAGCAAAATATGTTGTGATTTTGAGGCAATGTCAAACCATAGCATTGAAGAAGTATCGGTTTCTAAATCGTTTCTCCTTTTGAAGACCAGATGAGAGGAGACGTATACGCATAGTCCACCGCCGTAGGAATCTCGATCAAGACGGATAGGCGGACTGAAATTATCAATCTCTAGTCTATCGGAGGGGTAAGAGGGGTCAAGGTGAGTTTCGGTGAAACATAGGATATCGAAGTCATTTATCATATCGGCTATCTTTTCCAGTTTATGTCTTATGCTCCGTACATTATAATGGAATACTGTTAATGTGTTGCCTTCGTGTACAGTTTTATGGCTTGGGCTGGGCCCTGGGTTGCTGTGTACCGATCCGGAGCATAACAAAAGCATTGATATGACCAGAAGAATTAGAGGGAGATTTATTCTTAATCCTTGAGGTATCTTATAAATTCTATGGGTTTTCGTACTTAATGGTGAGTGGCGAGTAGAAAGCCTCCCTGAATTGAATACGCCAGTCGCGATGCGGTGCTGCAGTGGCGATATTCCCATTTAGGTTGGAAAAAGGAACAGTTTCGGCGGCACCGGAGCGAGACTGGCGTACATTGGATACAAATATTTAAATATGTCGTGTTGGAGCGGATGGGAGGATGACAGCGCAAAGTGGAAAATGTGATTGTCGGATATCAGTATCGGCCTATTGTTGATAGAAAACATGATGAAAACATGAACAAACATGAGAGAAACATGAGAATAATAACTGTACATAATAATGGTGTGAATTATGAGGTGAAGATGTATCAATAACATGTGAAGTATGCATAGACCGGGTCGAGTATTTCGTTTTGGAACGGGAAGGAGAAAGTTATTGTGTCGCTTTATCAGTTGTGGAGTAGCCTTTTCTGAAACCTGCCTGGTTCTCGCGCATAACTTCATTTTCTTCAATATAAGTATATAATATATTTGATAAAATCTTTGTAAATAGTTTCCCTAAGCAGCTCAAAAGGGTAATGGGTCTATAATTCTTGGGATTTCCCTTATCACCTTTATTCTTATAAAGAGGGATGATAGTTCCGATACCCCATATCTCTGGAACACAACCTGATTCAAAAACTAAATTAAATGTATTACAATAAATGTCTATGAGAGTGTCAGAGGATGCCTTGATATGTTCATTGAGAATTCCATCCTCGCCTGGGGATTTCTTATATTTTAAACTCTTAATAGCGGTCGTTACTTCTTCTCTAGTTATCGGTCTATCTAAGTGGTCGTTCGTAGTGATTACCTCATTGTTCATATGTAAGTCTCCAGTAATTGTCTCAGAATTTAGTACTCGAAAATGATCTTCCAGTAAGTCTATTTTTATTACGTTATGCGTATTTTTATCTCGTTTATTAAGTAAGGACCAAAATTTCCTCGAGTTTTCTTTTTTAAGTTTCGAAATTTCATACGTGATATTTTCTCTGTGCAATATTATTGCATTATCCATTGCGTGTTTATATTTAATAGACATTTCGCGCACAATTCGTCGTGTACTTTCGTTTTTCTGTTGCTTGTGACATCGCACGGCTTTACGATATTCCTTGCGCACTTTGTGGCATATTGAGTTAAACCAAGGTTTATTTTTATTTCTTCGTTTTTTTGGTTTTCTAATGTTATGTCCAAAAGTGTCATACGACGACTTAAGAAGTATATGAGATATCCTGCCAACTATTTCATTTACTTGTATATTACTAGCGGTAGAGGGCGAACAACTATTTAACAAACATCGCAGTTCAGAAATTTCCATAGGGTCCATGTTCCATATATACTCAGTTGATTTGGAGGAATCCCATTTAGGGGTAAAAATATTATAAAATTTGTCCTCTCGTTTATCAGTAGGAGTATTTATGTGCACTGATAATTATGGTTGAGATACGTTTGTGTACATCTGAGAATAATTTATTTGTCTCACCAACTGCGAAATCTAAGGCCAGAGGCAATGCATTTAAAGAACAAATCATGTAGTCTACAACGGAGGCGTCGCGGCAAGTATAATTTCCTATTTCTCGGTCAGTTCCTAATCGTCCGTTTACTAATTTATTGTTATGACACACACTCAGTAATTGGCGACCAAAATTATTAGTCACTCTGTCCATACTATGTCTCTCTAGAGGTAAACCACACTCCTCAAGCACTGCTTCCGTAGCCATATCATTATAGTCTGTATCAATATCATTTTCTTCATCGGGAGTGTAGTCTAAATGCTGAGACGTACGAGCATTAAAACCACCAGTTATAAAAATGTTATCATATCGTTCCCTCATCTGCAATATATCCCCATCAAGATCACTAATTGCTGAATTTGATGAATATTTAGTACCTTCTGGAGGGACATAGACTGCCCCCAAGATAATTTTAATATCGTGCTGAGATATATGCAACCAATGAACATATGGACAATTTGTATGCAATATGCGCGTTGATGCCTCTAGTTCAGCCTTTACGCCAATAATAATACCGCCAGATTTGACACTCGACAGTTTTGTTCGATTTTTCATATGCAAAATAAAGCCCGGAAGAACAAGTTGGTCACAATCATCTGTCTTTGTCTCTGACAGGCAGAGAATATCGTGCTTTCGACACATTTCTTGGAATTCAGGGTAATTTAATTTTTTTCTTATCCCACAAACATTTAAATCTAGTACTTTAATACCATGATCACTATCACTATCTTCAAAATCATCATCATAATCACTACCATTATCCACAACTAGATCGGCATCAACATCAACGTATTCATGGTTATCAGCATAATTAACATCATCATCTACATCATACTCATCATCATAATAATAATCATCATCATTCTCATCACCATAATCATTATCATCATCATCCTCATCATCACCAACCAAATCTTCTCGACTACCTTCCTCCTCATCACGATCATCCTCATCATCATCATTCTCAAGTACAATGGAACACCTTTTGTATCGCAGGTGTTTATTGTTCTGATTTGTATTAAATAGGTCACACTGATGGTTTGCAAAATGGTAACCAAATTTGGTGAAAAAGTTGATTTGCCATAATTATATATATCCCGAATATTATTCTATGATGTTCCGAAAAGGTAGCAAATTGTGACTGACTTTGTATTAACCCATGTCACACATGAGGCATGGCGAATTAATTATAAAGGATGCAGTATGGAATTTTGCCAAAAAATTCTTTTGGGATTATTGAACGGAAATGGAAAGAACATTGAAACTGATCTGAAATGGGCATTATTATGAGGCTACTCAGGCCAATAAAATGGTGGCTCATTGGCATTGAAATGAATAATTTCAGGAAACCCGTTTTCCCCGTTGTGCATATAAACCACCGTCGGGATGTAGAACTCTCTGACAATACCTTTATATCGATTAGCATATCCCTGAGTTATTGTGTAAAGCGATACACACCCAAAGGTACATATGTACAACCCAACCATGACCATACACTCGCTCCATATATACATAAAGACCACATAAATGACCATGTAGCCACTCGATTTTTACGCACACACCCCACCCATGATCGTACAACAATACTTAGGCATTCCCGTACACCACGCACTTGATTATATATTCACCTCACCATTGGCCATACACTTACTCCATGTACATATATTTGCCACACCCATGGCCATGTCGTCACTCGAGATATACATATATATACACCACACCCATAACAATAACGTCACTCCAAGTATACATAAACACATCACCAATGGTCATACAGACGTTCCATGTATACCAATACCCCGACCACACGCCATCATACACTCCAGACTTGCATACATGTATACACGTCATGCATGACAATGCAACCACTCGCTGTATTCCCATATACTCATATAGTCAATCATTGTTTACCAATTCATATCAGCATTGGCCATATGGTTAATTCTTATACACATATTGGCCAAACCAATGGTCATATAGCCACTAAAGATATACACCCCACACATTCCCATAAAGTCACTCCAGGTATACATGTACATTTCGGCAGTGGCCATGCAGCTTTCAAGACATACCAATACTCTGCACATCACCTTTCGAACATACTGGTCAGTACCCTGTACTCAGGATATACATATACACTCCACACATGGCCATAGAGTCATTCCATGTATACATATACACCTCCGCATTGAATGGATACGCCAATACCACACGACCATTTGTATACTCCATACTTGAATATACACCCCACGCATGACAATTCGGCCATTCGCTGTATGTATACTCCTACATCCGATACACGATCATACAGCGACTCACTGAAATCCTGGAACCAGCTAACTGGTTGGTGTGGAGCACATACCCAACCAGCTTCGTGCGTTGACCAGAAATTATATTGTACAATTTTGTCACAAATAAACGTTATACTCATTATAGCTTATAACTATGGAACAAAACAATACAAACAATCAATCTGGGACATCTGACTTCCGATGCGTTGCCATAGGAACAGCCCAGTGCTCTATATCGCAATATGGTATCA
Organism: Siphonodentalium dalli; assembly: GCA_032622095.1. Lineage (NCBI taxonomy): Eukaryota > Metazoa > Mollusca > Scaphopoda > Gadilida > Siphonodentaliidae > Siphonodentalium > Siphonodentalium dalli. The sequence goes on from CP136063.1 coordinate 59,195,937, forward strand.
TCCGAATGGTCTGTTCTAAAAATAGACACATAAACGGTCCCAATAATTAAATATTCGAAATAAAATCAATATTAATTGATAGAAACTTTTCCGGACAGGGGTCTTCAGTTCATATTTATTATTTTATACCCACGCAACTATTTAAAATTTGTTATTTAAAGAGATACTCCATCTTTAATTCAAGTACGATATATATGGTAAACTCGGTGGTCAATATGCCGAAGGACGTGGGGCTTTTTTGCTTGATTTACTTCAACTTTCTGGCTGATACTGAAACTCACTAAACTGCAGGGTGCTCTGCCTGTCATTAGCTTATGTCAGCTTCCGGTTGGCAAGACATGGTACATCTTGGCGTGGACTCAAGTGTCAAAGGGCAAAACCCCTTACTCACATATGGGAGTCAAATAAAACTTCTTCCACGGTATAAATCTACGGGAATGAGAAGAGTGAATTGCGGAATACGTAGTGAATTAGTCGGTACCGTAATTTCACAAGTTAGTTCCAACATGGCGTCTAACTTCTAACATAAATAAACGCCAAGTATACACAATATAGCTTATAACTATGCAATAAAACAATACAAACCATCAATCTGGAACATTTGACGTTCTGGTCGTAGCGATGAGAGAACTCCATTAATCTCTATCGATGTCTGATATATACTGCAGTGTTATTTCTAAAAAATGGTAACCAATATATGTCCCACCTAATTGATCATCGCATTATTTAAGAAATTATTCGAAATAAAATCAAAAGTAATTGACAGAAGCTTTTCTGGACAGAGTTTTTTTATTCATATCAGTTTAAATCCACGAAACTATATAAAACGTGTATAAAGGAATGGATAATCCATCAATAACCACAGGAGATTGAAACATGATCAAAATAACTGATTTAATTAATTATTATTTGGCCCAGCAATACAGAAAACACAAGGACTGAAATGAGCGATGATTAGACATTTTACAACCGTGCGATTCTAACTAGATTGAAGTGTATCATACTAAACACCTACACATTTCGGTGCACGAGATGTTTAAAGATGAATTATCTCTTTAAATAACAAATTTTAAATAGTTGCGTGGGTATAAAATAATAGATAAGAACTGAAGACCTATGTCCGGAAAAGCTTCTATCAATTAATATTGATTTTATTTCGAATGTTAAATCGGGCCCATTTATGTTACTATTTTTAGAACCGACCATTCGGATGAGACAGTATTGCGACATAGAGCACTGGGCTGTTCCTACGGCGACGCAACGAATGTCAAATGTCACAGATTGGTTGTTTGTATTGTTTTGTTCCACAGATATAAGCGATAATGAGTATAATTAACCTTTATTTGTGACAAAATTGCACAATATAATTTCTGGTCTCTGTTAACAGTAACCACTATTGTTCGTTAGCTGAACAAACACACCTTTTTAACAGAAAATATTCGAAATAAAATTAATATTAATCGATAGAAGCATTTCCGGAGTCTTCGATTCAAATCTAATATTTTATAACCCGGTAACTATATAATACATGTTTACAAAGAGATAATCCACCTTTAAATAAACGGACGATGATGTAACAATGCCAGTTGTCGTCTTCGTCGAGGTAAGGCTTATCTCCGATGGGAATTTGTTGATGTCTCATCAAGTTCCGGCTATGAGGGCATGATGTATCGCATCATTGATATAAATGATTATATCCGCCATGGAGCATCTAATGTGTGATCAAGTTGCCCCTGGTAACATGATTTCTCGCACACGTCGCATTGATATGGGCGATATCCGGTGTGTATTCTCTTATGTTTCGAAAGGTCACCCGACTGAATAAATGATTTCTCGCATATGTCACATTGGTAAGGCGTATCTCCGCTGTGGATTCTCATATGATTCATCAAGTGGCTTGACTGATTAATTGATTTCTCGCATATACATGTAACAATTGGTAGGGGTTATCTCCGTTGTGGATTATCTTATGTGTGATCAAGTTACCGCTACTAGAGAATAATTTATCGCACATGTCGCCTTGATACGGACGATCTCCCGAGAGTTTTCTCTTATCTCGTCAGGTCGCCCAGCTGAATAAATGATTTCTGACATATATCACATTGGTATAAAGGGCTTATCTCCGGTGTGTATTCTCGTATGTCTCGTCCGTTTGCCCGACTCAATAAATGATTTATCGCACATATCTCATTGGTAGGGCTTATCTCTGCTGTGGATTCTCATATGATTGATGAAGTTACCTCTTCTAGAGAATGATTTCTCGCACATGTCGCATTGATACGGGCGATCTCCGCTGTGAATTCTCTTATGTCTCGCCAGGTCTCTCGACTGATTAAATGATTTCTCGCATATATCACATAGGTAGGGCTTATCCCCGCTGTGGATTCTCTTATGAGTCACCAAGTTGCTCGAATGATTAAATGATTTATCGCATATATCACATGGGTAGGGCTTATCTCCGCTGTGGATTCTCTTATGTCTCACCAGGTCGCTTGACTGATTAAATGATTTCTCGCATATATCACATGGGTAGGGCCTATTCCCGCTGTGGATTCTCTTGTGCGTCATCAAGTTGCTCGAATTATTAAATGATTTTCCGCACGTATCACAGTGGTAAGGCTTATTTCCGGTGTGGATTCTCTTGTGTTTCACCAAGTTGCTCGATCGGGTAAATGATTTCCCGCATATATCACAAAGGTAAGGCGTATATCGATTGTGTGTCCTCATATGAACCAAGCCGCTCAATTGACTAAATAATTTCCCGCATATATCACAACAGTAAGGCTTATCTCCGGTGTGCCTTCTCTTGTGTGTCAACAAGCTGCTCGATTGAATAAATGATTTCTCGCACAAATCACAATCGTAGGGGCGATCTCCGGTGTGGATTCTCTTATGTTCCACCAAGCTGCTCGATTGACTAAATGATTTCCCGCATATATCACAATGGTAAGGTTTATCCCCGGTGTGGATTCTCTTATGTCGCACCAAGTCATTCGATTGAGTAAATAATTTCCCGCATATATCACAGTGGTAAGGCTTATCTCCCGTGTGGATTATCTTATGTCTCGTCAAGCTGTTGGATTGCGTGAACGATTTCCCGCATATATCACAATGATGTCGTCTATTCCCCTCGTTAGTGGTCTCACGAACACTCGGGTTAGAATCTCCCATCGTGTGGAATTGTCCTATACATGTATATATCAGCTGAATATCTTGTGATGCGGTAGTCTATATATAGACCTACATGTATATCGGGAATGTGAAGTCCATTAACACAGGGTAACTGTAACTTATATCGTTCGTGAAGGATCACGTAGGCCTATCAGTCGATCGATTTTCAAGTCAAACAAAGGACGATGGAAATGCCAAACAGTGTTGAACTAACTGCATCTAATATTATGGTTTTGTTTAGTAGAACCATTCACAAATCGATAGGTGACTGCGCAGTCTACATGAGTATAAAGCCCAACGGTTTTATGCCACATACGCGATAATAACTTCTTTCTCGGTAAGCTTACTTTGGTTGACCAGGGTGAGTGTAACATATGTAATTTTTAAAAGCTCACTCTGGTGGACCAGGGTGGGTGTAACAGATGTATTTTTTTTTTAGCTTACTCTGGTGGACCAGGGTCAGTGTAACATTTGTATATTTAGAGGAGCTTACTTTGGAGGACCAGGGTGGATGTAACATACGTATTTCTAACAGGGTTATCCGGATTTGCCCAGGTTAAAGTGATGTGAAAGTTGGTGTTACATATGTATTTTTAGTCCCAATAAGATAACTTTGGTGACCGGGTGGGTGTAACAGATCTATTTTATTTAAAAGCTTACTCTGGTATTCCACGGTGGTTGTAGCAGATCTATTTTTTAGAGGAGCTTACTTTGGTGGACCAGGGTGGATGTAACATACCGTCGGTGGGGTACCAAAATGACGTATACCCAGTTTTGGCGGGAAAAACTTTTTTGCATAATCAGATTATCCGTGTCAAATTACACAATATATTTAGAGTATGTGCCCCTTAGTCATCTGGAAAATATTTTTTCCCTCGTTATTGAGTTGTTATTTCCAAAATATCGTACAATTTCTTTTTGGTTGGATGACTAAAATTTTTGTTTTCCAAAATATCGTACAACTATTTTATTTATTTGGAGACACATCTTGGTGTTCAGAGAACTCAGAGTATTGGGTATCAACCACACAACAAATGGGAAGTGCAGGAACCTCAGGCCCGTTCTGATACACACAAGGGACGCGATATAATTTTAATGTTTAGCATACGACATTCTGGAATTTGAAAAAAAATTACCGCCACTATTCCAAAACCTCGTATGTACGGGGAAAATTGGTGACATGTCAATAAAAATAAATATTAAAAAAAGGCTCTTAATTCATGTCTCTAACCATAGTGGGCATATTCCCTATTGTGTGAACTTATTATATATACATAATTCTTGTTATTTTGACAACACATTTGAGATTTATTAAGTTTTTTGCTTCTCCTGTAAATTTGCAAAAAGTAGTACACGACCTGTTGGTACCTCACCGACGATACGTATTTCTAGCAGGGTTACCCGAATTTGCCGGGTTAAATTGATGTGAAAGTTGGTGTTACATATGTATTTTTAGTCCCAATAAGATTACTTTGGTGACCGGGTAGGTGTAACAGATCTATTTTTTTTTTAGCTTACACTGGTATTCCACGGTAGGTGTAACATTTGCATATTTAGAGGAGCTTACTTTTGTTGACCAGGGTGGGTAAAAGATGTGCATTTTAGGCCCAATAAGATTACTTGGTGAACCAGCGTGTGTGTAGCATATGTATTTTAGTCGTGATAAGCTGACATTGGTGGACCGGGTGGGTGTAACATTCGCCAGTATGGTAAATAACTAGGAAACGTATGGAACTAATGGGAGCTTGAATCGATAACAATTGTTAACTTACGCAACAAAAAACTTAGTCAAATGTAACTAAGTTACCTTAGTCAGAACCTCCGTCTCGAAACTAACTAACTTAGCTTAGTCAGAAATAACTAAGGCCTTAGTCAGAAATTACTAAGGCCGTGGTCAGAAATGACTACGGTCTTAGTCAGAAATAACTAATGCCTTAGTCAGAAATGACTAAGGCTTGACTAAGGCATCACTGTATCCATTAGTACATGTAATTGGGCCTAATTATTGGGGGTATCATAGCCCTGCAACCTCGGCTGAACATCGCAACTGCAGATTAAAATAACTGAAAATAATGACTTCTCAACATAAATTTTATTAACTATTGAAACAATTAGACAATATAAACAATGTTTTATCTTGAAAGAAAATTACACACCAGATAAAATTAATATGATTAAAGTGGTACTGTACGCCAAATGTTGTTGTTGGTTTCTATAGTCTCCGAGTCGGAGAATAAGGTAACAATTTTTCCATTATTTGAAAGTCTGTTGAGTACGAAGTCATATACGGATGACAAATTTACCGGAATGCAAAAATACAAATTGTCGTTGTCGAGTAATTTTTGTAAAGTTTTCAACCAAATGAATCAAATCAAAGTTATATTATATGCATACTAGTCCAATATAATCATTTAAGTTATTGTATCGTCGCTAGTCAGTGAGTGGCTTGAGTGTTCTCCCCGTATCATCATAATATTTTAAGCGATGGTGTGTGCGATCGGTTTGACAATCCAGTATCCCTCAATTACTGTTTTTGATTACGGTAATTCGTAATTTAATTGACGCCATTTTATGGCTCCAGTCATAAATTCAATTTATATCAAATTATTAACTTTTAAATTATTAAATTTTAAGATAGCCTATTAACCTGAGCGTTTACAGAATACATCTTCGACTCAAATTACTTATGTTTCTATATATTATCGATATTAGATCGTTGTTGTCACCGGAAATTTAATGAAAATGGCGTACAGTACCCCTTTAACTTACAGATTACAAATTAAAGGTGGATTATCTCTTTGTAAACATGTTTTATATAGTTACCGGGGTATAAAATATTAGATTTGAATCGAAGACTCCTGTCCGGAAATGCTTCTATCGATTAATATTAATTTTATTTCGAATATTTTCGGTCCAAAAAGGCGTGTTTGTTCAGCTAACGAACAATAGTGGTTACTGCTAACCAAGACCAGAAATTTTATTGTACAATTTTGTCACAAATAAACGTCAATTATACTCATTATCGCTTATATCTGTGGAACAAAACAACACAATCAATCAATCTGGGACATTTGACTTTCGGTGCGTAGCCATAGGAAAAGCCCAGTGCTCTATATTCCAATATGGTATCATCCGAATGGTCTGTTCTAAAAATAGTAACGTAAACGATCCCGATTTAATATTCGAAATAAATCAATATTGATTGATAGAAGCTTTTCCGGACAGGGGTCTTCAGTTCATATCTATTATTTTATACCCACGCAACTATTTAAAATTTGTTATTTAAAGAGATAATCCATCTTTAAGCATTTTGCACAAAACTAATTTTCGATTATATATATATATGTATATGATATCGTTATCCCGTGGATACTTCCTAATATTACGTCGCACCGTGTTACCTTATGAAATTAGCAGTGCACATTAGATCCCATGGATCTGCCATGCCATACATGTACACCTTCGCCTAATATACATGTATATCCATTCTTGTGAACCATAATTTGAAATGCTATCTTATCAACCTTTATGTCACTTTTAGCGACGTTTAAAAACAAAGGAAATCGGTATTTCTTGTCGATAATGATCTTGTCGGTTATAACGGCGGGTTCTATGTGTATTGATATTATTATTTCAACCGAGTAGACCCGAGTGGATCTTCATATGTCGACCAGAGTGCGGTGTTTATTGTCATTTAATATTGCTGTTGATTTCTTCGAACACGCCACACTCTGTGTCACGTTGGCGAAGAGATCAGTGACTATAACAAGCCGTGAATTCATCGGCTCCTTTATGGGAACACAAAATAATCAACACACGAGACAACCCACAGAATCAACACGAGTCAGGATATATGCCGGAACCTATTCGGACATTTGAAAATCAGAGTTGATCGTCCACTCGAGTCACGACACATGATCATGATGCATGTGGAAAGGCATTCACACAATTATAACCTATCAAAGGACACGGGGGAATCTACACTCATCTCAACGATACATGCAGGAAACCACACGCTCTGATAGCCTGATTGCATATGGAAGATATAAACATGAGTGACCGTCCACACGAGTGCGATATATGTCAAAACACATTTACCAAATCAGGGTATCTGACTAGGCATAACATAATACACAAAGGTGATCGTCCGTATCAGTGCGATGTGTGTGAGATATCCTTCACCCATAAATGTAATCTGACAACACATAAACAAATCCACAGAGGAGATCATCCACATGAGTGTGATATCTGTGGAAAAGCATTTACTCAATTCGGAAATTTAACTAGACATAAGAGAATTCATATCGGTGACCGTCCGTATCAGTGTGATATATGTGAGAAATCCTTCACACAGAGAGAGCTCATCTGACAACACATAAACAAATCCACATAGGATATCGTCCACATGAGTGTGATATCTGTGGAAAAACATTTACTCAATTCGGACATTTAACAAGCCATAAGAGAATTCACACGGTTGATCGTCCATATCAGTGCGATATATGTGAAAAATCATTCGCTGATAAATGTAACCTAACACAACATAAGAGAGTCCATGGCCCGTATCAGTGCGATGTGTGTGAGAAATCATTTGCTACTTCATCTTGTGCCAGCTATCATAAGAGAAAACGTAGCGGTAATCGTCCGTATCAGTTCGATGTGTGTGAGAAATCATTCGGCGAGAAAAGAATTCTGATGATACATAAAAAATTCCACACGGGAGAACGTCCGTATCAGTGCGATGTGTGTGAGAAATCATTCGGCCAGAAACGAATTCTGATGATACATAAAAAATTCCACACGGGAGAACGTCCGTATCAGTGCGATGTGTGTGAGAAATAGTTCACCGAGGGATGTGATCTGACGACACATACATGTATGAGAACCCACACCAGAGAGCGACCATATCAGTTCGATGTGTGTGAGAAATCATTCGGCAAGAAAACAGTTCTGATGAATCATAAAAACAATCCACACGAGAGAACGTCAGTATCAGTGCGATGTGTGACCGAAATCATTTACCACTTCAGCTCATTCCAACTATCATAAGAAAACACATACTGGTGAGCGTCCGTATCAATGCGATGTGCGTGATAAATCATTTACTACTTCATCTCATGCCAGCTATCATAAGAGAACACATACCGGTGATCGTCCGTATCAGTGCGATATGTGTGAGAAATCATTCCGCCAGAAAAGTGCTCTGATGAATCATATAATAATCCACACCGGGGACCGTCCGTATCAGTGCAATGTGTGTGAGAAATCATTTGCTACTTCGTCTCATGCCAGCTATCATAAGAAAACACACACTGAGAATCGTCCGTATCAGTGTGATGTGTGTGAGAAATCATTTGCTACTTCGTCTCATGCCAGCTATCATAAGAGAACACACACTGAGAATCGTCCGTATCAGTGCGACGTGTGACCGAAATAATTATCTCGGGACTGTGACATTATATAATGAGGCATAAAATAATCGTCTGCATCATTAAGGTATATGTGGCAAATGATTCGTCAGTAACAGTGAATAGAGACATACACGATTTCACACCGGCGACCATCAGAATCAGTGCGATGTCTGTGATAAATTATTCGCACACTGAACTAATTTGACGAGACACAAGATCGCATTGCACCAAAACTGATAAAATTTTGTTGTCACCAATTTCATTAAAGATGGATTATCTCATTAAATAACAAATTTGAGATAGTTGCGTGGTTATAAAATAATAAATATGAACTGAAGACCCCCGTCCGGAAATGCTTATTGATAATAATATTGATTTTGTTTCGAATATTTGATTGGGACCGTTTATTTGTGTATTTTTAGAACAGTCCATTCGGGTGATATCATATAACGATTTATTACATGATCCTACCCCTATTCCATTCAATAAACCCATTCTATAAATTGTGATATTAAACGTTCGTTTAATAACAGGAAATAGTGCCAGGTTGCCTTTGACGTCAGGTTTGTTGTCTGTTAACACTCCGTACGCTATGTCTCAAAATACTATGGCTTCCAATATTTTGCTAACAAACTATCATGATTGAAAAGTTTGAAAAGTTATGTCATTAACTATACGCCATTGAATGCGCCAAAGAGTCTTTAGTTATAAGGGACTATTTCTTTACACGGACAAACAACGAATAGTTACGTGAAACGTCATCGCATGCCTTATAGAAGCCGATGTTACTAATTAAGATTTTTTTGGCTCGGCAATCCGCTACGGCAGCCATTGCTATTGCCATTGGTCTAGTTTGCTTTGTCAAACGACTTCGGCATTGCTGATTGTCATAGCCCATTATGAGGGCTGCATATCTTACTCAAATGTCATTCAATTTTCATTTTTGAAAAAAAAGTATGTGGTATTTGCTTGAACTTTTCTTGTAAATACTCACTGATGAGGAGTTACCGGGGTATTCCTCTGGGAATGCTCAGATAATATTAAAGTTTAAAGGTGGATTATCTCTTTGTAAACATGTATTATATAGTTACCGGGGTATAAAATATTAGATTTGAATCGAAGACTCCTGTCCGGAAATGCTTCTATCGATTAATATTATTTTTATTTCGAATATTTTCTGGTCTAAAAAGGTGTGTTTGTTCAGCTAACGAACAATAGTGGTTACTGTTAACAGAGACCAGAAATTATATTGTGCAATTTTGTCACAAATAAACGTTAATTATACTCATTATCGCTTATATCTGTGGAACAAAACAATACAAACAACCAATCTGTGACATTTCACATTCGATGCGTAGCCGTAGGAACAGCCCAGTGCTCTATATCGCAATACGGTCTCATCCGAATGGTCGGTTCTAAAAATAGTAACATAAATGGGCCCGATTTAATATTCGAAATAAAATCAATATTAATTGATCGAAGCTTTTCCGGACATAGGTCTTCAGTTCATATCTATTATTTTATACCCACGAAACTATTTAAAATTTGTTATTTAAAGAGATAATCCATCTTTAACATATCAAATGATAGGTTGTAATTGCTGAACTTTATATCGGAACATTTCCCTTATGTACTTTTATTTGTGTAATACTTGTATTACATGTTATTTTTTCCTGAAAATCCACTAGATGAATAATCGACCATTCCCATGCACACTTTTATAACTGAGTGGGAACATCCATTTAGTGTACAATGTATGTAGAAATGGTTTTGTGATAATAACTGGCAGTCTGTCTTGTTCTTCTGTACTCCTTGTACTGCACGACTCAGCTTCTCAAGATCACCTTATATGTATTCATCCAAATCCAGTTTTATCTATTGTAGTATTGATGCTTTGGCACAGTAAGACGCGTTATCACTTTAATACAGGATAGTTTTGAATTTTGTAATAAAAATTAACCCTGCATGGTCTAAACCAAGACCTGTATATATGGCTATTGTCTTCGTTGTTGTCTCATGTCAATCCACCTCCGGTTAAATTCGCCAATGATTTATCAAGCATTTAGTGATATACAAGTTTTCAACCAATCATTCTAGATGTATTAGTGTAACATAGTGTTATTGCTAGAAACAAAATATACAACATACAATCTCCACATATCCATACTATGCATACATCTAACTCTAGGTCAATATACAATTTATTTTACAAGCTTTATGTCTCTAAATACACCAACACAACTATCAGACTAACATAGGAGAGCTACTACTACACTGAATTATGGATGGAAATCACATTAGCAGTGCCTACAGACATTGTTTGCCAACTTGAGGGTGACATAGTGAGTTGACAGAAATTTTTTCCCAAAGTCCGAATTAATTTTTTTTTTAATAAAAATAAATGTGAATTTGTTTATTTTTTTCTGTATGATTGTAGATATCTCTGGCTTTGAAATACATTGAAAATTTTACCGTCACTTGATTTTCAAAAACCTGTGTTGTCGCTACTATATAGTAATTTACATGAAAGAGGAAATCATATATTGCAAGAAGTGGTATCAGGCTTAAATACTGAGTGAATGATATTAGCCTTAAATACTGAGTGACTGATATTAGGCTTAAATACTGAGTGACCTATTGGACTTGAAGATTAATGGCTTATCTAGCCAGTGACTTAATATAAAAAACCATGCTATAATATAAATAATACAATATGTGTTATAGGTATATTGTGGAAAAAGAATGAAGCAATATGAGTATAAGCTTAATATTGAGGTTCAGTGAAAAAAGTTTTTAATAAAAATAAATAATCATGTGAATTTGTTTATTTTTTCTATATGATTGTAGATATCTCTGGCTTTGAAATACATTAAAAATTTGACCGTCACTTGATTTTCAAAAACCTGTGTTGTCGCTACTATATAGTAATTTACATGAAAGAGGAAATCATATATTGCAAGAAGTGGTATCAGGCTTAAATACTGAGTTACTGATATTAGTATTAAATACTGAGTGACTGATATTAGGCTTAAATACTGAGTGACCTATTGGACTTGAAGATTTATGGCTTATCTAGCCAGTGACTTAATATAAAAAAAACCATGCTATAATATAAATACTACAATATGTGTTATAGGTTTCTTGTGGAAAAAGAATGAAGCAATATGAGTATAAGCTTAATATTGAGGTTCAGTGAAAATTGCCCAGGATACATATAACACAATTGAGGTATCTGTAAATGTAATAAACAATTAAATAGAACATATCTACCACTTTCCTACTGATAGTGAAGGGCATATGCATGTCTTTTATTTATTTGGGGACCAAGAGTATTCTAAATGAGATTAGCATTTACTGTATAGGTATACATGTGTATTTATAGTTAGCCAGGTAAATTGATAAGCTGCTTTCTTTTCTCTGTTAAAGTATTGATAAGACTGTATACTGATGACATTACCAGATTATCCTCCGAACTCATCAGCCATATACATTTCTTGGGGTTAGTGAGGTTGACTAGGTTTCTAAACCTTGAAATAATATCATTTAAAATTGGTTCTCTAAATTCCTGAAGCTTATGCCATTTTAGAATGAAATGCTCTTCATCCCCTTACCTTCTTTACACAATTCACAAATTCTTTTAGCTGCTGGAATTCCCAGATATCGTAGTGATTATATTTCTAATTTGTGGGAGCTAGATCTAAATTGGGCAAGTATACGTCTTTGACTATCATCACCCCATATTACATCCGGTTCCAAACCAAAGTTTGTTTTGAAAGTTCTGTATGTTCTCAATTTATTTTTCTGTCCACTTTTATACCTTTTGTCATTGAAAAGTTGACTTTGCAGTACTTGACTGTATACAGATTTCAAACTCTTCAAGATAGCTGATCGCCCAAGCATTTGATATTGGTTAGTTTCTTTCAGGAGAAATTTTACAAGAGTGTTGGTAAAACCAACCCAGGAGTTTTTACCTGATTTTGAAAGTTCGGAGGATTCTCTGAAGGAATTCATTATGAGGGGGTCTTCAGATTGCTTTATATCATGCAAATAGCTTATCATGTTTTGGAAGATACAAATCATTAATGGATATCTGCCAGTGTCTCCCATTATGGCCAAGTTGGATGTTTTCTTGTGAACACCAAGAAACTGTTTGCACATTTGTATTTGTATCTTCTCTGCAACTAATTGCTGGCATATTCGAAAGAAATAGTCTTTATTTGTAGGCTTTAGGAAATTCTTAAAATTAGAAGAATAGCGCCAGATTTCACTGCCATAGAGAAGTACTGGTTTCACAGTATGATCAAAGATATGGCACATTGTTTTAAAACTTGGTTGCGGTCACCAAGTGATTTACATACTTTGAAGTAGGCTCTTAGTCCTTTAAGGTAACTGGTATGTCGGGCACTAGAAAAGTTGCCTGTCTTTTGGAAATCTATACCAAGATAGGTGTAACTGCGAACATTTTGTAGTTGTACATTGTTTATCATACACTTTGTGTCCTCGATCTTCCCACTCTTATTAAACGTGATTCATTTAAACTTATCATTATTGACATGAAGACCCCATTATAGACAGTACTCGGACAGGTTATCAAGACAAGGTTGGAGGCCCTCTTTTGTTTTAGAGAACATAATTAAATCGTCGGCATACAATAAGCAGTTGAGTTTCATTGAACCGAGACAAACATCATGCTCTGATTCGCCTAAAGCTTTTGGAAGATCATTAACAAATATTTTGAATAAGGTGGGACTTAGAGAATTACCTTGATAAACTCCACTATTTGATGAAAAGGGTTGAGTTAATCCCTCATATGTTTTAACACTGAGACTATTTCCTCTACACATATTTTCGATGACTCTGTAGAATCTGTCACTGACACGAAGAGAACGTAGTTTGTACATCAAGCCATGATGCCAAACAAGGTCAAATACCTTTCTGAAATCTATGAAGCATATATATTGTTTATGTGATGCGTTCTGGCTCTATTTATCAATTAAGGTTTTCAGAACAAACATGTGGTCACCCGTTCTTTTACCTTTAGTGAAGCCAATTTTCTCTTTACACAATAGTTTCTCATTTTCAAGAAATTTGGTTAGTCTATTGTTCAGAATTTTTGTGAATATTTAGCTGAGAATACTGCCTAATGCAATACCACGATAGTTATTAGGGTCATCAACTGCCCCTTTCTTATAAATAGGAGTTATGAAACTGTGGGACCATATTGATGGAAATTTTCCAGAGGATAATATCCTGTTGAATACATGAGATAGGGGTTTACATAGTTGCATTTGAACATCTCCTTGATCAGTTGATCAGGGCGTCCGTTTTTTTTTATTTTAATGATTTTATGCAGTCTATTATTTCTTTCTGTGTTATGCTATAATCAAGTTGATTGAAATGTGAATATTTTCCATATTAGCCAATTTCTCACTGATTGCAGCCCTTCCGTGTCTGGATGCTGAGTTAAGATTTTTAAAGTGTTCAAACAAATCTTCACTAGAGATGCAGTCACCATTTGATTTTTGTTCATTGAATGATTTCAGTTCTGTGAGAAATGTCCAATATGTCTTAGGGTCTTGTTCATGGATTGCTTCCAGTTGATTAATAATTCCTTGATGGAATTCCTTATATTTGGTTTTCCTTGCTTTTCTGTATGTTTTAAGAAGACTAAAGAAGGACGACCTTACTTGAGGATCTCTACTATGCTCCTCAAATACCTTTGCCCTGTCATGAAGTCTTCTTCGAAGTTGTATCAAGAATTTGTCAAACCATTTATTTTTTCTTACATTATTAGGTTTCTTGTTTCCTTTGATTTGTGCTTTCTTTATACAAGAATCAGCAGCATCGGTAAAATATGAGTAAAAGATTCAACTAGTTCATTACTGTCAGATATATTATCTTCGAGTAGGGTGTGCAGTCTATGTGAGAAATCGGTTTGCAGTTTACTTGTGAAAAACTTTGTGGATGATATGTCCCATATGTATCGACCTGGAACAGGAGAACATTCATGATAATTAATTGAATCATTGGAATCATTTGCTAAATTCAGTAGGGCTGTGATTTGACAATGGTCTGAAAGGTCTGCAAGAAAATCCTGCACATGGAAATAATCAATTTTATGCAACAATGAATGGGATGTAATAAAATAATCTACAACACTACTTCCATTTGGGGTATGGCAAGTCAATTTGCGAGAAAAGTCTCCATTTGTTCGCCCATTGAAAATTCTCAAATCAGATTGTATACAAAGCTCACTTAGAATCCTGCCCCTTGTATTCACTGCTGGGTCTTTGCTATTTCTAGAATAAGCTAGGGAAACATTATTAAAATCAGTATGTTGAAGGGCTGGATCATGCTTGTGTATCTGTCTGTATTTGATCATCAATATTTTTAGTTCTCGCATTTATGTCTCCAGCTAATATAATATCCCCAAGTTCTGAGAATTAAATGATGTCTTCATCTATAAGACCTCATATATCCCTGTCAAGTTTCCTTATGTATGGGGAGTTTTCTGGGGGGTCATACAGGAAGCAAATAAAAATATCTTTTGATGTATTAAAAAATGACTTGCAAAGTCTTATCCACACAAAATCATTGGATGTTTGTTGCATAAATTTAATGCATTTTCTTATTGTATTCTACTATATATTTTGAGAACTTCGTATATATATAAATATATGTGTCCTCTATAGACTCTAAAATGGCTGGCTCGATTGAGTTCAAACTTCCCATCTAAGGGTAAAAACCCACGGGAATCGTCGTCGCGGCGTTTTGAAGAAGCTCTGAGCACTCATTCTCCACTTCCAATCACCAAAATCACCGCAAACGGCACTGCGGGGGGTTAGTCGCGTTGATAGTTACAGGGCGTTCCTATCCGCAGTGTTGTTGATAAAGATCTTCCGTATTTGGGTTCGTTAACCGGTTAACGTTCTTTATCCCCTTCCGATTTCGTATATCGCATATATTATGCGGAGAGATATACGGGAACAATACTTTTGAGTGCTTTCCTATGCGGAGAGATTTATTGGAAGTCATAATACTTTTACATTTGGATCAGACGCAGTTGATTTACAATTCTTTGTGAATAGCAAGACTGCCATTCGTTCGAGTTGCTTTAGATCAAACAATATTCTCTGTCGCACTCATATTTCGTCATCTACGAATCCACTGTAATCGACCTATTTTTAGTACCAAACAAAATTACGTCGCGTTGGTGATGGGGTGAAGGCGGGATTAATTGACTGTCCGCTCTTTGTGGGGACTATTGACCATCTCGCAAGGCTGGACAACCTCTGTCAGGGGCTGCTCAATGGCCACGGGCAGGTTAAAAAATCATACCTCTTTTAGGGACGGGTATCATAATTTCTCTTGTTTAAAAAGGCAGAAATAACTCATTGGAAAACAAAAAAATGCGTATTGTGTGATTCTTATGTCTGTCGTTCCTAGGAACGGGGAAGTTTTTCATCGTCAGGGTCTGGGCGTGTGCGTTAGTATACATATATGAGCGTGTTGTGTGATTCTTACGTACTTGGGGCTTCCTAGGAACGCGGATCGGGTAAGTTTTTTCCGCCCTAGGTGATGTTCACATTGAAACGGGTACCCACAAATGATATATATATTGATTGAGCTTATACTTGCTACCTACGGGAGGTGTCGTGGACTGGTTAAATTGTGCCCCCGACCTGACCTTGAAAATGATCAATTCAAGGTCAAATCGGGTAAAAAAAAAAATAAAAAAAAAAATATTAAAACAATTAAAAATTGTCATGTTTCTGACGAACGCCGCCAGTGTCGGGCTAACCTGCTTGTTCTGATATAAATGGATAATCCACCGAAGTGCTTGCTCATTTTACCAACTTTGGGTCTGATAACATGTACAGCTCTGAACCCCTCGAGAACAATGCAGGATTCCAATGGGCAATGAGTTTCCAGTAAACAGAATATATCATTTTCAATCAGTCTTTCGATGAACTTCTAGTCCTGGTATTTGTTTAACCCTTTGTGCAAATATCCATTAATATTCCATGAACTGACACGGAGAGAACTACTACTACTATTACATGTAGTTGTAGAGATTTTATCTTATGTCAAAGGCATGTTGAAGCTTGAGTTCGGTCAGCTGTTAATATTCATATCTCATTGTACACTGGTAAAGAGGGAATATCAAGATCTATTTCACCACAGTTTAGACTGTGATATCAGTCGCCAAGTTATAATTATATTGTCATGTGACTAAAATAATTTGAAGAAATCAAATACAAGTTTGAGTATGTGCATCGAAAGTCTGATGTAGGTAATGGTACAGTATTGTTATGTTTAATATATCAATAACACATGTCCTATAACATCAATATCAATTATCCATCCAATTAATGGTACAGTATTATTATGTTTAATATATTAATAACACATGTTATATAACATCAATATCAATTATCCATCCAAGTAATGTAGTCAGTAATGATTCCATTTTCCAGAATAAGCTTGATCCTGTGAGTAATACGGTGGGTGTGTATATCATGTAGTACCTTTGAAATTATCATATTTCGATTGAACAAGTAAGTACATGGGTTGGTCATGAGAATACATGTTGCCATAATATGGATGCATATAGTTTGCAGCACTTCCAAAACGAGTATTACCCGTGAAGTGATGCCCCCGAACATGGGTGTCAGTTTTAAAATATTCTCCTCGATATGGTTTTCTGTGTTTTGGGGAGTCTTTTTGAACATTTAAAACAGGCAAGACTAAACGAACTGACGCCTTTAGGTTGGAAACAAACATCCCCGTCCCTTTGTTGTTCAGATGTACTCGACCACTGGTATAAATTCGAGGAATAGGTTTCCCTCTGTATCCTATGTTGGAATTTTCACAGCATTCGACACTGTCCATGGGTTGGCCTTGGGGAATAATACTACAACTCTTTAGCTTTTTGTCGAGTATGGCATCGTCACCTCTTGGAAACACTAACGACAATATGATCTGAACATCCTTGGAGCTCTTATGTTTTATAAGATTTATAAGATTGGCATGCAACTTAACACAGCGGCCGAGCTCTCTTTGGTCACTACCAGCACCATATTGCTCACTTAAATCATCATGAGAATCATTGAGAAAATAGCTGTGATATGTTTGATCCGGATTATTGTTCAACATGTGAATGGTCACACAGTCATAGTCCATCCTCACATGAAACGACCTGTTCAGATTCGATCGACGTGTGAGTTCCCGATGATCAGAATTCTTTTTTCACATTTTTCATCTGAATTGGTTTCTTGGGCAGATTCATAAATATTTGACGAGTTCAACTCAAGATTTGGAGGTTTTATTGATTCAAAAAGTTTCTCATCCCTTTCTGTCAGCACTGATTTATGTGTCTTACTGAAGGGGTTGATGTCGATGGATATGGGTTGATACGGTAATTCATAACTGAACCTGTAATATCATTTTGGCTGGTTGTTGGCGATGATATCGCATTCGTTTGAGTTTGATTGTCAACATGATTTGTAGCATATTTCCCTTCTGTTTGACTGGAGGTTGTTAATGTTTTTATTCTTTTTGCAGTTGGTTTCTGAATATCACATGTATTTTGACAATGAATTTGACTAGAAGCACTAACTTAGTCTGTGTCTGGTGATCAGTTTTCCCATTACTTGGTTTAAGTCAAGCATTTTTACTACCATCAGATTCTCTTCCAACATATTCACTTGGTCTAGAATGCGAGCAATTTGGCCTCTGAGTAATAGTTTTGAATATGGAGTCCTCGGTGCGACTGAGAATTTCAGGAATATCATAAACTTGAGCAGGATCATTTCTGTCTTGACCCTTGTTCACTTCGGTATTTGTAGTTTGACAGCTAGGAACGTTTTGATCCCAAGTAGCAGTAAAACTTGGTGGAACAGTGACACATGACTCGCACGAAAATTTCCTATTTGAAGATGTGAGAACAAACAGCTGGTAAACAGGTAGCTTCGTGCAGTTGTAATGAATTCATATTTTGCAGTCTGCGCATTGTAGCATATAATTGTCATTGTTCTTGCTACAGCATCTGTTGATAGCAGGTGGTAGAGGTTTTGGTAAAACTATAGGCCTAGCATTGTCATTTATATCAGCATTTAACACGACCAATGAATTTATGTCACCCGTGTCACTAACCTGATCTTGTGTTTCTTCTGTTATAGTTGTTGAGAACGATATAGTTTCTGGTATATAGTTGACATCCTCAGCATTAGATTTGTTTAGAGTCAGAACTTGATTGTCAGAATATGTCAGATCTAATTCTTGAGTACATGCTAAATCACAGTTATGATCAAACACTGTGTCGATACCTAGTTGGATTCCATGCGAATCAACTTTATCAAAGATTGGGATTTCACAACATGAATACTATCCACTTACTGCTAACAGAAAAGCGACCGCGTTATTGATGTCTTCGAAGCTTTTATGCACGGAAATAGGAAATTTGTGGATCTGTGTCTCGCATAAACTCCACTTGGTGTATATTCCTGTCTTCCTACCTCTTGCAACTGCGTAGAATTTGTTCACCTTTCCTACGGGCATTTTGATTTAGAATACTATTGGCGTTTATTATCGATATTTCCTATTTACAAGTGCAAATAAAATTCAAGTTGTTACCGCCATGTGACCGGAAGATGTAAGATATCACCCGAATGGTCTGTTCTAAAAATATACAAACGGTCCCAATAAAATATTCGAAATAAAATCAATATTAATTGATAGAAGTCTTTCCAGACAGGGGTTTTCAGTTCATATTTATTATTTTATACCCTCGCCACTATTTCAAATTTGTTATTTAAAGAGATAACCCACCTTTAAACAAGCAAGTACAACCATCAATCAGTGCCAACTGTGAACACATGCTGCAGCCTACCCACCATAAATCAGCGCCAACTGTGAACACATGCTGAAGCCTAACAACCATCAATCAGCGCCAACTGTGAACACATGCTGCAGCCTAACAACCAGCAATCAGCGCCAACTGTGAACACGTGCTGCAGCCTACCAACCATCAACCAGCGCCATCTGTGAACACCTGGTACATCCTAACAACCACCAATCAGCGCCAACTGTGAACACATGCTGCAGTCTACCAACCATCAATCAGCGCCAACTGTAGCCACATGCTGCAGCCTACCCACCATCAATCAGCGCCAACAATGAACACATGCTGCAGCCTGCCAGCCATAAATCAGCGCCAACTGTGAACACATGCTGCAGAATACCAACCATCAACCAGCACCAACTGTGAACACATGCTATGCTGCAGCCTACCAACCATCAATCAGCGCCAACTGTGAATACATACATGCTGCAGCCTACCAACCATCAATCAGCGCCAACTGTGAACACATGCTATGCTGCAGCCAGGCTTGGAGCAACTACTTGTGAATGTAATTAATTACAATTACAATTACTTCAACATTTTTCAGTTACAATTCCCATTACATATATTTCACAATGTAATTAATTACAATTACAATTACTTTGAAATGTAATTCAATTACAATTACATTTCAGTACAGCATTGAAGTATGAACACTTTTTATTTATATGAACTTTATTTGATAACAAAACATAAATTTAATACAAACAAGATAAAATACACGAAGAAGCACAATAATGAAGGACACTTGGTACAGAGCAGCCAATGTACTAGGTCTAGGATATGTGTTCGTAGAACTGAGCGAATCATGATTTACAGCGTGTTGCATTGGCAGCTTGTAGCCTGGTGGATCTAGAAATTGGGATGATATCAGAGATTTGTGAACTTTGCTAACTATCTTCAATGCTTTGGCATTCTTGGTTGATGTTTTTTGCATACTGAAATATTCTAGGTTGTTGGTCACTTGCTGATGGTGTTTGTGTGACTGTGGATTCATATACATCTTGATGCTTTCGCTATAAAATGAAAATAATAAGAGTATTTTAGTAACACATAATATGTATCCATCATTTAATTATTAAGGAAATAAGACCGTCCAAGTAAGTCAGACACACAGCCATACCATTGTAAAGGACAATGAGATAATCAACACTCTGATTGTTAATTCGAGTCATAAACATAATTAGCCTTTGTGGCCACCAGCTTATTGGTGACACAATGCCTCAACTAGACACTGCTAATTGGGGGATTAGTGAGGCAGATATATGTCCCCTCTTTGTCATTCAGTTGCAAATTAGAAGGGACAAGAACAATGCATATACCATTATCACCATATGACTGAAGTAACATGTCAATGGAATTAGACAATACCAATACATAGAAATGGAAACTTACCTTCAAATGTGTCACAAAATTGGAGGTGACTTTTTTGGAACTGGAGATTGTAGTTGGGCAAAGTTTGTACTTCGCTTCATAGGACACGGTGTGTCTCTCTGCAAATCAAAATGCCGCCATAATTTTTTTTGTAGACATGTTGATAGCATTAGAAATGGTTGGTATGAATTTCTACCATATCATATATACCATATCAGATGGAGATAATGAAACATGATCAAAAGAGTGATCTATTATAGCGATCTATTGTCAATTTTTTGAAGTTGGTTTCTCATTGTATTTATCAAAACAAGCCGTCTACCTCAAAGGTTAACCAATGATTAAGCAAACAAAGAGGAGGTGTCAACAGAATTCACCATTGAGGCACTGTGGATGAAAACTCAGTGTTGTGACAACATAGTGATAGCCAGTCACTTTGAAATTTGGGAAAAAAACATTTGAAGAAACCATTGGATGAATCATGAAAAAGAACTTTGAGAAGAAACAAGTACCTGTGATTTTGAAGTAATTGAAATTAGACTCCAATTACAATTACATCCTAACCAATTACAATTGCAATTACATGTAATTGAGAATAAACTCAATTACCAATTACATGCAATTACTTGAAAAAATGTAATTAATTACAGTCAATTACAATTACAAATAAAATTACCCCATCCCTGGCTGCAGCATACCAACCATCAATCAGCACATTACTGTGAACACATGCTGCAGCCTACCAACCATCAATCAGCACCAACTGTGAACACATTCTGCAGCCTACCAACCATCAATCAGCACTAACTGTGAACACATTCTGCAGCCTACCAACCATCAATCAGCGCCAACTGTGAACACATGACGCAGCCTACCAACCATCAATCAGCGCCAACTGTGAACACAAGCTGCAGCCTACCAACCATCAATCAGCGCCAACTGTGACCACATGCTGCAGCCTATCAACCACAAATCAGCGCCAACTGTGAACACTTGCTGCAGCCTACCAGCCATAAATCGGCGCCAACTGTGAACACATGCTGCACCCTACCAACCACCAATCAGCGCCAACTGTGAACACATGATGTAGCCTACCAACCATCAATCAGCGCCAACTGTGAACACATATGCTACAGCCAACCAGTAGGGCAGCAAACATTGTTTGTTTACGGAGATACACTCATGAGTCATTATGACATACTGAGTATATGAAATCGTTATTCAGTGGATACTTCCTAATATTACGTCACTTCGTGTTACGTTACGAGTACGTGTAGGTTACAGTGACGTAATTCGATTGGTAGCGCCCTCCAACGGATTTTGGACCAAGATGCAGGAGAGAATTAAAAAAATTCTGGGCTCTGGTTGGTTAATAGTAGTTTAGATATTTAAACATATAAAATACATGCAATCACTCCTCTTGAAATTTCAGACTCTAAACAAAACATTGGCACATTGTAAAGCACGTGGTTCTAGATTTAATTTTTTGGTGTGAGGTAAAAAATGTCAATATTTTTTTCATGCAATTCTGACTCTCGATTATAAATCCCAAATTTAAAGGTACATTCCATGCTCGACGATATGATTTTTTTCATGCAGAAACTTTGCGCAGATGCCAATTCCCGTGACCATGTACTCATTTATCACAATTCGTGGATAGTCAGGGCTGCAGGCCATTATATGTTAACACTGAGGCCTAATTACTGAGGAAATAATTACTTCACTGTAACCTGTACGTACATTAGATCGAACGGATCCCCCCCCCCCCATCACATAACATCGCCCAATACACATATCCATTCTTGTGAACCATATTTTGAAATGTTATCGGTATAAAACTTTTGTCACTTTTAGCGACGATTAAAAAAAAGAGAAGGAAATCGGTGTTTCTTGGTCGTGTCGGTTTTAGGGTGGGATTTACGTATATTGACATTGTTATCACAACCGAGTAGAACTTCCTATATCGACCAGAATGCGTAATTGTCGATTGTAATTTAATATTGCTGTTGATTTCTTCGAACGCGCCCGCCACCCTCGGTGCCACGGCAGCGAAGAGAGCAATGGCGTCATAGTCGTGAATTCATCCGCTCCTTCAAAATAATCCACACACGAGATAATCCATAGACGCAACACGAGTCCGGATATGTGCATGTCGCAACGTTTTCAGACATTCTGAAATCTGAAAGTTTGGACCGTCCACTCGAGTGTCACGACACATGGTGCATTCACACAATCTATCAACGGACATAAAGTGACTAGTCATAAGGGAATCCGGGCAGACGAACTGAATATATACTACTTATTTATGTGGACAGTAGACTCTATACGGGCGCCTGTGGCGCATAAGTTACTATGGGTGGCGGGATGGGGTGGTGGGTGGGATCTCATTATAATACTTATTTATGTGGGCAGTAGCCTCTATACGCCTGTGGCGCATAAGATACTATGGGTGGCGGGATGGGGTGGTGGGTGGGATCTCATTATACTACTTATTTATGTGGGCAGTAGCCTCTATACGGGCGCCTGTGGCGCATAATATACTATGGGTGGCGGGATGGGGTGGTGGGTGGGATCTCATTATACTACTTATTTATGTGGGCAGTAGACTCTATACGGGCGCCTGTGGTGCATAAGATACTATGGGTGGCGGGATGGGGTGGTTGGTTGGATCTCATTATAATTAGGGGATAACAGTGTGGTGTTTTGTGATTTCGGAAAGGTACATGGCGAATATACTGTGGCAAATTTAGTTAATGGGCGACGGCGGAGCCGGAGCCCATTAACGGGTATTTGCCACAGTATATTCGCCGTGTACCTTTCCGAAATCACAAAACACCACACTGTTATCCCCATTCTAATGCTCTTCGAACTTTAAAACGTTATTTAGACAAACAAATGCCTCGTAATTATCAACGAAATGTGCGGCCATAGAAAACACTCAGCCAATTCACGACTTTTTATTTTAAATTTAATTCGCTAGATAAAATATAGTCCCTCAATTACCATCGCTCTTATCGTTAAAAATGCTGATAAACATGAAAAATTGCCACTTCAAATAGAAATAAATATGCACAACAATTAGTTTCTGCATGTACCTGATGTCTTTTTCAGATGTTTACCACTTTCAAATTGAAGTTTTGATTTTACCGCGAACTTGAAGTTGAATTGAAAAACAATGGGAAATTGTTTACTCAATGCGTTGTATTTCACGCCGTATCTCGCGGTTTCATGTCAAGAAATTTGGTCAAAATGATATCGAGACACTGACATTGGTGGAATATAACGGTGTGGTGTTTTGTATTTTCTGAAAGTACATGTATACAGCGCGAATGTACTGACTGTCAAGTTTCGACAAAAGAGGCATCGCTGGTTTGTTTATATAGCAACGAGCTAGTAACGGAAGTCAGTAGCAAGGGCGCCAACTCTACAATCTACTCCGTAACGTCGCCGGCGTGTATTGCGTAAGGGTGACGTCATGGAGTGAAACGGAATAGTGATCGGTGCTGGATTGGGCATGCATGTCCGAGATTAGGAATTCAGCTAACGGCAATATTGGCGCGTAGGAATATCTAACATTGATGCGATGAACCGGACTATACATTGCGACAGGTTATTGAATGAATAACCCCCCGCAAATATGTGGTGTTTCCGGGGGTATATTGGCCTAAGTGCATTAGAATACTTATTTATGTGGGCAGTAGCCTCTATACGGGCGCCTGTGGCGCATAAGATACTATGGGTGGCGGGATGGGGTGGTGGGTGGGATCTCATTATACTACTTATTTATGTGGGCAGTGGCCTCTATACGGGCGCCTGTGGCGCATAAGATACTATGGGTGGCGGGATGGGGTGGTGGGTGGGATCTCATTATAATACTTATTTATGTGGGAAGTAGATTCTATACGGGCGCCTGTGGCGCATAAGATACTATGGGTGGCGGGATGGGGTGGTGGGTGGGATCTCATTATACTACTTATTTATGTGGGCAGTAGACTCTATACGGGCGCCTGTGGTGCATAAGATACTATGGGTGGCGGGATGGGGTGGTGGGTGGGATCTCATTATACTACTTATTTATGTGGGCAGTAGCCTCTATACGGGCGCCTGTGGCGCATAAGATACTATGGGTGGCGGGATGGGGTGGTGGTGGGATCTCATTATACTACTTATTTATGTGGGCAGTAGCTTCTATACGGGCGCCTGTGGCGCATTAGATACTATGGGTGGCGGGATGGGGTGGTGGGTGGGATCTCATTATACTACTTAGGGAATAATTTGTTTCCAGGGTTTAGATATGAAATCTGAAAGTTTGGATCGTCCACTCCAGTGTCACGGCGCATGGTGTATGTGGAAAGGAATTAACACAATCTACCAACGGATATAAAGTCACAAGGGAATCCGGGCAGACGAACTGACTCCTCTCTTCGATATGTGCAGGAAACCACACGCTATAATAGCCTGACGTCACATGAGAGAATATCAACATGGGCGACCGTCCGCACGAGTGCGATGTATGCCAAAAGACATTTACCCAATCAGGACATTTGACTAGGCATAAGAGAACACATACCGGTGATCGGCCGTATCAGTGCGATGTGTGTGAGAAATCATTCAGCCAGAAAACTGATCTGATCGGACATAAAAGAATCCACACGGGTGATCGTCCGTATCAGTGCGATGTGTGTGATAAATCATTTGTTACTTCATCTCAAGTCTCCGTTCATAAAAGAACACACACCGGTGATCGTCCGTATCAGTGCGATGTGTGTGAGAAGGCATTCGGCCAACATAGTGTTCTGATGAAACATAGAAGAATCCACACGGGAGAGCGTCCGTATCAGTGCGATGTGTGTGAGAAATCATTTACTACTTCATCTCAAACCACCGTTCACATGAGAACACATACCGGTGATCGTCCGTATCAGTGTGATGTGTGTTGGAAAGCATTCGTCCAGAAAACTGATCTGATAGGACATAAAAGAATCCACACGGGTGATCGTCCGTATCAGTGCGATGTGTGTGATAAATCATTTACGACTTCATCTCAGACCATCGTTCATAAAAGAACACATACTGGTGATCGTCCGTATCAGTGTGATGTGTGTGAGAAATCATTCCGCCAGAAAAATGCTCTGATGACACACAAACGAATCCACACCGGAGAGCGTCCGTATCAGTGCGAGATGTGTGAGAAATCATTTACTACTTCATCTCAAGTCACCGTTCATAAGCGAAAACACACCGAGGATCGTCCGTAACAGTGCAATGTGTGTCCGAAATAATTCGCTCTGGACGATATCATTGCACCAAAACTGATAAAAAAAATATTTGTGTGTGTACATATAGTGTAATCACTGTCCCAGTTTGTAGATACAATTACAATATATAGTTTAACCACTGTCCCAGTTTGTTTCGTGATGTTTCCACTGAATCAACTTGAAATAAAATTGCTCCTGAGTCTTAATATTGTTAGGGAATAGTTTGTTTCCTATGTTTCCAGTGTTTCCATCGTATAAATATATACTGGTATATAGTGTAACCACTGTCCCAGTTTGTTTCATGATGTTTCCACTGAATCAACTTGAAATAAATTTGGTCCCGACTCTTAATATTGTTAGGGAATGGTTTGTTTCCTCTGTTTCCATCGTCTCTGAAAAAAAATAGAAAACAATTTAAACAAACAAATGCACCATTTTGTTTTCTGTGAGTAACATCAAATGCACGGAATACTAAGCATGGTAGGAAAGGCATGAAAATAGAAAATATTCGTGGAATACACCAGTAAACACATCGCGGAAAATCCTACGACTGTCTACTTTTTGTCAGAATGTTTGAGCAAACAAATGTGAGTTTGGACACACATGAGTTCTGTTTGAAAAATAATTTAGCATATACTCGTAGCTGCCAAAATGCTATGTAATCTGACATATCCTAGTGTATTACGTTTTTCTTCATTTCTCGATGTGTTTTCTGTCGCCTCCGCCATTTTCGAAACCACGTGATTCCACACCGTGATCTTTGTTTTACAAATTTCGGTAGCTTCGGATGTAGTATGCCTAACCCGATAAGAACGCACAAATTATCGAGTGTGGGTGTCATCTCTTCATCTTCATCGGTTCTCCCCATGGTGCGAAATCCCACTATCAGTCTTTAATAAGTTGTCGTCAACGAATGCAGATAAACGTTGAAATATGTCATCGGGACCTTCATCTGGTTCAAGTGTGATTGACGCGAAATCGATTAAATGACCCCCGGTGGAACTGAATCCGTAGTTAATCCGAATCGTCTGCCACACACTTTCGAGTGATAACAATAGCACCCCCTGATAGCACTGGGCAAAAGGTCGCAATGTGACCGAGCATTATTTCTAGAAATGTTACATTCTATTGTGCCGTTATCTGATCCTAGCAAGCACACCATCGACAAAACGACAGAGCGGCGTGTTCTTCGTTCTTTTCCCGGTGATGAGTAATTTGGCAAAGTGTTCATCACACGTTAATGAATAATGTAAATATGATCGCCCACTTTCAAAAGATGTTACTGTTTCTGTTTTTGTTAATGACCACTGCTTTGGATCCCGATTTATTGGCATGTTGCCTTAGATATCTAACGCAAAAACAATGTTCTCACACACCGTGTCGATTATTTGCTCCGCTACGTCGTAATTAGGCTATTTATTGCATATTAGTCAGCGAAGACGTAGCGTATAAATAGTATGATGCCACCACGCCAGTGTGGTAACTAACTAGGAAACGTTTGTAACTAAACAAGGGGATATTGAGTCGATAACAATGAGATTTCCAATGAAACTCATATGCTGTCTATCAATACTTCAAGGTCAAGGTAAGAAGGAACTAAATAAGTAAAATAACGTTTCGTTTTTATACCCAATCTCGAATACGAGTTAAAATCGTCGGGAGAATAAGGCTGGGTATTTGCTTTCGTCAGCAGTTCAAATATTGTGCAAAAAGTGGAGCAATGTGGAAAACGTGTGTTGATAATTTGAAAAAAAGTGTGGCTAGGATAGTACTCAAACATGACAAAAGTGTTGGGCTTCACGAAATTTATGGTTTCGTGCAATTCGTACGTAGCAAATTTAGTGGGCGGGCCAAATGTTAACACTGAGGCCAACCAAACATCCACTGTTAAAATTGTTTTTGTATGTTGATAATTTGTCAATTTGAGAAAACGTACCATCGCAGAAAATCATTGAAGTCTTGCTAGGCAGCATAATATTATTCTCTCTGCAAATCGCATTGTATCGATTCAATCTCCCCTTAGTTCCACACGTTTCCTAGTTGTTTACCATACTGCCGCATGAAACACCCATCAGGACTAACAATACTTATCACGACTAAAAATACATGTCACGCACACGCTGGCCCACCAAAGTAATCTTATTGGGCCTAAAAATACACATGTTTGACCCACCCCCTGGTCAACCAAAGTAAGCTCATCTAAATAGACAAATGTTACACCCACCCTGGTCTACCAGAGTAAGCTGTTAAAAATACATCTATTACACCCACCCGGTCACCAAAGTTATCTTATTGGGCCTGAAAATACATATGTTTCATCCACCCTGGTCCACCATAGTAAGCTAACAAAATATATATCCGTTACACCAACCCGGTCCCCAAAGTAAGCTCCTCTAAATATACATCTGTTACACCCACCCTGGAATGCCAGTGTAAGCTAAAAAAAATATATATATATATCTGTTACACTCACCCTGGTCAACCAAAGTAAGCTCCTCTAAATATACATATGTTACACCCACCCTGGTCCACCAAAGTAACCCTACTGAGAACGAAGTTATTATCGCGTCTGTGGCATAATCCGTTGGGCTTTTTCGCATGTAGACTGGGCAGTCACCCATCGATTTGTAAATGGTTCTACTAAACAAAACCACATAATAAGACACAGTTAATTCAACACTATAGTATTTCCGTCGTCCTTTGTTTGACTTGAAAATCGATCGACCAATTCGTGATCCTTCCATATTATGAACGATATCAGTTACAATTATGTGTTAATGGACTTCGGTTATAATTAAATCACATTCCCGATATTGGTCTATATATAGACTGCCGCATCACACGATATTCAGCTCATATATGCATGTAGGACAATTTCCACGCGATGGGAGATTCTAAGCTGAGTTTTCGTGAGACCACTAACAAAAGGAATAGACGACACCATTGTGATAAATGCGGGACATCGTTCACACAATTAAGCAGCTTGACGAGACATAAGATAATCCACACGGGAGATAAGCCTTACCAGTGTGATATATGCGGTGAAGTTTTTACTCAATCGAACTCATTGTCGAGACATAAGAAAATCCACACAGGCGATAAGCCTTACCATTGTGACATATGTGACAAATCATTTAGTCGGCCGAGCCACTTGATGGCACATAAGAGAATCCACACTGGAGATCGTCCCTACGATTGTGATTTGTGCGAGAAATCATTTAATCAGTCGAGCAGCTTGAGAGCACACAAGAGAAGGCACGCCGGATATAAGCCTTACTGTTGTGATATATGCGGGAAATCATTTAGTCAATCGAGCCGCTGGGCTCATATGAGAACACACTCTCGATATACGCCTTACCTTTGTGATATATGCGGAAAATCATTTACTCGATCGAACGACTTGGTGACACACAAGAGAATTCACACTGGAGATAAGCCTTACCATTGTGATATATGCGGATGTTCGTTTAGTCAATCGAGCAACTTGCGGAAACATAAGATAATCCATACTCGAGATAAACCATACCATTGTGATATATGCGATAAATTATTTAGTCAATCGAGCCACTTGGTGACGCATAAGAGAACCCACACAGGAGAGCACCCGTACCGATGCAATGTGTGCGGGAAATCATTCAAACTTAAGTGTAACCTGGCCACACACACAAGCATGCATACCGGGGTTCTCCCCTTCAAGTGTGAGATATGCAGGAAATCGTTTAATCACTCAGGCAGCTTGGTGACACACAAGAGAATCCACACTGGAGATAAGCCTTACCATTGTGACACATGCGGAAAATCATTTAACCAATCGAGCAACTTGGTGACACATAAGAGAATCCACGCCAGATAAAAACGTTAAAGGTGGATTATCTCTTTGTAAACATGTATTATATAGTTACCGGGGTATAAAATATTAGATTTGAACCGAAGACTCCTGTCCGGAAATGCTTCTATCGATTAATATTAATTTTATTTCGAATATTTTCTGGTCTAAAAAGGTGTGTTTGTTCAGCTAACGAACAATAGTGGTTACTGTTAAAAGAGACCAGAAATTATATTGTGCAATTTTGTCACACAAATAAACGTTAATTATACTCATTGTCGCTTATATCGTTGGAACAAAACAATACAAACAACCAATCTGTGACATTTGACATTCGTTGCGTAGCCGTTGGAACAACCCAGTGCTCTATATCGCAATACGGTCTCATCCGAATGGTCGGTTCTAAAAATAGTAACATAAACGGGCCCGATTTAATATTCGAAATAAAATCAATATTAATTGATAGAAGCTTTTCCGGACATAGGTCTTCAGTTCATATCTATTATGTTATACCCACGCAACTATTTAAAATTTGTTATTTAAAGAGATATGAATCTTTAATACCGTGATGATATATGCGGCCGATCATTTACTCATTCGAACACCTTGGGGATGCATAATATAATCCACACCGGAAATTAACCTTAGCCTACCATTGTGATATATGTGTGAAATCATTTACTCAATCTGACAGCTTGATTGCCCGTATCAATGCGATATGTGTGATAAATCATTCCCTCTCAGCAGTCACTTGATCCATCATAAGAAATTCACAACGGATATCGCCCTTATGATTGTGATATGTAACCGGGAATTAAGAGAACGTTCAGACGACCACGATTCTATTACTTAAATTGCATACTACATGTAGTCGAATATTTCTCTTAAAGAATATAGGAATTTCAAATAATGATTATTCCTTGACCAATTATGCTTACAGTTTTTTAAAATACCTCACACACAACTAATTATAATTCTCACCCACCCACCCACCACCCCATCCCGCCACCCCATCCCGCCACCCATAGTATCTTATGCGCCACAGGCGCCCGTATAGAGGCTACTGCCCACATACATAATAAGTATAATGAGTTCCCACCCACCACCCCATCCCGCCACCCATAGTATCTTATGCGCCACAGGCGCCCGTATATAGGCTACTGCCCACATAAATAATAAGTATAATGAGTTCCCACCCACCACCCCATCCCGCCACCCATATTATCTTATGCGCCACAGGCGCCCGTATAGAGGCTACTGCCCACATAAATAATAAGTATAATGAGTTCCCACCCACCACCCCATCCCGCCACCCATAGTATCTTATGCGCCACAGGCGCCCGTATAGAGGATACTGCCCACATAAATAATAAGTATAATGAGTTCCCACCCACCACCCCATCCCGCCACCCATAGTATCTTATGCGCCACAGGCGCCCGTATAGAGGCTACTGCCCACATAAATAATAAGTATAATGAGTTTCCACCCACCAGCCCATCCCGCCACCCATAGTATATTATGCGCCACAGGCGCCCGTATAGAGGCTACTGCCCACATAAATAATAAGTATAATTTTACTTAGTGGCGAAAAATAAATTTTATAAAACAAAATGATTATATTGCCAATTCAGTGTTTGTTGTGAATATAAATTCCTATAACTCAGGATTATATCACCTTACGAAACTATGGCAGTTAACTTATTTCAGTTGTTGTGTGAACGTTTATACATACAGAAGTTGTCCAAACTTGAGTACTATGTCCTGCAACTAAATATAATATGATCACATCCGCATTGTTTGATTTCGCTTATTGGATGTGGAGGCCTTCTTGAATATTTATATGCAATCCCAAGGTTTGGCTTAAAGCTACATCTCGGTACTAATTTGCCCCCCCCCCTGTGACATTGTGAGCACGGTAAGATCGGGTAGGGGTGTATTTCCATTGCTATATTACAAAACAAGCGTATTATTAACGAAACTGCAAAAAAATGACAATTTTCTGATTTTAGAAGGGTTATATTTTTGTTGTTGCAAAAAAATAATCATTGAAGGCACTATCTGAAGTTTTTTTCTGGCAATTTGACTTCCCAGTTTATTGTATAAAATTATTACGCTTTAACACTAGGAATACATTAGGGAAATTACAAGCTGTGTGCCATCAGTTTAAGAAATAAATTGAAACGAAAGTAAATATTTGCCCACAAAACGCACTTCCAAAATCTTGTGTGGCGTTGTGGAATAATATATCTATTACAAAGATTTCACACTAAATACACGGGGGTCAATGTTGGAAGGTTGAGAATTCCGTAGGTTGAATTGGTCTCTCACGGGGAACAAATTGCCTATCCTGGGGTGCACACTAAACATTGCGGGTTTAAGATTCGAGGGGTAAGATAATTGGAGACTTGATTCCATAGTTTTGCGTGGCCATGAGGGGTCGTTTTAAATCTCACTGAGACTCATTTGAACTCTCCCGGGAGATATTACTTAATTGGAGGAACGAGATGTGGAAATTGGGGGGTTCCGCAAAAAACGTGCTAATCTCATTGGTGCACGTGATATATTTGGAGACTCGCTTTCAGATTCACATTTTATAGATCATGGCGGACGATTTTGTCTCCGGAAAATTGGTTGAATGGGGCCTCTCCGCCCTCTCGGCGGCCCTGCAACAACGATTTAGTGGTAAGTATTTTTTGTATCCATGTAGGTAACACAGATAACGAAACTTGAACTGTGTTTGTTATTGCATGATGGCCATGCAAATGTTTCAAAAATCAAATTGAGAGCATGTGTGTAGTTAACAGTCTAAAAATAGAATGTGTCGATCGAACACATTTGTGATCGAGGTGAGACGACTTAAAATAACTCGGAATTAGGAAAATGTTGCATTCCACAATGACAATGTCATGTTGCAATATTGCCTTGACACATTTCTGGGACTGCACCATATTCATAATTCATATAAAATTCAAGACAATAAACTATAAATTATCTCAGTAGAATCTTCACATTCACAATCAAATCGTTTTGTTTTTTCCTCGTTTTGCATCTGTCGCCGTGGAAACGCAATACTTTTCACCACAACAAAAAAAACCCGCAAATTTCTACTATATACACGATAAGAAGAACAATAGACTATATATCTATCGATAATGTATTGGAACATGTATCAATAACACTTTATAGCAGGCAGCTAATTTTGGCTTGACATTTTCTTGTTCAGGTGATTTAGATCTACTGATTATTATTACCACTTTATAGGGCGTTCTCTAGTCTAGGCCATTGATAATGTTTTTCGGGGCGTTCCAAATAGCGTATTGTTACCAAAACAGCGGGCCGCGGGCCGATAATGAGAAGCCTAGTTCAATATCGGCCCGCCGCCCGGAAACTATAGATCTCGTTTATTATCGTGAGAGTTACGTCCCTTCAACTTCCGATTATTATGGCGTGTTTATTTCAAGAAAATAATGGGAAGATGTATCCGATTTCCTCGACACAAAAGTGGTTTTATGATTGGAATTCACGCCATACGATTGAATTATTGTATCAAGCGTAAGTATGCATTGATACTTTTAGCTGTCAACCTCTCATTGGTTGTTACGCGTCTCCAATGCTGGGTTTTCCCCTGTCCTATTTTCGAGACTCCGTCAGTCCGTGTCAGCTGACAAGTCAAATGATATCAAACTTAAATGTTCTTGAAAATATTTCTCTCTTAATCTACCGGTACTTCATTATTCCACTAAATCCTCAAACGGGTCAAATGTCCAAAACTGTGGTAATAATAGTAATAACATGATTTCATCGGGCATTATGGTTTATTAACGGCCCTCTGGAATGATTAACAGCCCTCGTGCCTATTATCGTCCCTCGACTTCGTCTCGGGCCGCTAATAGGCCACTGGGCTGTTAATCATTCCAGCCGGGCCGTTAATAAACCATAACGCCCTCAAAAATCATGTTATTGTTATATTATTTTGTCATGTACACTGTACAGTACAGGTCGGGCAAACATCCAAAACGGTCTAGTACGTAGCTCGTTTTGTCTACTGTCGCCCGATTGAGCTACGTTTTTAATGTGATTTACACACCTTTTTGCGGATAGTCAGCTCAAGCAGTGAATGGAACTCGCCCCATTAATCTCTTGCTCGAGATGTTCCCTTTTGACCTATTTTAACTCACCAAACAAACAACGTTTTAGCAGCAACCTATTGATCATACTTCCGGGAATAGTTCCATCTTCGGTGATGAATATTGTATTACATTTCAAGGTATTCCTCATTGCACAAGAGTGTTATTAAACCATTATGACCAACATTGACCGCTGTAGAAAATTCTCACACAAAATTAGCGTCGCCGTGTCGACAAAAGGCATTGCAGTTGAGAGTGGCAGAGAATATGGTAGCCTATTTTCGATGCGCAAATTAGCGATTATAGTTTATATCGAAAAACAGTTGGTTTGAGGGTATAATATATAACTGAATACAGTTTGGTTAGCTGAATTCAGCTATTGTAGCTGTATTCTCACATTTGCCAGAGTACGTACTGCTTA
Source organism: Siphonodentalium dalli (assembly GCA_032622095.1). Taxonomy (NCBI): domain Eukaryota; kingdom Metazoa; phylum Mollusca; class Scaphopoda; order Gadilida; family Siphonodentaliidae; genus Siphonodentalium; species Siphonodentalium dalli. The sequence goes on from CP136063.1 coordinate 59,230,429, forward strand.
TTGCTTGTAGAAAATTTAGCAAACAATCTTTACATGTACATATCGAAAGGCCAGACATCTTCGGGTTTCCGATTCTGAAATTTTTTTGTATTTGTGACTTACTGCATCATTATATATGCGCATAAAAGGCATTAATTGTCACTTGTTTTTCTTCTTCCATTCCAAAATATGAAAGACCTGATATTGCACTGTCAATTGAATGTAGCAGAATGTCCATAAAAGCAATATTTGGTATTAAATACAACGTGATTGTTTTGGGCTGACTTTTGTAGTACATGTCCATCCGCGCGCTATAAGCTAGGGCTCTGCGAATATTCGAGATTCGATTCAATGTCGATATCGGGCCCCCGAATCGGTCTGCTGATTCGGATATTTTCGAATCGATGTTACTTTGGTGTAGTGTCGTTTTTTTGCATCTAGAAATACATGTTCAGAATACACGTGCATTATGCAAATTATGTGCTTCGATTGCAACCCGTGACGGTGATCAATCGCCGCATGTATTTGTAATCTGTATCGACACTGTATAAATTGTCTACACAGTGCTTGAACGCTAGATGCGGAATTTAACTCAATTGATTTCGGTTGTAATTTATGTGTGCTTTCTATGACCCCCTCCATGAAGACAAACTATATTGTGAATATGGGATGTTGGTGTGTGCAGATCTATTGTGGGTTGAAAAGTTTAGCAGATAACCATCATTGCAATTACATGTATATAGCCGAACGGTGTACCCATCTCCAAGTGTGTCAAATCTGTATTATCTTTAATGTAGACAAGTGACTTCCATTTCATGGGGTTTGTGATACGTTTATTGAACTGTCTTTATATGTCTTACTTACAGTCACTCTTTGACTTCCATTTCATGAGGTTTGTGATACATTTATTGAACTGTCTTTATGTGTCTTACTGTCACTTTTTGGTGTCACGTTCGCCGGACACAGCTAGATAGAAATTCAATGCAACATATCCCGTGAGAATGACTTGCCTATGTCATGATTATCCTAAATAAAAAACACAAGATCCCTACTAGCACGGATGTTTATGGAGATTAACATTGTTACACAGTATCTACTATCTAGTGACTTTTGCAGTTTTTTTCATGATACAAGAAAATAAACACATAAATAAACAATGTCAAGGACTAGATGATTCAATTCGAGATTCGATTCGATGTCGATATTGGGAAGAAGATTCGATATCGAGATTTGATTCGATGCAAATTACTCGATTCGCAGATCCCTACCCCAAGCACACCTACCCTGGGTTTAGCATTTCTTATACGTTTTGCGAAGGTTGTGTTTTTGTGGTGTAAATCTATAGACTTGACCGTTATTTCATAAAAGTAATAATTTACGAAAATAATGGGCATCTTAGAGTTCTCTCTCATTTGAAAACATAAACATTGGGCGCTGTCGCATCTAATCCCATACTATGCCCCATAAAAATATTTTGTATAACGTACATTACTTTGCTATGATGTAATTAAGCGAGCTGTTAACTAGGTTATGGGTCGGTACTTACTGTGGAGATACCACTATAATACCACTGTTATCATCTTGCATCGCAGGTCACCGTGCTATTGGTGCTCGTTGCCGCCATACACTGAGTTATTTTTTTCGTGACCACGTTCAATTTACTACAAACTGCCCTCCACCGTGTAGTGAAAACAATATGCGTGAAACAAACTACATGTAGGTGGCCTGCAGGAATCCAATTTGTGATCTCGGGAAGTTAAAAAAATACATTATTGTAACTACAGAACACAATCCTACTCAAGATATTAAAATTTTCGTATTGCGATAATCGGCAACCGAAAAAGTTATATTGATCTTCTGTGCTAAGTTTTGTCGTGTTTTTTTATTATATTCAGCTGATATACAATTAAATTGTTATCTGGATAAACCTGTCAAGGAGTGTATGCAGTCTGTAAGTTATAACTAGACCAAGGTTTCCTTAGTTAATTCTCAGTCGAGAGATACAGCGGTACTTAAATAAATTTTTGAGATGGACAGAATTCCCAGCTTGTGACAGCTAGCCTAGCTCATTAATATTCAAGCCTAATGGAGTTGTTAGTGAGGTAATAACGCTTAAGAGTAATTAGCTATTAAATATGAATTTGGCCTCCCATAGAAAACACTGTCTGATCTACACACAATTGTAAATATTTACATCTCGATTCGGGACGCAACAATCTTCGATAAGCTAATGCAGATGATTTTGCCATTAATATACGCATTGCATTTAATAAATATATAAGACTGTCGGTGTGTTGTAAATTTGGATTAATATTCATAAAAATAACTAGTTTGAGCAAGATTATTCTCCATTTCTTTTGATCACCCAACAAAATGTTTCATATCACTTTAATACTGGCGCCATCAGTTTGTTCCAGACAGACATCCCATATAAACTAAACTTTCGGTTAATTACACACATAATATTATAAAAGACTATTATGTACTTGTTCGTCGTGTAAAACTAACTTTATAGATCATGCCACAAATCTATACTCTGGCTAACGCCTATAAAATTCATATATTCCATGCACCTGTCCATAATCTTGGAACTTTTTGAAGTTTTGACGGGAACCTTAATGTAAAGTCGAAAATATAACTTGAGGAGAAATTGCATAAATTATTGTAAGCAAAGCAAAATCGCTCACAAAATCACTTACATCATCAAATTTCGGGTTGGGTCCTTCAGTCAAGTAATAATGAAGAACTATTTTTCCTGTGTTATTTTTAGTCGAGTTTTTGAAGTTTTTCAAAAACTCGACTTATGGTTTGACTGGCGGGCGGGCGGCAGGCGGACCTAAAGAATGCCTTATAACTTTGACATTTGTGAACGGATTAAAAAAAAATTTGGTATGGCAGTTGCTCCCAATGACTATTTACTGCCTGTAAAAATGGGTCACGTCCGAACTTTTTTACAAGAGTTATCCATCTTAGATGGTTTTTAGTTAAGTTTTTCACCGATAGCGCGATAACTCACGCAAATATTAACCGATTTCAACAATATTTGGTATATGAGACTCTTGCAACAATATCTCGGAAGAGTTCGAAAACCAGGTTTGTCCGAATTATTTTCGCGGAGTTATGGGCCTTAGTTTGTCTATTTTTAGCAATTTTATCACCGATAGCGCGATAACTCGATGAAATATTAACCGATTTCAACCATATTTGGTATATGAGTCTCCTGCAACAATATCTCGGACGAGTTCGAAAACCAGGTTTGTCCAAATTTTTATTCGCGGAGTTATGGGTCTTAGTTTGTCTATTTTTAGCAATGTTATCACCGTTAGCGCGATAACTCAATGAAATATTAACCGATTTAAACAATATTTGGTATATGAGTCTCTTGCAACAATATCTCGGACGAGTTCAAAAACCTGGTTTGTCCGAATTTTTTTCGCGGAGTTATGGGTCTTAGTTTGTCTATTTTTAGCAATGTTATCACCGTTAGCGCGATAACTCAATGAAATATTAACCGATTTAAACAATATTTGGTATATGAGTCTCTTGCAACAATATCTCGGACGAGTTCAAAAACCTGGTTTGTCCGAATTTTTAGTTTACAAGTCTATTTTAATAACAATTTTTTCACTGTTAGTGCGATAACTCAATGAAATATTAACAGATTCAATTGATATTTGGTATATAGGTCTATTGCAATAATATACCACCGTCCGACTTTTTTCCCCGAAGTTGTGCACCTTATTGGCAGAAGTTTGGTTGGACGGGTGTGACTAATTACCACCCGGGACCGCCCGGGTGGCCACACAAGCCTGTGGACACAATATCTCGACGTTATAACGTAGCCACATGCCACCTGGGGGCAACATAGGAAAATTTACTCGCTCGCTCGTCTCCGGCCAGTCATATTAACCCCACAAATGCCGATATTGGCTAAAAGAGTGATTACTGGTGTCTTCGTGTGTTTTCAGACAGATTATTTTGGTGATTCTCGGTAGTGCAATACACATAAGTGTTAATTCCATATATTAACTCGTTGAGGCGTCCACGGCCGATGTTATTAACCCCTCAAATTCCAGTAAAACTGGTAAAATAGTCTATAAACAAAAAAAACCTTGGGACTGCCCGGGACACTATATCTCGAACAATAGCGACATACCCCACGAGGTCAACCTAGAAAATGTTACTCGCTCGCTCGACTTCGGCCGGTGTTATTAACCCCTCAAAATCCAATAAAATGGTATATAATCAAAAAGAACACTGGGACCGCCGGGCGGCCCCCTGGGCACGTGGACACTATATCTCGACGTTATAACGTAGCGACATACCCCACAAGGTCAACCTAGAAAATGTTACTCGCTCGACTCCGGCCGGTGTTATTAACCCCTCAAGATCCGATAAAATGGTATATAAACAAAATGAACACTGGGACTGCCCGGGCGGCCCCACGGGCCCGAGGACACTATATCTCGACGTTATAACATAGCGACATACCCCACGAGGTTAACCTAGAAAATGTTACTCGCTCGCTCGACTTCGGACGGTGTTATTAACCCCTCAAAATCCTATAAAATGGTATATAAACAAAAAGAACATTGGGACCGCCCGGGAGGCCCCATGGGCCCGTGGACACTATATCTCGACGTTATAACGTAGCGACATACCCCACGTGGTCAACATAGAAAATGGTACTCGCTCGCTCGACTCCGGCCGGTGTTATTAACCCCTCAAAATCCGATAAAATGGTATATAATCAAAAAGAACATTGGGACCGCCCGGGTGGCCCGTTGACACTATATCTCGACGTTATAACGTAGCGACATACCCCACGTGGTCAACATAGAAAATGGTACTCGCTCGCTCGACTCCGGCCTGTGTTATTAACCCCTCAAAATCCGATAAAATGGTATATAAACAAAAAGAACATTGGGACCGCCCGGGCGGCCCCCTGGGCCCGTGGACACTATATCTCGACGTTATAACGTAGTGACATTCTCCACGAGGTCAACCTAGAAAATGTTACTCGCTCACTCGACTCCGGCCGGTATTATTAACCCCATAAAAATCCGATATTGGCTAAGAGGGCACGGAGAGCTCGGTGTCTTCTTTTGATTTCGGACAGCATATTTTGATGATGCATGGTAGTGCAATACCACCTGATAGTGACTTCCAGATATTGACTCGCTGACGCGTCAACACAAAATCCCGCAAAATACCGTATCACCATAAATATTCGGCCCTACATGATCGTAAATATCGCAATTTTCTTGAATGTTTTCAATAAAAATTAATAACGTTACACCTACATGTATAATTTTTATATTTTATTCATAAAAATAACTAGTTTGAGCAAGATTATTCTCCATTTCTTTTGATCACCCAACAAAATGTTTCATATCACTTTAATACTGGCGCCATCAGTTTGTTCCAGACAGACATCCCATATAAACTAAACTTTCGGTTAATTACACACATAATATTATAAAAGACTATTATGTACTTGTTCGTCGTGTAAAGCTAACTTTATAGATCATGCCACAAATCTATACTCTGGCTAACGCCTATAAAATTCATATATTCCATGCACCTGTCCATAATCTTGGAACTTTTTGAAGTTTTGACGGGAACCTTAATGTAAAGTCGAAAATATAACTTGAGGAGAAATTGCATAAATTATTGTAAGCAAAGCAAAATCGCTCACAAAATCACTTACATCATCAAATTTCGGGTTGGGTCCTTCAGTCAAGTAATAATGAAGAACTATTTTTCCTGTGTTATTTTTAGTCGAGTTTTTGAAGTTTTTCAAAAACTCGACTTATGGTTTGACGAGGGACGGTTGGCTGGCGGGCGGCGGCAGGCGGACCTAAAGAATGCCTTATAACTTTGACATTTGTGAACGGATTAAAAAAAAATTTGGTATGGCAGTTGCTCCCAATGACACGAGCGGGTGTAATTGTGTTGAAATCGACAGCAACTGCTTGTCTGAAGAGAGCCGCGGCAGATGTTTGAATGTGTTGATATCAATTAGCAGTAAAACGGTATCGCAATTGTTATATTGTATACATTAACCCGTTCACAATAATCAGAAGACATATTGGCGGATTTAAAACGAAACTGTGTTTTCATAACACTTGGGGAAGACGAACAGGTAATCTCGTGACAACAGTGGAGATTTGCGATGAGGTTTCCGTGTTTTTATTGCAATCGAAAATGGTAGTAATCCCAAAATCTTCTTGGTGCTAGACAATAACGATCAATATGACGAAGAGAGTATTTGTGATACTGGAAACCCGTGTACTTAATTTGCTTACCGACCAATCACACGATATTTCGTTATGGGGTAGATTATATATAATCGTGTGTGAATTAAAAATAAAATTTAATTCTAAATATCTTAAAATCATGCGACCACGTATTCGGTTCACGCTTCCATCCATGGTGCTGTATCCGTGTTCCGTCTGCTCTACTGAAGCTGAAGACGAGTCAATATATTTCATATGGAAAATACGGCGTCGAAATTTCAGACCGCCGGAAATTCCAAGGGATACAAGAGCGCGCCTTGGTGGATAAACTGAAATCTGAAAATTTGATGCGATTCTATAATGTAAATCATGCCGAAAAGAAAACGATCAGTGGAAATAAAATACGAACGTATAGATTATTCAAGTCAAAGTATGAAATTGAACCATACATTGTCAATGCGCGATCTGCAAAAGCGAGAATTCTATTCACAAGATTGAGAATCAGTAATCATCGACTGGAAATCGAAAAAGGGAGACACAAACAGCCCCCAAAACCAGTGAGAGAAAGATTGTGTTCTGCGTGTAATTCAAAACAAATTGAGTCAGAATATCATTTCATCTTAGAATGTCGGGCCTATGAAAGTATTCGCGAAGCTTATGTAAAGGACATAATTGCAACGTGCCCTCATTTCTTAGAAATGACAAATTATGAGAAGTTCAGATTTATTATGCAGAATGAACAAATTGCAACCGTTAACGTTATATGCGACATGATCCGGTCTTTCTTCACCATTCGAGACAATATACATAATGTCTAATAAAAGCAAGTATACCATGAGTATACCTGAGATTTTATGACAGTAAATTCACGAGCGTATATGCATATCGTATGTGATTACTCATGTTAAATTATTCCATATGTTGATATATGTATTTATTATATGTGCAACTGCCCATTGGGTGTATTTTGCATTAAAATCTTATCTTATAATCTTATGGGGGGGATGACCATATTACATATTATATATTTTCTTTATTAGCTCCACATATGGAGAGCATGATGACCTCCATCACCGGGAATAATGTTTTCAGTCCTTGCCCAAAAGGTCGTGGGTTGGGTTGCAATATGGGGAGGTACTTTGACCAGGAAAATCCTATTATACATGTCCAGTTGACATCAGAGGTCTTAAAAGGGCACTAATTATTAATAAAATAAAATCATTAATTATATAACCAAAATTGTTGAAATCTGATCGGTGAAAATTGAAACATGTGGGTGAAATTGGCCCATGGCGTGTCAAGAGAAAAGGGCACTAAGTATTGGTAAAATAAAATAATTAATTTTATAACCAAAATTGTTGCAATCTGATCGGTGAGAATTGAAACATGTGGTTAAAATTAGCCCACAGCGTGTCAAGAGTTATAGATGCTGTTGACTTCAGACGACTTAAAGTTAAATGGGCAAATACGAGCAATTGTTGGCTGATTTTACAATAAACGCTCTTTATTTGTCATTGATAATATGATAATATTCCAGGCATGTATAAATTGGTGCGTTAGATTAGACTAGTCGATCCTTAAATAGTGACTTTTCAATTTCTATAAGTGGAGATAGAGCTGTGAACAAATATATGTGATCTGATTTGGTTGGGGGGGGATAACATTTCTAGGTTGACCTCGTGGGGTATGGCCTACGTTATAATGTCGAGATATAGTGTCCATGGGGCCTCCCGGGCGGTGCCGGGCGGTCCCAGTGTTCTTTATGTTTATATACCATTTTATCGGATTTTGAGGGGTTAATGACACCGGCCGGAGTCGAGCGAGCGAGTACCATTTTCTAGGTTGACTTCGTGGGGTATGGCGCTACGATATAACGTCGAGATATAGTGTCCACGGGCCCATGGGGCCTCCCGGGCGGTCCCAGTGTTCTTTTTGTTTATATACCATTTTATCGGATTTTGAGGGGTTAATAACACTGACCGGAGTCGAGCAAGCGAGTAACATTTTCTACGTTGACCTCGTGGGGTATGTCGCTATGTTATAACGTCGAGATATAGTGTCCATGGGGCCACCCGGGCGTTCCCGGGCGGTCCCAGCACCACTTGTCCTTTTTGTTTATATACCATTTTATCAGATTTTGAGGGGTTAATAGCACCGGCCGGAGTCGAGCGAGCGAGTACCATTTTCTATGTTGACCTCGTGGGGTATGCCGCTACGTTATAACGTCGCGATATAGTGTCCACGTGCCCATGGGGCGGTCCCGGTCGGTCTCAGTGTTCTTTTTGTTTATATACCATTTTATCGGATTTTGAGGGGTTAATAACACCGGCCGGAGTCGAGCGAGCGAGTAACATTTTCTAGGTTGACCTCGTGGGGTATGTCGCTATGTTATAATGTCGGTCGGTCGGTCCCAATGTTCTTTTTGTTTATACACTATTTTACCGGAGATTGAGGGGTTAATAACATCGGCCGTGGACGCGTCAACGAGTCAATATATGTATTGCACTACCGAGAATCACCAAAATAATCTGTCTGAAAACACACGAAGACATCGGTAATCACACAGGCTCTTTTAGCCAATATCGGCATTTGTGGGGTTAATATGACCGGCCGGAGACGAGTAAATTTTTCTATGTTGCCCTCAGGTGGCATGTCGCTACGTTATAACGTCGAGATATTGTGTCCACGGGCACGTGGGGCCACCCGGGCGGTCCCGGGCGGTAATTAGTCACACCGGGTTGGACTGCCAAAAGCATCTTATATGCGTACCCCTTGTTTGGACTTTGTAATGCTCCCTGTCAAAACGATGTGCATTGTCAATTTGGTTTATAAATTTGTAAAAATAACTACCGGTACTTTGATCAAGATTTTATTCCATTTCTATGTGATCATCCCACTGGTGTGTTCTACATAACTTTAATATAATAAACCAGAAATAATTAAATTTTAACGTGTGTCTAGTATTTTATTTAGTCATCAAAAGTAAACAAAACAACATAAGTATATTTTAACCTAATTCCGAGCATGTTGAATGTAACCAAATTAATGTTTAAACCAAGTACAGGATGCAAACATTTATACACTTATATGCCATATACGGAATAAAATAAAGACAAACAGTGAAGATTGGGGTGTTTTTTTTATTTTTTTATACTGAATTGTATCATCCTATCGTGTTGGATTTAGTTTGCGTCGGCATTTTGTCCCAGTTGTTTACCTCAAAATTTGGCTAAAAATGTGCTCCTCATTGACTTACCGGTCTATAAGTCACAGGTGGATTTTAATATGGGAAATTGGGTTAGAAAGATGTGACTTATCCACCGAAATTTACGGTATATTGATGCGATGTTTGACATATATATGAGCTACAAATATTTGTCACATGTGATGAGAAAATAAATTGATCCATTTGCTTTTGGTAAACTTTTGTTTCAGGATGATTTTCGTAGTGTATCAAGTTTAAGTGAAGTCAGTGATGTCAGTGACATGGGTGAAGCAATTGATGTACAAATAATCGCAGTGAGTATACATTGCTTGCCTTGTATCAATTGAAACTGAATTGTGTGTGACATACTGATGCATATGATTCATCTAATAGGGAATGGAAAATCTAAAAGACTAAAAGAGTTAAATTCAGGTTTGTGCTGTTTTTACTTCAACTTGAGAAAGTCAAGTTTGAGCGGTTCCCATGGTTTGTGCTCATTAGTGATTACCGGTGGTTTATGGTGCACATTATTAACGTAAAAATTACACCAGCCGAGTTGTTTAACCAACACCCAGCCAATAGGCCATATTATGGAATACTTCCACTGTTATTGATAATAGGCACGATTAATCGATTATAATGGATTATTGACGACCGATTTTCGATTATCGTAGACTGCTGCTTGCTAAGACCAACAAATATGTCTTAATAATTGACTCATTGAGGCCTATCAAGATCTACAAAATAAAAGATAAAAGAAACAAATGTCATATGAAAGCCACTTTTTTCAGGACTACAATAGGGTAATACAGATTTATTATTTAATTTCAGGCAGCAATTGACTGAGGATGCTATCTGAGGTGCCAAACCGAAAACACAAGCTGTGAGTAGCTGCATTGACTATCTACTAGTACTGTGTAAGCCCAGGGCGAGGGAGATTGTTTTGACACAAAATATTGGGACTAGTGGGCTTACATTAGAGGACCCCCTGGGCACCTTCGCAAAGATACGTTCATTTATCAAAACTGCATGGTCGGGTTTGATTCTGTTTAAACATGGTTTTGTAGCTTGGTAAGTTGACTATACATGTGCTACATATAGACACAATAAATAGGCCCATCGACCTCCAGATAAGAAGGCACACACATGTTCCTCACATAGCACATTGCGATCATATGTGTATGGATGTGTCGGGTTAACATAGAATCGTTACAATATTATCTGATGACTCTTTAAAAAGCCATAATTGTATAGTTTGTAGCTATACGATATATGCGTATTCGATAAGATGATTCATTGTCATTTCATTGTCGCGTAACAGTCTACTCGAGTGGTAACGAGTCATAAAGTCTGTAAAATAAACATAATTATAAAAAATCATCCTATCGTCCTGCATGTGTGGTCTATATACAAACTCCAAGCATGTTAATACTAAACGAATATCCGGTTAGCTGCATGCATACGAACGATAGTATTCACTGTGTGTGATCAAGGCATCGCAAATCTGAATGCTTGATGGATGTTCAATTAATTTCAATTGAATTACATTCATAATAGATATGCACACAATATTTCGCCTATGTTATGGATTCATATTTCAGATGACATTCACAGTCCAATTGATCAGCCTCAGATACACATAAAAACACTTTAAAACTCATCAGAACTCCTTAAGTGATACAAATTTTACTGCACAGAAGCTCAGCGTTTGGTGACATCTTCATCTGCGATGTTAACATCTTTCTGGACCGACAGTGGTCCCTGCATATTGCGCGGATTTTGAGAACGAAACTGATTTTTAAAATTCTGTTCTATCCAATGCTTCATTGACAGATACAACTATATACCGGCATATGTTTTGGAAGCGTGGAAGTCCAGGAACTATACTAGTGGGTGGATGTTCTCGAAAATTTGAGTGAGCAAAAACACTATTGAAAAAAGTTTCGCCAAAAGATATATTAAATGGTTTGATCTGGGAAAACTGATTTGGAAAACTGGTGGATAAAGACTCCTGCTTTGTGTGGACAGACAATGTTCATTGTCTGTTTTATGATCAGAAACAAACATATCCCCATATCATATATACACAGAACGACACGATGTGTAAATGGGTTTGTCGATACGGTACGAGTATCCGTGCTGTCGCGGAAGGATAGAATCGAGGCGCAAGCGTCTCTCATTCTATCCTTCCGCGACAGCACGAGTGCCGTATCAACAAACCCATTTACACATCGTGTCGTTCTGTGTTTATTACTCGCTTTGCGTCCTAGAATTCGTGCATTAAAAATACAGGATTAGAAGGCTTATTTAGGTTCATACAAGGCGTGTTTGTCATGTGTGATGATTCTTTTATTTAAATATTTCCAGTTTCATGGTTGATGCGAATGTCGTGTACATCATTTTATGTCAAAGAGATGTGTATGGAACGTACGTTCCATACGGATTTGAAATATGGAACAGCAATAACACTGTACTTCTAGGAACAAGCGTGTAATAAACTTGAAAATGAGTTTCCCATTTTCTCGGCTTTGGTGATACCCTCAGCTTTGTTGATACCACGTACACAGGGGTGATACTGACATTCACTTGTCATGAAGTGAGCATAATATTGATATAGGTATGGCCACTCAGCCAAGTGATAACAATGCACAGGTGTGTCTCCCTTTGACAACGTGTCAGGCATTTAATTAAGGTGGTGATGCTGGTACTATTATGTTGTTGATTCTCTGTCATGTCTGGGCATTCCAATGCTTCCTCATAAATATTTATTTATTATCAACTCGGAATGATATATTTCTTGAAGGGCTCATTTATTGTGCCGTCTTTGATATTTTTCCAACATCATTTTGAACTCTGTCACAACCGAGACTAGGAGTTTGCAAATAACACAAAATTATTCAAATGTCGACGTAAATAAATGTAAATGATAAGATACTACAAAATAGGCTAATGCAACTCAGCACTGACATTATGCGAAACTTGATTTACTGAAAATGATCGATCAATAAATTGCTCTAGTTGTCAAATTTGAAACTTTCCACATTGCAAATGGTAATTATATGCCTATTTTAGCCGCATTACATATTTTCTTGAAAACCTACAACACTATTTCAGATCCCCACCCATTGGAAACTTTTTTTTCGTTCATCTTTTCGTTTTATTTTCATTAAATTGTTTAAATTTTGTTATTCAATTTATTTTCAAGTTATGAAACATGGATATATGGTTTGATTATATGTAAAGATTATCTATTATATATTTTGGAAGATCTGTCTGTGTGTGTGTGTCGACCCGATTTCGATGAAACTTGGTGTGTGGGGGTATTTTCTGCGGGGAAGTGACATAGGCCTATTAATTTGCCCGTGCGACGTGACCTTGACCTTGAAATCGGGTAATTTCAACGTAAAACGCCCGAATATCACGGGATTTCGATGAAACTTTGTATGTGGGGGTACTTTCGGTTGGGGAGTGGCATAGGCCTATTAATTTGCCTGTGCAATGTGACCTTGAAATGGGTCATTTCAAGGTCAAACACCCGAATATCACGGGATTTCGATGAAACTTGGTATGTCGGGGTACTTTCGGCCGTGGAGTGGTATGGGCCTATTAATTTGCCAGTGCGACGTGACCTTGAAATTGGGTCATTTCAAGGTCAAATCGCGAATTTTGACGGGATTTCCACGAAATTTGATACATGGGGTTACGTTTGTCGACTGAGTTTTGGATGGATCAAATCGTGACCCCGACCTGACCTTGACCTTCAAAATCATCAATTCAAGGTCAAATCGGGTAAAACCGGATTGATTTTGACGGGTACTTTTGTCGGGTTCTTTTGTCCGGGCAGTGTTTTGGGCGGGTCAAATCGTGACCCCACCTGACCTTGACCTTCAAAATGGACAATTCAATGTCAAATCGCGCAATTCGCCAAAAAGCAGAGGGGAAACAGCCCGGACGAAGTCGGGTCGATCCACCTGCTAGTTGTATATATAAAGAAGAAAACAATAATTTGGTAGTAAACTACATGTATATACTTCAACATGAACATTTATTTCCTTTTTAGGCTGACTTCGGCTTAAGGAATGAAGAATTGGAGTTTGCTCCTAATGTGCCAGATATGGCTTGCAGCTGTTAACTGTTAACCTAAGGTATATTCCATTCTGCAACCGATATATCGGAAAAGACATTCTTAATCGCTAAAATTAATTCCAATTAAATAAAGCATTCTTGTTTATATTAATAACATCCATTGACTGTATTAAACACATGATATTATACCAAATCCAAATTTATCAATAGTGTCAGTGTCATTGACACTTTCATTTGGCTTAGAAATCATAATATTCATGTTGTATAAATGCTAAATGGAGCAATCTTCAAAAGAATCTTTTGATATTTGGTTCACCTTTTAAATAAAAACATACAGGTCATCATTAAGTTGGAGTCAAATATTTATATAATTGTGTTCAGTTCGTCCCAAAATGATGTCCATGAGTTTGATTGAACAATTATCCAGATTTTATTTTTTTATTACCGGTATTTGAGTTCACAAGGTGAATATTTGAAATGAGTTTGCAAACTAGGCTTGGATTGACATTTTCACTGGTTACGACCTTTTAATGTACATTTTTTGGCATTGAGCACCTTCGAAAAGTTGTCCGGGTGTTATTTTGAAAAATTATTTACAGATTTTTGATATTTGTCACAAGAGGAATATCTTAAATGAGCTTACAAACTAGGTCTGGCCAGACATTTTTGCCATAGTTATGGCCCTTTGAGTCATTTTTTGGTGTATAGCATCCAGGGAAAAATTGTGTGGGGTTTATGTTGAACAGTTATCAAAGAATTTGAAAGATTTTCGGTATTTTAGTTTACGAGCAAGACCAGATCTGGAGTTTGCAATCTAGGCCTGGCCAGACATTTTCACAAGAGTTATGTTCCTTTGATCATCATTTTTCGACAAGAAACAAGAAACAAGACCGTGAACCATCCCAGCCACACACTTTTCACTGGAGTTATTGCCATTTGATTTTCATTTTGTTTTGGGAGAAGCAACTTGAAATGGATCTTAGGATATCTCAAACAAATATTAACTGATTTCAATTATTTTTCAGCATATTTTGAAAATGCTCTTCCTCAACCTTGCCCATCTAGGCTGGGGCCACCGCTGTCGATGACTGCTTGTTTTATTTGGTGAAACAACCACAGCCCGTGCAGAATAACAACACTTTAGCTAGATAGAGGGCCATGCATGCCAGAGAGTAGCTTTATTGGCCAGACATATGTGGTAGGTGATTTATCGTCTAACCTTGATATTTATTTACTTTCATCGACGAATCGAATCGCCAAAGCGCGGGACAGGTATGGTGTGTATGTAATCAGTACTATGCCCCGATGTCATGCCTATAAGTAACCACTAGTTAACAGTGTATGCAGTGCAATGTAGACTGGTCAATGGGTCAATGTAATCGTTTTAATTTGGATACAATTTTGCATTACTGGGTAGATTATTTATTACAAGCTTGTTCCCAGAAGTACAGTGTTATTGCTGTTCCATATTTACAGATACGTATGGAATGTATGTTCCATATGCATTATTGAACGTACGTTCCATATGCATCTCGTTGACGTAAAATAACGTACATGACATTCGCCTCAAACATGGAACCGGAACTATAAAATAAAAGCATCATCACACATGACAAAACACGCCCTCTATGTGCCTAAATAAACCTTTCTAAGTCTGTATGTTTACTGCACGGATTCTAGGACGCAAAGCATGTAATAAACACAGAATGACACGATGTGTAAATGGGTTTCTTGATACAGTGTCACAGAAGGATAGAACTCGAGGCGCTTGCTATACTTCCGCGTATCGTGTCGTTCTGTGTATGTATAGTATTCCCTACTAATGCATGTTTTTTCATTGTAAAATGGTTGCAAAAATTGGAAATTGCATCACAAATTGTGATGCGAATCTTGTTAAATTGAGCCCTGCCATCTGTCAGCCTGTTCTCTCATCAGACGGTACTCTCCACTTCTGATGTGGCTTCCTTTGCCTTTGGTGTCATGCCGAGATTTGATTTACTTGATGCAATAAAATTTGAACACTAACTTTTCATCGAGAATATTATTGTACAATTTTCAGGAAAATGTATCGCATATAATAAATAAAATGCTACATTATATGCATACAGAAGTACTTGTCCCAGAAATTTGTAAATTTTATTGTAGTCACTTTCAGTGGGTGTCATAAATTTGTATTCGGTCTGTGCAAAATGTTGTTAAATTGACTGTCCAATTAATTTGCATGATTACATCGTTACAGGGCAATTCTAAACTTACATGTGTATTTTATGGAGTGATTCATAAACTATGGTAAATATAAGTTAAATTATAAAAATTAATTTTATGATAACCTGTTAAAGAGATGTGAAACACTCCAGTAGGGTGATCCAATAGAAATGGAGAATATTCTTACTCAAAGTTGTTCTTTTTACGAATATTAATCCAAATTGTCAACACCTACCATCATTCTGATATATTAATTAAATGCACTGACTCTGGATGGCAAAATCATTTTTGTTTGTTTGTCGCCGATTGTTGCATCTCGAATCCAGATGTAAATATTTACAATTGAGCTTAGTTTTGATGTTTTCTATTGAGTGGTATGGTCGATTTCTTTGAAATTTTCAGCGCTGTTAGTAGAATACTACATTCTCCAGGTTGGCATAACACCTGAATACTAACTTTTCATAAACTCGAACAAATCCATAATATGTCTTTAACCTGAACATTTACAGTAAACATCTTCGACACAAATTCATTATTTTTCTATTTCTTGTCGAAAGTAGATCTGTGTTGTTATCTGTAATTTATTGAAATTGGCATACAGTCTCCCTTTATAGTCCAGGCACATAAGACATGAAAGTGGAAAAGTAAGGAAATAAATCGGGGGGGGGGGGATCTGATTTTTTTTATATTTAGCCATAACATCACAGATGTCTCACGTAAAGTTCCCTAAAATCCGAGTTGAACTTTCTGAGTTATATAATGTTTTCACAACAGTTATATAGATATTTCACAATCATGGAAATAATTGAATGCTGTAACAATATTTCAGCCGAAACAAAATGCACTCAATATTGTTTGATTCACAATTCTCGAACCGAAGACACCAATTCAAAGGGAAACTTCAAATTAATTTTGCAGAAATGGATATGAAATAAAAGACTGAGCCAAAACAATGACGATTTTGAAGGCAAACTGTTGTATTCGATATCGGTTTTCTCGGGCTTCTCAAAACATGAACGCAAGCTTAGAGGTGCCACGATTAATCGTATAATTGACGAACCGTTGATAAAGCCGATACTTGATTACCATTTCCGTCGTCGATTAACCCTTTACCCAACAAAACGGCCAAAACCGGCCAAATAAAGCTTCAACAGCCTAAACTATCTTCGGTCTGTCTCAATAGAACCATACAAATATGGATATCATTGGAACCGGCTCCTTGACCACATTGTGGTAGTTACAGTTATGCCCTGTGCCAATGCATTCGGTTATATATGCGAGTCGACCATAGGTCGACTCGCATATATAAGAGAATGCATTGGCACAGGGCCGTTCTGTTGGGTAAAGGGTTAATCTCCTTTATTTATTTTGGATGTAGGAAATTGCCAGGTATTATTGAATACCGTGTTTTTTTTACACAGTTTAATCGACAACCAAAGGTTAAACAACCTTTGATTGTGCATCATAGAGATTCTGACAACATGAGTATACTTAGATGTTACTAGTACAGGCTATCACTTATCGTGTGGTGACTGCAGAATGAAACTCACTATTACTATTACAATTATTTAATTTGTTCTGAGTCCTGAAATTTCTGGGTGGGGGGTAGAGATGGGCGGTATTGAAATTTCAATCTCGGTATCAGTAAATTTTCGTTGATTTACCTCTGTATCGGTACAGTAATCGGTATTGCTATTAAATAATAAGATCAAAGCAGATATTCCCAGTAAATTATTGTAATTCAAGTTTTTAGCTGAACAATATACATGTATATATGACCACGGTCCACGGATCTACTACATTCATGACAATACCTAAATTAGGCAACAAAATTACCTACGTAATTAAGTAATATTCACAAATCTCTTTGATGATTTACACGCATGTCGTCGCACTGATTTGAAAAGAGTAAGAGCATGACTACAATATTTTTTCGTGTCAATTGATTTTCGTAACATTTCCATGAGAGAATAGAATTGTGAGTAGTAATCAGTGATCACAATTCACAAATTTATGAACGTTGGCGCGATGTCATGAAATAGGCAAACCGGCCATGACAATTTCCGAACTGCAGATGCCCAAACCCGCGGGTTCATATTCTCCTTGCAGCGTGATATACCATTCATGTATACAATTTAAGAGTCCCTCTTATTTGCAGCAGGCAAGCTACCTGTTACACACGATGCCCAAGTGTTAATTTAAAGTTAACACGCGATCTTTTTTGTCTGATATAGGCACATATGTATAATAAACCGGTAAGTATATATATGTTTAATAAAGTAATTTATAGTAGGATATAAACATATTTGTGCACAACTTTCCAAGATATGCTATTTGCAATTGGCAAGATGAGGTTGTATAAAAAATCTGCAATGCGTATATCAATCGCTATTGCATCACCGTCTAATTATAAAGTAACCTGTGGGGTTTTCAATTTGTTGTGAACGGGGAGCCCCCCCATAACACGTGCTTCGATTCCACATGCTTCGATCCAACTTGGGACACAGATACCGAGTTGCCCACGCATTTTCAATTTGGACGGATACCGAAATTGACACATAATGCTCCAGCTGTGAGTAGTCATATCTCATGATGTTAGTTACATTGTCATTAATATGTTGTAAAGATCAAAGATGCCGTCGGGCAGCTGTGCCCTTGATGTAACAATGTTGATATTATAGACTAACACATGCAGTACCGACTTGTTACACCGAGTTATCATAATTATCCGATTCTTGTTGCTTACGTTTGAAATGGTCATACAATTCATGCATGTCACGGCCGCGGTGACAAGGTGACGCACATATGTTGGCAACACATGAATAATTTCATTACCGAAAATACGGTATTTTTAGTTTTGATTCGGTACGGTAAAAATGGTATTACGCTGATACAGATATCGCACGGTAAATACCGAGTACCGCCCATCTCTAGTGGGGGGGGGGCTAATTTTTTGATTGTTATCCACACTCTGGAAGTTTGCTGAAACTTAGTTTCTGTAACATTAGAATTCCTTCTTTTTATGAACCGCCGGCGGTCCATCATGCATTCCTATTTTTATATTGTTTGTATGTTTGGCTATTCATAACACTGAAGTTAATGGCTACGTTCGTTCTAATGAACTCATTATTATAACCTTGACATCTCTGAGTGCTAATCGCCGATTCCGATTATCGGAAAATCACAATATCACTATATATATTAGAGAGAATTTCGTAAATCCCCGATATAATGTTTCTCTTATACTTCACATCAATTGTTCCTCACACATTTTGAGCGTGTTGTCACTCTTATGGGACTAGCTATTTGATTTTTGACAAAATTTTATTTCCATTCTATTTTGGCCATTTTGGGACATACATTCTACTAATATGTTTCACGACTAAGCATTGTTTGTGTATATCTCAAGGTTGTAAGAATTTGGAACTATTTGATCTATATATGACTGCATTCGCATACGGCCTGATGGAAATGCTTCAGAATTTGAACCACTCAGAAAAATCAAGATATTTCGAAAAAGCTCAACTTGGATTTTAGGGGACTTTCGCCATGTTGTCCATGCAAAACTTAGCTTTCCCCGATTTTCTTTTCCCTAGTGAAACCTAAATTTGGCCTTATTATCAACACATAGCCTCTTGATTTTAGAGTTATCCATCTTCATCTGCCATTTGGTCCAATTCTGTCGCTCATCGACTGTTTACTGGGCCACTAATAAGTCTCGATGGTAAAAATTCATAGTTTTCAAAAATTAATATCTAATAACTCTGAGCTATGATAGGTGGGTTCCTTGACTCGAATCAAATAGTTTTTACCCCAAATTCAAATAAATAGTAAACGAGGGGGCGCTTAATCAGATTATGCATCTTTAAAATGCACAGAAAAGTTCAAAACAGACACGGAAAGAGCCATTAGCAGTCATACCAGCCTAAAGGCAAATACATTAAACACAATCATGGTTTCTAGTTCTTTACTTCCCACTTAACCCTTTCATGACTGGAGTTTCTTGAAATTTTGTGAAAACCCTGTGCGAGTGCATTCTTTTATACATGTACATAACTTGAGCCAATAAATTATATGATATATGCGAGGCTCCCCATGAAACTGCACTGGCACAGGGTTTTTCATACCGTTCCAGCGCAGCTCCTGTCATGAAAGGGTTATTCATTATGATAGCATGTATTCTTATCGATCAAGGCATATAACAAATTTTATTTTTTTTTAGTCATGACATCAGTATATTAAATACCTTTGATTCACACTTGATCAAGTAGAGATGATTTCACAAGTTGTTTAGCCCCCCCCCCCCCCCAGCGAAAAAAAACTAAAGAAATAATTTAATAAAAGTATCACCGCCTCTCCTCTGTTTTTTGCCTATCATTGCCTTAAACACAGGTATATATTTTGTGGTTGTGTTAGATTTTGGTGTTGGTTACCCAATTTTACAAAAATGTATTTTGTGCACCCATACTGGCCTTTTGTGAGTTATAGAATTTATCCCATTTCTTTGAATTATGTTGCCAATAAACACGCATTTATGATAACGAGGCAGGAATAATAGTTTTAAAGATCATGCACCATGTGGTCAGTTGAAAGATTTTGTTATCAAATGTGTGCTGAATACACAGAGAAGGTAAGGTGGGTACCCAAAACACTTGTAAGCTGGGTACCCATCGCACCAAAATGTAGTGACAATTAATGACACCTTCAGCTTTATTAAAGGTAATCAATCCATTTCGATGGTCCCCATATTCGACAACAACAACATTTTTTGAAATGCCACTTCAGTTATCAGAATTGATTAAATGCCCAAAAATAATGCTGACCATTTTGTTCAACAAAATTTGGCCAGTTTGTCAAATATCTGACACACAAAAGCCACTTGGATGTTAGAGTTATCCATCTTCATCCGCAGTTTGGTTCGGGGCCGTCTTCTCATCGACTTTTTACCAGGCCACTAAAAAGTACTGATGGTGAAATATAATAGATTTCAAATATTGATATCTGATCACTCTGACTCTGGGTTGGTTCCTGGACTCGAATAAAATATTTTTTACCCTGAAGCCTAAGAAATATTAATTTGCGAACGTTTGTTCTGATTATGCATCTTTTAATGTTATTATGAGAGCCAGCAATCCCATGGCAAATTGCCAGAAATTATAGCCAAAATTATGAGCAAGGTGTTTATGGGACCAGTCAATGCATGGTAATTTCTTGTTTTCATAGTCAGGTTAGACTCCTGCAAATCACAATTATTTTGTTGAATCAAACCTTGAAAGCAAGCAGTTAAACACCCTCCCCCTCCCAGATGTAGGCCTACATGTAGCTTCCATCCATAGTTTAAAATATCATGGTACATGTACATCATCAATAAATCGCTCCAATTGTCAATGTTTGCATATTTTCTTGAGTGATCATTTATTAATTTACAACACTATTTCGTTTCCCCACCCCCCCCTCCCCCATCCATTGGAATTTTTTTTCTCTTTCATCTTATTGTTTGCATTTCTTTTCATTAAATTGTTTAATTTTGTTATAAAATTTATTTTCAAGTTATGAAACATGGATATATGGTTTTATAATGGGTAAAGAATATTGTACATATATTCATATAAAGAATAAAAAAATTATTTGGTAGTAAACTGAATACATCAACATGTACATTTATTTCCTTTTTAGGCTGACTTCGCCTGAAGGAATGGAGTTTGCTTCTAACGTGCCAGATATGTCTTGCAGCTGCTAACTGTCAAAGGTACTCAATCCGAATTAAAGCTCGCAAATTACTATTTCCTTGGCTTCGGGTGTAAAAAATATTTGATTCGTGTCGAGGAACCCACACATCATAGCTAGGGGTGATCAGATATTGATGTTTGAAATCTATTATTTCAATTTTAAGTGGCCCAGTAATCTGTCGACGAGAAGAAATTATCTGACCAGATAGCGGATGGAGATCGATAACTCTAAAATCGAGTCGCTTTTTTGTGTCAGTTATTTGACAACTGGCAAAAATCCGTTGAACAAAACGTTGATAAATAACAGGTTTTGGGTAATTTTATACTATACTTGACTCTGGTTAGGCTATAATAGCATTATTTTTGGGCAATTAATCGATTCTGATAACTAAAGTGGCTTTTCAAAAAATGTAGTTGTTGGAATCTGATGATATGGGGACTGTCGAATCGGATTGAGTACCTTTAACCTCAGGTATATTCCATTCTGCAACTGATGTATCAGAAAAGGCATTCTTAATAGTTAAAAAATAAGAAAACAATAATTTGGTAGTAAACTCAATACATCAACATGTACATTTATTTCATTTTTAGGCTGACTTTGCTTGAAGGAATGAAGGATTGGAGTTTGCTTCTAGAATGCCAGATATGGCTTTCTGCTGCTATCTGTTAACCTCAGGTATATTCCATTCTGCAACTGATGTATCAGAAAATGCATTCTTAATAGTTATACCCCCCACAACAAAGTTAGGGGGGGGTATACTGGAGTCAGCTCGTCATCCGTCCACCCGTCGTCTGTCCGTGGACACAAATTTGTCGGGAGTTTTTAGCTCACCTGAGACGAAGTCTCCGGTGGAGCTATAGTCATCACTCCTCGTCCGTCGTCCGTCCGTCTGACCGTCCGTCCGCCCGTCCGTCAACAATCATCTTCTTCTCCAGTATCATAAGGTCAAATGAGTTCATATTTGGTGTGGATGTTCCCTGCTTGACTCAGACTCAGATTTGTTAAAATAAGGTCACTGAGTCAAATAGTTGCGAAGCTAGGGCCATAACTCTTTCCCGCCATAGTAATTCTTAAAACAACTTCTTTTCAAGAACAATCAGGCCTATTTAGCTTATATTTGGTATGGAAGCTCCTTGGGTGACTGGGGGTCAGATTTGTTCAAATGGGGTCACTGGGTCAAATAGGGGCAGAATCAGGGACATAACTCTATTCTCCCTAGTAATTATTAGAATGACTTCTTCTCCAGAATCATCAGGCCGATTTAGCTAATATTTTGTATGGTGGGTCCTTGTGTGACTGGGGTTCAGATTTGTTCAAATGGGGTCAGTGTGTCAAATAGGGGCCGTGTCAGGAACATAACTTTTATTTTTTTATTTTTTTTATTTAAAAAAAAAATATTGTTAAATTTAAATCCTTGCTCAATTCAAAAAACAAATCACAATTCAAAATGAACCAATACAATTTTTTTTTTTCATTTTAACCCCTGATTTTTTGTATTTTTTTAGACACAAAACACCCCATTCCACCCCTTTCCCTCCTCACCCCTCTACACCCCTGTCCCCACTACCACCACCCCCCCCAATCTGCGCAGCCCTGCACCCACTGCAGTCAAGAAAAAATTAATTAGAAAAACTGACACCTTGTAACATCCATAAAGTATGGTATTAGCCCCAGACAGAAAGAGTTAATAATAGTCATCAATTCAGATGTTATCTAGCTGGCTGACAGCTAGGTGTAAACAGTCATGCTCTGTGTGTATCATTAACATATCATATCAAAACAAAATGCTGTATGTCTGACATTTGCAGAATGAGGTCCCCAGAGGGTGAATTTAGTGATGCTACTCTGCACAGTAGGCTAGCATCACCAAATACACTCTCCAGGGACCTCATTCTGCTTAGGCCTCATCTTCAGGGAAGTATACAGGTCTTAAATTGACATTTCTACTTACTTTTTTCCTTCTGTTCAGTTTCTATATTCCCTAATTTGCTGTCAGAAGATAAAATTGATAATTGACGTGCCCAATGGGTGCACATCACCAATTGACTGGACAACTTCAATCTGTTCCTATGTCTCCCATGGCAGTTGAGGCCTAAGCATAATGAGGTCCACAGAGGGTGAATTTGGTGATGCTAGCCCACCTTACAGGATTGCAGCACTAAATTCACCCTTTAGTGACCTCATTCTGCAAAAGTCAGACACTATATTCAGGCTTGGCTGTTCCACTATTATATTCTTAACCACCACCTATCCAGTTGTACTCATTATACCCTGATTTACAAAGAAAACTTGGGGGGGGGGTATATTGGATTAAATTTGTGTCAGTATGTCCTCCCGTCCATCCCTCTGTTGGGATGTTTCCATCCGTCCATCAATTTTGTTCTTCTCCACATACATATTAAAGACCGAAATGGTTTATATAATTTGACTCACATTCAGATTTGTTCAAATGAGTTCATCAGGTCATATAGGTGAGAAGCCAGGGCCATAACTCTTTCCCTCCATAGTAATTCTTCAGAAACCATCAGGCCTATTTAGCTTTTGGTATGGAGGGTCCTTTGGTGAGTGGGGTTCAGATTTGTACACGTGAGGTCATTTTTAGGAAACTTTTGAGGAAAATCAGTTTTCTTCAACTCTTAAAATCTACCGTTTGAAATTTCTAGATGAATAGATCTCATAGATGGGGATTCACATTTGTTCAAATAAGGGCAGATATAAGAGATTTAACTCTCAACCACCCACCCTACCTGTATGTATGCTGTTTGATACTGGTATAATAATATATAGATTCCTATTGATTTCTAAGCTGCCTGGGTGGAGGCAATGAGGCTGTAGATTTGATTTTTCAACCAGTAACAGTCCACATTTTCCTACTTCTGGTTAAACTGTTCGACCGAAATCGCCACAAATGTTAACAGGTCTATTTTGCTGATATTTAGTATGAAGGGTTCTTTGGTGTCTGGTATTGAAATTTATTCAGATGTGGTCACCAGGTTAAATAGGGTGGGACCAGGGACATAACTGTATGTCTCTATAGTCATTCTTAAATTGTCTTCTCAAGAGAGGTTGGACTATTTAGCTTACATATAGTATGGATGATCCTTTAGTGACTGATATTCAGATTTGTTAACATCAGGTCAACCTGTTAAGAAATGACGGGGGCTATGGGGAGTTAACAATTTTGTGTTTAAAAAATCATTGAAATACCAAATTCATTAAAACATCTTCCTTGGAACTACCTAACTGATTAATCTGACATACATGTATGGTGTTTTGGGTCCATGGATAAATGGGCTTCAAACATGTCTAAATGGTTTTATAAAAAGGTGCTTGTGAGATTGGAAATTTCCAAAAATTGAGAAAGTTTGAGATGTCGGTTGTGAAATTCCAACCCAAGACTTGGGAGTCTGGAGCCCGGTCGGGAGGGGACTTGTTGAGCTGGAGGAGGGGGGTGATCAGTAGTGAACAGTGGGCAATTTCATGGTGGATATTCACCTTGAAATTACCCACTGTACACTACTGAAGCCTCTCTAGCCACATATCGTGTTTAGATCTACTTTTTTCAAAGTGCTTATGAAAAGTTCTGACTATTGTGGTCTCCAGAGTCCCAGTCTCATCAGTCTTTGCAGTCTGGTGAGCGACCCCACAGTCTTTGACTGTCTTGTTTTTATCAATTTCCGTGAAACTTGGCACAGGCATCAACCACCATGGGAACCTGTGCACCTGCGATTATGACATCTGTCAGACTTTTTTTGGTGGAGTTATTCCTCATTTTTCGACTTAGAAAATTTCTGCAACACGTATAATTTTGTCCAAGCTTTTATTCCTACATTTTTAGGTAAATTTTTAGCTCACCTGAGACAAAGTCTCCGGTGGAGCTATAGTCATCACTCCTCGTTCGTCGTCCATCCATCCGTCCATTCATCCGTCAACAATTCTTTGAACATCTTCTCCTCTGATTCCATTGGACGGAATGGGTTCATATTTGGTGTGGATGTTCCCTAGGTGACTCCCATTCAGATTTGTTCAAATGAGGTCACTGGGTCAATTAGTTGCGAAGCCAGGGCCATAACTCTTTCCCTCCATAGTACTTCTTAAAATGAATCATTGGTCCGATTTAGCTTATATTTGGTATGAAGGGTTCTTGAATGACTGGGGTTCAGATTTGTTCAAATGATGTCACCAGGTTGATTAGTTGAGAAACCAGGGCCATAACTGTTCCTCCTTAGTAATTCTTAGAATGACATCTTATCAAGAAACAGTGGGCCGATTTAGCTTATATTTGGTACTGAGGGAACTTGGGTGACTGGGAATCAGATTTGTTCAAATTGGCTCACTGGGTCAAATAGGGGCAGAGCCAGGGACATAACTCTAAAAACAAAAAAATTACATTTTTGCATTTTGATCATTGATGTTTAGCTCACCTGAGACAAAGTCTCCGGTGGAGCTATAGTCATCACTCCTCGTCCGCCGTTCATCCATCCATCCGTGAACAATTCTTTGAACATCTTCTCCTCTGAAACCGTAATGCCGAATTGGTTCATATTTGGTGTGGATGTTCCCTAGGTGACTGTCATTCAGATTTGTTCAAATGAGGTCACTATGTCAAATAGTTGCGAAACCAGGGCCATAACTATATTCCTCCTTGGTAATTCTTATAACAACTTTTTGTCTAGAACCATTATGCCGATTTAGTTTATATTTGGTATGGATGGTCATTGAATGACTGGGGTTCAGATTTGTTCAAATGGGGTCATTGGGTCAAATAGGGGTGGAGCCAGGGACATAATTCCAACAAAAAAAATTTATAAAAAATTCAGATTGAACTCCTTGATCAAATTCATCAATTTAACATACAAATTTTTTTTATCACCCTCCCCCACATGACCCAGACCCCCACCCTGCCCCCAACCAACAGCACTTCACCCCATCTCATCTCCTAACTCACAGGATCTCTCCCACCAGCAGATTAAGTCAATTGTATTAGCTACAGACAGAGCGAGAGTTAATAGAAATACACAGTCATCAATTGAGATGTTTATGAGGCTGACAGGTGTGAACTAATGCTTAGCTAGCACTCATGCCAGTGTGTGTTATTAAAATAAAATCAAAACAAATTATTGTTCTCTAACCTGAATTTAGTGTGTTTGGCATTTGCAGAATGAGGTCCCCAGAGGGTGAATTTGGTTATGCTACACTGCACAGCAGGCTAACATCACCAAATACACTAGCCAGGGTCCTCATTCTGCTTAGGCCTCATCTTCTGGGAAGTATATAGGCCCTTAAATTGACATTTTTACTTACTTTTTTCCTTCTGTTTAGTTTCTATATCCCCTGATTTGTGAATATAAAATGCATAATTGAGGTGCCAATGGGTGCACATCACCAACTTTAACTGGAGAACTTCAATCTGATGCTATGTCCCCCATAGCAGTTGAGGCCTAAACAGAATGAGGCCTCCAGAGGGTGAATTTGGTGATGCTAGCCCGCATTGCAGGATTGCGTCATTACATTCACCCTTTGGGGACCTCATTCTGCAAATGTCAGACACTATGTTCAGGCTTGACTGTTCGAATATTATTTTCTTAACCACCAGTATCCATCCAGTTGAACTCATTGTACCCTGATTTTGCAAAGAATACTTGGGGGGTATATTGGATTGAATTTGTCAGTCTCTATGTCAGACTGTTCTCCCATCCATTTGTCATTATGTCTATATCCGTCCATCAATTGTTTTCTTCTCCAGATACATATTAAAGACCAAATGGGTTTATATATTTAGGTGTGGATGTCCCCCAGGTGACTCACAATCAGATTTGTTCAAATGAGTTCATCAGGTCAAATAGGTGAGAAGTCAGGGCCATAACTCTTTCCTTCCATAGTAATTCTTAAAACAATTTCTTCTCAAGAACCATCTGGACTATTTAGCTTATGTTTGGTATGGAGGGTCCTTCGGTGACTGGGGTTTAGATTTGTTCAGATTTGGGGTCATTTTAGGAAAATCAGTTCAGTTCAACTCTTAAAATCCACTGTCTGAAATTACCAAATGAATGGATCTCATAGATTGGGATTCACATTTGTTCAAATAGGGGCGGAGATAAGAGATTTAATTATCAACCAGCCACCCTACCTGTGCTTTTTAGCTCACCTGAGACGAAGTCTCCGGTGGAGCTATAGTCATCACTGCTCGTCTGTCCGTCCATCCGTCCGACAACAATTCTTTGAACATCTTCTCCTCTGATTCCATTGGACGGAATGGGTTCATATTTGGTGAGGATGTTCCCTAGGTGACTCACATTCAGATTTGTTCAAATGAGTTCACTTGGCGAAGCCAGGGCCATAACTCTTTCCCTCCATAGTATTCTTAAAATGACTTCTCAAATACCATCAGGCTATATGGGTTCATATTTGGTATGAAGGATTCTTGGGTGACTGGGGTTCAGATTTGTTCAAATCAGGTTACTGTGTCAAATGTGGGCGGGGCCAGGGACATAACTCCAATTTTTTTTTTTTTAGATTTAACTCTTTAGATATCTACTTCTTTTAAAGTGATTATGAACAGTTCTGACTGTTGTGGTCTCCAGAGTCCCAGTCTTATCAGTCTCTGCAGTCTGGTGAGCGACCCCACAGTCATTGACTGTCTCGTTTTTTTTAACTTGGCACAAATATTTAGTACCATGGGAACCTGTGCACCTGCGATTATGACGTCTGTCCGACATTTTTTGGTGGAGTTATCCCCATTTTCCGACTTAGAATTTTTTTTGCAACATGCCTAATTTTGTCCGAGCTTTTTATTTCTATATTTTTAGGTCAATATTTTTAAATCTTGGCACTGATATTTAGTACCATGAGAACCTGTGCACCCGCGATTATGATGTCCATCCGACTTTTGTTGTGGAGTTATTCCCCTTTATCGACTTGCATAATTTTGTCGGAGCTTTTATTCGGTCAATAGGTTTAAGATTACGGTTAGGTTTGTGCACCTGCAATGGGAACTGTTATTTTATAATTTTAACTAAATGTTTACTCACATGTGAAACATCTTAGTATTTTAAAAACACAGGGGGGTATCCTTAGTCCCATTGGGACAGTCACACCTTATGGAATTGTTTGAGTGCGACAAAGTTATAAGTTAGTTCTTAGGCTATATGCCAACATGGGGAATTTAGCATTCCACTAAAAAATCACCGAAAAATTCAAAGAAATTGATCGTACCACTCCATAGAAAACATCATTAGAACTATGCTCATTTCCCTGGCCGCTGTAGCTTCCTACTGTGCATGTCTTATAAGTCACAGCCGGCTACAGCTTGTTTGCTCAAATACACTCAACAATACGCCATATGGTATGGTATGAGTAAATTCCGCCGATGACTTGTCCGCGCACCCCCATCAGATGGGGTAGAATCCTACAATGTACTATATTATACAAACATGTTTTTATATCGTAAAGTCACAGTAGACCTGAAATCGGCCTTTGACCTGCGCACAGTGGACCTCAAACTTGGATGAGCCTTTGATCTGTGTTGCGGCACATGTAAGCGAACCCGCCGACGTTGCTGAAACGTCCCATTACTGCGTCACACATCGAATGCTACAATGTACTATATATACACACAGTTATGTAGATTGAAGAGAGATAACTCTATTAAGCCATCACCTGGAATGTCAACTTTACACCCCCAAGGGAGGAATTTAGACAGGAATTTTGCCATTAATCTGTGGATCGTTGCCCACAGTATGGTTCTTTAACGTGCACACATGGTTGTATACGGGACAGGGACAGCCATTAACTTCCCCACCCGATAGAAGTTCATAGAACGGCGTGATCAAACCAGTGTTATCCCTGTACATGACACCGTGCGGGAGAGGATTACCGCTTAACGACACCTCAGCGAAGCATACACGGTACTTTATATAGGCACACTCAAAACTCCCGATTTTTGTTTTGTCGAGGATCGAGGTAAATCGATCCGGGGTCCAAGCGAAAATCTCTGGCCAATAGTCAAACACGCTAACCACTCAGCCACCACACTCCCATGAACACACTCCCATATCAACACAAACACGTGCTTCCGGTCAGCGAAGAGGTACGATAACTCGTGATCTTCCAGTCGTAATTTGACTTACCGTTTGAAGAGTGGCGATGTGGCTTTGCGAAAAATATATAAATATATCAAAGATATCATTTATCTCGCGAGGTGAATCAGATAAAATGGAACCATGCGTACATAGTTTTGTTATCAGTGCGGTCGGTTGGTTTATAGATTGATTTTTTTAATTTAAAACCAATAAAATGAACTTGGGTCGGGGTGTTTTGAAGACGGTCGGTCGGATTACGGGAAACACGCATTCATTTTGTTTTGGCCTTATTTCTAGTATTTGGAAGTTAACTGTTATTTGTTGACCTCCTTTTAAATGACATGTGAATGCACAAAAAATTGTGCTTTATAAAACAAACAGATATCAATATAATGAGAAATTATTCCAGTGATAATACAATGGCACTGATTATTATGATTTCCAATGGTATTTTTGCTTGTTTTTCCAAATATAGATATAGATGTACAAAACATGACAAACTCTGAATATTACTGTTTGGTTATAATTAATTTGGGGCACCCAAACTTCAGCCCCCAAACCTATTGTAACAGGTCGGGTGGCCTAGATATGTGTGTGATATATGAATCTAATTAACCGTGGGTGGTACATGTATATACTGGAAATTTTCAACTTTCCCCTTTATCATTCCATTAACTTCTGTAAGAATTATGCCTCGTGTCCAAGCTGAGCTACAATATCATTAACACTTTTATTAATGTATATCATCTCTTTTGTCCATTATTTGAAGGTAGGAACGTGTTTGGAATTCATTGGAACTACAGAGAAGAAGTTCAACACGAACACCTAATATTGCGATTCTGGGCTCTGAGCTTGAGATGGCACAGTTTGATGATCTTACTAAGAATTAAAGGTTCAACATCGTACCAACAGGTTAACCAGATCACCAGCATATATCCGTCAAAGTTGTATCAAAGTGGATGTCTAGCTGGAAAGTCTCTAACATGGTGACAAGGATGATCATCATCCAATCCAAGACAACTGTTTTATAGTCTCGTGTTGGCCTCCCTTTTCATGATGTAATTTACATTGAACAACGTTATGGAGAGAGCGATAGGAGATTTCTGACATTTTCTGCTGATCATTCTTCAGAATAAGTTTAAATTTCTGTGAATGACCAGGACCGTTATGTTATTTTGGTGGATTGATGATAACATGGTGACATTGACAGCTTCCTGCCTATGTTCGACCTCGTTGCTTCGCAACTCAGTTGAACATAACCACCCCAAGCCATCAGGGTCATACCATGTTATTGTCAGTCCACCAAAATAACTTATAATACTACAGAAAATATGTATATCTTTCAATTTTTGTACCATTTAATAATACAGAAAATATGTATATCTTTCAATTTTTGTACCATTTAATTAAATAAGCTGATATTGTCATCACAGGGATAATTGAAGCTGAAATTAAAGGTTGAAAATCTGTGATAACGGATGAAATTGCCTTTTTTCAGTGCAATGTTTTCCTCGTCAGAAACCAGACCTGTTGATATAATGTTATAAAAAAACATTTACCAGGTAAATATTGAAACTGGGAGCCCTAATTTGGTTAGTTTAAACCTGATCATATTTGTATATTAATTTTGTCTTTAAAGCGAAAAATGTCACGACTTATCTCCCAATATTTTTTTACATCACTGATTGAGGTTAAAGCATTCGCAGTTGATTTCTCCTAACACATATCGTAGAATATTTCTGCAAAATGATAAGTCTAAGTCGACTGATACATATATGTTTTCTTTTTCAAAGTGTATCTTATAATCTTCTTTGAACACAGAGCAAATGGTAGAATTTGTTAAGAGAAAGAAGTCTCAAAATTGTTTTCAAAATCTGATATGATCAAATAGACAATTTTGGGGCTATCTGGGCTATAACAGGCCTATTGTGCCATCAATGCGAATATTACTCTTGTGAAATAGTATTCCTTGAACTATCATTATATATAGGATGGATTCTCACCTAACTGAAAAGAGAGTAAGTTACACAAACTTTGCATTTCCACGTCGTAGAATCATGGCATATTAATATGTAGGGGCATAGAACACTCTAAACTGTTGCATGTCACCTTTAAGAGTTTCTTTCTATTATTTCATGTATTAATTTCACTATCATCGAGATGTACAAAGCTTGTGTATTATACAATGTACACCAGTTCTAATTGAAATTACACTCTTGAACAAGCTATGCATTACAGAGTCTAAAGAAAATATCTGGAAATTCCATTACCGCCAAGAATCTTTATGTTAGTGTCAGTCAATCACAACACTTAAAGTGATGAAGCCAATCAGTCGATTGATGATATTCAGGGAACTCCCAGAGTTTCTCGACACATAGCTAAAATAGCATAATAAATCTCTTGTCATATCTGGTCACATTGATAATTTCACAGTTAGCACCCGTTTTCTTATCCGCCAAAACGAAAGTTACAGGAGATAACATTCATAAAACATTCATAAAACTGTGCGCTTTGATGCCATATGGCAGGAATTTCATGCTTGAGGTAAGAATAATATTTTCCATCATGACCTGGCATGTGTGATGGAAAGATCTCACCCCGAGGGGTCAGATATTGCGGCCGAAAACAAGGCGTCCAGACCAAATATCTGACCCTGAAGATGACTTTTTTCTATGCCCATATCCCGACCCAAGTCATGATGGATTATTTTTCTCCCAAATCAAGAGCCTCATACAAGCTAGGTTAATAGGTTTGAGTGAAATATACATGTCTCATGCAAACGACATGGCTATGTTATCATTGGTCTAGACATGAATTCTGAGAAACCTGGTATGAATTTCTGAGAAATGCGTGTATTGATATGAACTGAGTTTGCCAAGAGAAATGTCCTTACCATGGAAAGTTGAACATGTTTCTGGTTATTTGACAGAAAAAATTAATGTTTTGAAGTGTTTGACAATTTGTTGCTACAATAACATTTTTCAAAAGTCTACCCACTTCGTTAATTAGGTGATTGACATTTTCTTTGACTGCATATAAGACATCAGTCCTTCCCACGAGGAAAACACAGCGAGAGCATTTATTTGCTCCCGTAATTCAGAAGATGGGTGTAATATTGCACCCATACTATAATTGTAAGTTGGGTTTTTCTAAAACAAAAAGTCATTGTGGAATAGACCTATGTCTAGTTACACTTTAATATGCCATTGTTGAACTGAGTTGGTAAAGGATCTAATTAAACTTTCAAACAGTTCACTATTGACCCAACAATTACAGTCTCCATTAGTATTTTGAGATGAGGGATGGGTGTGAATTTTAGCACCCGTCATTTGAAAATTATGAGTGCGTATAGGTGCGAGTGCAATCACTCCCATCTCCTGGGAAGGACTGAGACATGAGGTGTTTTTTGCTTCAAGTGGACTACATATTGTCAAAATTATATAATATTTTTTTTTTGCTTAGCCACGTGCATGAGCCGAGGCAATTCTGCTCGACTGAAATGGTATGAAATAGACAATAATACTATTTCTGATGCCATGCACTTGGTGTCTCGAAGCTCTTAATAAGTAATATGGGAGAGTGGTTCCGCCCAGTTGTGACGAGGGATACTAATATTACCATGCCCGCAATGTTTACTGGGTTGAAGACAGAAATGTCTGAAGGGTGCTTCCATCTGTTTTTTATTGGTTAAAACTTTATAATATTTCGGACATGTCTATATTCTTTGGAATTATTTATAGAGTGCTGTGTAGTCCACAAGCTAAAACACACAAACAAATATATTATTATTATAGTTCTAACAGAAGGGCATGGAACAAATTATATACAGGATGGATTCTCACCTAACTGAAAAGAGAGTAAGTTACACAAACTTTGCATTTCCACGTCGTAGGATCATGGCATATTAATATGTAGGGGCATAGAACACTCTAAGCTGTTGCATGTCACCTTTAAGAGTTTCTTTCTATTATTTCATGTATTAATTTCACTATCATCGAGATGTACAAAGCTTGTGTATTATACAATGTACACCAGTTCTAATTGAAATTACACTCTTGAACAAGCTATACATTACAGAGTCTAAAGAAAATATCTGGAAATTCCATTACCGCCAAGAATCTTTATGTTAGTGTCAGTCAATCACAACACTTAAAGTGATGAAGCCAATCAGTCGATTGATGATATTCAGGGAACTCCCAGAGTTTCTCGACACATAGCTAAAATAGCATAATAAATCTCTTGTCATATCTGGTCACATTGATAATTTCACAGTTAGCACCCGTTTTCTTATCCGCCAAAACGAAAGTTACAGGAGATAACATTCATAAAACATTCATAAAACTGTGCGCTTTGATGCCATATGGCAGGAATTTCATGCTTGAGGTAAGAATAATATTTTCCATCATGACCTGGCATGTGTGATGGAAAGATCTCACCCCGAGGGGTCAGATATTGCGGCCGAAAACAAGGCGTCCAGACCAAATATCTGACCCTGAAGATGACTTTTTTCTATGCCCATATCCCGACCCAAGTCATGATGGATTATTTTTCTCCCAAATCAAGAGCCTCATACAAGCTAGGTTAATAGGTTTGAGTGAAATATACATGTCTCATGCAAACGACATGGCTATGTTATCATTGGTCTAGACATGAATTCTGAGAAACCTGGTATGAATTTCTGAGAAATGCGTGTATTGATATGAACTGAGTTTGCCAAGAGAAATGTCCTTACCATGGAAAGTTGAACATGTTTCTGGTTATTTGACAGAAAAAATTAATGTTTTGAAGTGTTTGACAATTTGTTGCTACAATAACATTTTTCAAAAGTCTACCCACTTCGTTAATTAGGTGATTGACATTTTCTTTGACTGCATATAAGACATCAGTCCTTCCCACGAGGAAAACACAGCGAGAGCATTTATTTGCTCCCGTAATTCAGAAGATGGGTGTAATATTGCACCCATACTATAATTGTAAGTTGGGTTTTTCTAAAACAAAAAGTCATTGTGGAATAGACCTATGTCTAGTTACACTTTAATATGCCATTGTTGAACTGAGTTGGTAAAGGATCTAATTAAACTTTCAAACAGTTCACTATTGACCCAACAATTACAGTCTCCATTAGTATTTTGAGATGAGGGATGGGTGTGAATTTTAGCACCCGTCATTTGAAAATTATGAGTGCGTATAGGTGCGAGTGCAATCACTCCCATCTCCTGGGAAGGACTGAGACATGAGGTGTTTTTTGCTTCAAGTGGACTACATATTGTCAAAATTATATAATATTTTTTTTTTGCTTAGCCACGTGCATGAGCCGAGGCAATTCTGCTCGACTGAAATGGTATGAAATAGACAATAATACTATTTCTGATGCCATGCACTTGGTGTCTCGAAGCTCTTAATAAGTAATATGGGAGAGTGGCTCCGCCCAGTTGTGACGAGGGATACTAATATTACCATGCCCGCAATGTTTACTGGGTTGAAGACAGAAATGTCTGAAGGGTGCTTCCATCTGTTTTTTATTGGTTAAAACTTTATAATATTTCGGACATGTCTATATTCTTTGGAATTATTTATAGAGTGCTGTGTAGTCCACAAGCTAAAACACACAAACAAATATATTATTATTATAGTTCTAACAGAAGGGCATGGAACAAATTATATACAGGATGGATTCTCACCTAACTGAAAAGAGAGTAAGTTACACAAACTTTGCATTTCCACGTCGTAGGATCATGGCATATTAATATGTAGGGGCATAGAACACTCTAAGCTGTTGCATGTCACCTTTAAGAGTTTCTTTCTATTATTTCATGTATTAATTTCACTATCATCGAGATGTACAAAGCTTGTGTATTATACAATGTACACCAGTTCTAATTGAAATTACACTCTTGAACAAGCTATACATTACAGAGTCTAAAGAAAATATCTGGAAATTCCATTACCGCCAAGAATCTTTATGTTAGTGTCAGTCAATCACAACACTTAAAGTGATGAAGCCAATCAGTCGATTGATGATATTCAGGGAACTCCCAGAGTTTCTCGACACATAGCTAAAATAGCATAATAAATCTCTTGTCATATCTGGTCACATTGATAATTTCACAGTTAGCACCCGTTTTCTTATCCTCCAAAACGAAAGTGACAGGAGATAACATTCATAAAACATTCATAAAACTGTGCGCTTTGATGTCATATGGCAGGAATTTCATGCTTGGGGTAAGAATAATATTTTCCATCATGACCTGGCATGTGTGATGCAAAGATCTCACCCTGAGGGGTCAGATATTGCGGCCGAACACAAGGCGTCCAGACCAAATATCTGACCCTGAAGATGACTTTTTTCTATGCCCATCCAAGTCATGATGGATTATTTTTCTCCCAAATCAAGAGCCTCATACAAGCTAGGTTAATAGGTTTGAGTGAAATATACATGTCTCATGCAAACGAAATGGCTATGTTATCATTGGTCTAGACATGAATTCTGAGAAACCTGGTATGAATTTCTGAGAAATGCGTGTATTGATATGAACTGGGTTTGCCAAGAGAAATGTCCTTACCATGGACAGTTGAACATGTGTCTGGTTATTTGACAGAAAAAATGTTTTGAAGTGTTTGACAATTTGTTGCTACAATAACATTTTTCAAAAGTCTACCCACTTCGTTAATTAGGTGATTGACATTTTCTTTGACTGCATATAAGACATCAGTCCTTCCCACGAGGAAAACACAGCGAGAGCATTTATTTGCTCCCGTAATTCAGAAGATGGGTGTAATATTGCACCCATACTATAATTGTAAGTTGGGTTTTTCTAAAACAAAAAGTCATTGTGGAATAGACCTATGTCTAGTTACACTTTAATATGCCATTGTTGAACTGAGTTGGTAAAGGATCTAATTAAACTTTCAAACAGTTCACTATTGACCCAACAATTACAGTCTCCATTAGTATTTTGAGATGAGGGATGGGTGTGAATTTTAGCACCCGTCATTTGAAAATTATGAGTGCGTATAGGTGCGAGTGCAATCACTCCCATCTCCTTGGAAGGACTGAGACATGAGGTGTTTTTTGCTTCAAGTGGACTACATATTGTCAAAATTATATAATATTTTTTTTTTGCTTAGCCACGTGCATGAGCCGAGGCAATTCTGCTCGACTGAAA
Organism: Siphonodentalium dalli; assembly: GCA_032622095.1. Taxonomy (NCBI): domain Eukaryota; kingdom Metazoa; phylum Mollusca; class Scaphopoda; order Gadilida; family Siphonodentaliidae; genus Siphonodentalium; species Siphonodentalium dalli. The sequence continues at coordinate 59,267,120 of CP136063.1, forward strand.
TGGTATGAAATAGACAATAATACTATTTCTGATGCCATGCACTTGGTGTCTCGAAGCTCTTAATAAGTAATATGGGAGAGTGGCTCCGCCCAGTTGTGACGAGGGATACTAATATTACCATGCCCGCAATGTTTACTGGGTTGAAGACAGAAATGTCTGAAGGGTGCTTCCATCTGTTTTTTATTGGTTAAAACTTTATAATATTTCGGACATGTCTATATTCTTTGGAATTATTTATAGAGTGCTGTGTAGTCCACAAGCTAAAACACACAAACAAATATATTATTATTATAGTTCTAACAGAAGGGCATGGAACAAATTATATACAGGATGGATTCTCACCTAACTGAAAAGAGAGTAAGTTACACAAACTTTGCATTTCCACGTCGTAGGATCATGGCATATTAATATGTAGGGGCATAGAACACTCTAAGCTGTTGCATGTCACCTTTAAGAGTTTCTTTCTATTATTTCATGTATTAATTTCACTATCATCGAGATGTACAAAGCTTGTGTATTATACAATGTACACCAGTTCTAATTGAAATTACACTCTTGAACAAGCTATGCATTACAGAGTCTAAAGAAAATATCTGGAAATTCCATTACCGCCAAGAATCTTTATGTTAGTGTCAGTCAATCACAACACTTAAAGTGATGAAGCCAATCAGTCGATTGATGATATTCAGGGAACTCCCAGAGTTTCTCGACACATAGCTAAAATAGCATAATAAATCTCTTGTCATATCTGGTCACATTGATAATTTCACAGTTAGCACCCGTTTTCTTATCCGCCAAAACGAAAGTGACAGGAGATAACATTCATAAAACATTCATAAAACTGTGCGCTTTGATGTCATATGGCAGGAATTTCATGCTTGGGGTAAGAATAATATTTTCCATCATGACCTGGCATGTGTGATGCAAAGATCTCACCCTGAGGGGTCAGATATTGCGGCCGAACACAAGGCGTCCAGACCAAATATCTGACCCTGAAGATGACTTTTTTCTATGCCCATCCAAGTCATGATGGATTATTTTTCTCCCAAATCAAGAGCCTCATACAAGCTAGGTTAATAGGTTTGAGTGAAATATACATGTCTCATGCAAACGAAATGGCTATGTTATCATTGGTCTAGACATGAATTCTGAGAAACCTGGTATGAATTTCTGAGAAATGCGTGTATTGATATGAACTGGGTTTGCCAAGAGAAATGTCCTTACCATGGAAAGTTGAACATGTTTCTGGTTATTTGACAGAAAAAATGTTTTGAAGTGTTTGACAATTTGTTGCTACAATAACATTTTTCAAAAGTCTACCCACTTCGTTAATTAGGTGATTGACATTTTCTTTGACTGCATATAAGACATCAGTCCTTCCCACGAGGAAAACACAGCGAGAGCATTTATTTGCTCCCGTAATTCAGAAGATGGGTGTAATATTGCACCCATACTATAATTGTAAGTTGGGTTTTTCTAAAACAAAAAGTCATTGTGGAATAGACCTATGTCTAGTTACACTTTAATATGCCATTGTTGAACTGAGTTGGTAAAGGATCTAATTAAACTTTCAAACAGTTCACTATTGACCCAACAATTACAGTCTCCATTAGTATTTTGAGATGAGGGATGGGTGTGAATTTTAGCACCCGTCATTTGAAAATTATGAGTGCGTATAGGTGCGAGTGCAATCACTCCCATCTCCTTGGAAGGACTGAGACATGAGGTGTGTTTTGCTTCAAGTGGACTACATATTATCAAAATTATATAAATTTTTTTTTTTTGCTTAGCCACGTGCATGAGCCGAGGCAATTCTGCTCGACTGAAATGGTATGAAATAGACAATAATACTATTTCTGATGCCATGCACTTGGTGTCTCGAAGCTCTTAATAAGTAATATGGGAGAGTGGCTCCGCCCAGTTGTGACGAGGGATACTAATATTACCATGCCCGCAATGTTTACTGGGTTGAAGACAGAAATGTCTGAAGGGTGCTTCCATCTGTTTTTTATTGGTTAAAACTTTATATTATTTCGGACATGTCTATATTCTTTGGAATTATTTATAGAGTGCTGTGTAGTCCACAAGCTAAAACACACAAACAAATATATTATTATTATAGTTCTAACAGAAGGGCATGGAACAAATTTCATATAAATGATAGACCCATTAGTGCAAGCTCCTATTAGTACTAGTACAGTGTTACATGGAATGAACATACATAGATGCATAAATAATTTTATTGCAAAATCTAGTGAACATTTCTGAGAACATTAAAGACCTTCATTTCTCTTATTATTCATGGTAAGAAACATGGTGTTGTAATTAAATCAAGCTGAAACCATAAATGCTCTGAACTATGTTTTTATTATTTTTGGATTTTTTAAATAAATAATTAAATTGTTATCTCCATTGTTATTTGATCCACATGTGCAAATCAATCTATACATTTAAAGGTTCTTTTTGGCTTAGAATGGGCTCAACCATCCTTTCTTCTCCATGGAGGTAACATCTTTGTGCTCTGTCACTCTTGGAGGGTACTTTGTGCACCAAGAGTGTCAGAGTGCCATCACCCGAGATTGTTCATGTTACGTCTCTTGAGTGATAGGTTGCCTCCCCGGGGAGGGAACATCCTAATGCTCAACTGATGCAACTGGGTGCGTAAATTTGCACACCAAGAGTGTCAGAGTGGCTCTCCAAAAACTGCAAGGGTGTCTCTCCTGGGAGGTAAAATATGAACTCTCGTTGGGGGGTTGGCTAAAGTGCATCCCGGAGTGGCTCTCCAAAAACTGCAATGTTGCCTCTCCGGGAGGTAGAATATGAACCCTCCTTCGGGGGGGGGGGGGTGCCTAAACTACCTCCCGGAGGGGCACTATTTCACCATCTCCCCAAAAGGGGTAGATTATAACCTCTCCATGGGGGGTCGTCTTTGCCCCTCCTGAGTGATTACGTATATCTCCCACTGAGTGACAAATTGTGCTTCGACGGGGATGAACTTGGGTCACATGAGGGACAAATTGTTCCTCGGCTCCTATCACCCCAATGGAGAAGCAAGTTAGCCTTTTGGTTAGTAGGTGAAATAGTGCACCTCAAGAGATGCAAATATTGCCCCTCCGAGTAGCAATATTGCCTCCCCATTATTTAGAGTGTTTAAAGGAAGATAATGCCAACATGACATAAACTGTCATCTGTAGTTTGATATTTCAGTTTATGGTAATTTGAAGCTGTATTCAATTAAAAAACCATGAATAAACAAAATTTGCAACACTTTCAGAAACCACCTCCACCCTGAATTGGACCGCAATATAGTCACCCACAACAGGCGACAGGCGAATTTTTTTTTGGTGGCGGGTTAAACAGAACCTAGAAACAATTCCTGGTGTCTGGACCATATATAAATATTTAGAGATATTAGAGCAAAATCTACGAATACTTGACTGTTGGACTATCTTTACCAGTTACTTATGTACCGACCTCTCTGAATACCCTAGGTTTAACTGGTTTTCAACAAGCTATTCAAATTTTAAATAGTTGCATGGGAATAAAATAATAAATACGCACTGAAGACCACTGTCCGGAAAGGCTTCTATCAAATAATATTGATTTTATTTCGAAAATTTTATTGGGCCCGTTTATTTGTATATTTTTTGGAACATACCATTCGGGTGATACCATATAGCGATATAGAGCATTATGTTGTCCCTATGGCTACGTACCGAACGTCAAATGTCTCAGATTGATTGTTTGTATGGTTTTATTCCATAGCTATAAGCGGTAATGAGTATAATAACTATACTTAAGTTTATTTGTTACAATATTACACAATACAATTTTTGGTCTCTGTTAACAATGACCACTACTGTTCGTTAGGTGAACAACCACATCTTTTTAGACCAGAAAATACTCGCAATAAAATTAATATCAATGGATAGAAGCATTTCCGGACAGGCGTCTTCGATTCATATCTAATATTTTATACCCCGGTAACTATATAATATTGAAATATAAATGGTACCTTAATGATATTAAAGGTGGATTATCTCTTTGTAAACATGTATTATATAGTTACCGGGGTATAAAATATTAGATTTGAATAGAAGACTCCTGTCCGGAAATGCTTCTATCGATTAATATTAATTTTATTTCGAATATTTTCTGGTCTAAAAAGGTGTGTTTGTTCAGCTAACGAACAATAGTGGTAACTGTTAACAGAGACCAGAATTTATATTGTGCAATTTTGTCACAAATAAACGTTAATTATACTCATTATCGCTTATATCTGTGGAACAAAACAATACAAACAACCAATCTGTGACATTTGACATTCGATGCGTAGCCGTAGGAACAGCCCAGTGCTCTATATCGCAATACGGTCTCACCCGAATGGTCGGTTCTAAAAATAGTAACATAAATGGGCCCGATTTAATATTCGAAATAAAATCAATATTAATTGATAGAAGCTTTTCCGGACATAGGTCTTCAGTTCATATCTATTATTTTATACCCACGCAACTATTTAAAATTTGTTATTTAAAGAGATAATCCATCTTTAAGCAACAAGATAATTAGATTATACTCACCAAATTGGGTGCACCACAAACACACGATGCAATATTACTATGAAAAATGCAACAGCAATTGCATAACAACTTGTCGTTCTTGAGTCTAAGATTGATCTATCGAGAAGTCGCTTCCCATAATGCACTTGGGGAATCCCATCCCAGAATTCAATAGCACAACGTAAACAACTGTTTGTTGTTATTTGACGTCACTTCCAATAAGGCACTTCACTTGGGGAATATCATCCCAGAAGTTCACAGCACAATTACACAACACTATTTCCCTCTTTTCAAAAATTTAAGAGTTCTTGGGGTTGAAATAAAACATTGATACAGACAAGTTGAGAAACCATCAAATTAGTTTTGACCATATCTGGTGGGTTTACAGGATGTGTTTATGGAATAACCATCAAAAGATACATTTACATACTTCGTAAAAGAAAAGACCATATAGAGGAGCGGCCAAACCCAAAAAGGGCCTTAGTTTTCGAGATACCCTTACCCTCGGTAGAACAAGTTGAAACCAACTTTTTCTGGAAGGTAAACATACATAATTTATGAAAATGATTCTTGGCCTTACCGGAATTGGTGGCAGCTATGTATGGTAAGACTATTTGTGAAGGTACCCTACCGAAAAATTATCCTGTTTTCAGCGGTTGACCAGCTATACACCATTGGTTAAAAGTTAATCACATCACCAAAAACAGAACGTTCTATAATGGGGTACATGGCGATACTAGATTGGAACATTGTTATTTGATTCTGGTTTGTTTGAAATTTCACGACGTAATGGTGGAGAATGTAACGTTCTGCGTCAAAAAATCATGACGATTCAGATAAACTGTCGCACGTCAACTCTGTACAAAACTAGCACGCTGGATTGAGCTTATGTTGTCATATATGTTTGGAAAGACTGGAATATGTTCTACCGGGAGGTATTAAATCTATTTTCCTGATCCTACAAATATTGCAATAATAGGCAAAAACTTAACCCTCCCCAATGTAATAAAATGCTAAGTATAGCCATCGCCGGAGATTAGATACCAGAATGATAGAATAGCGCGTAGTATTTCCTTTTATTTCGTGTAGAACACACATAACAAGTGTAAAATGCGAATTTCAAACCATGTGCACTATTAGAAGAGTATCTAAATCCAAGATGGCGTCCAATATGGCATTCAGTTTTTATTTTAAGACTAAGTGAAGCGACATACGAAAAATCCAGAAAAGGAACGTCCCCAGTGGTAAAATGTATATTATTTTAATGACCATATAGAATAGCATTTCATATGAAACATTAGTTTTACCAATAATACATCTTATCAATTGGTAAAATAATAGTCAAAAATTTATTCCGCCAGTCAATGTCATAAAATTCGAACTAAAGTTGTCGCCTGGGATTGGAACCACGAATGATCGCATAATGCGCAGTATTTTGTTTTATTTAATGTAGAATACACATGCAAATTGACCAGAGAAAATTGCCATCCATATTTGTTATTAGAAGAGTATCATAATCCAAGATGGCGTTCAATATGGCGGCCAATTTTAATTTTAAAACTTAGTGAACGGCATACGACAAATACAGAAAAGGAACGTCCCCAGTGGTATATTATATATAGAGGATCTCACATGAGTTTCTATTTTATACGGAATTTATCAACCGAGTTCACTAAATTCGATTTGAGCCGAGGTTTACCGAGGCTCAAATAGAATTTAGAGGACGAGGTTGATAAATTACGTATAAAATAGGACGAGTGTGAGATACCTTTTATCACATGTTCAAATAAACCCGAAGCAACGCGAAATATTCACCGAAAACAACAATCATAAACTACAGCGATCGCAAGTTATTTGAAGAACGCCGTGACGTCATCGCACGCGCTGATATTAAACGTGTCTATTACCGATAATTATGAAACTGCTTTTATGGCCAAATTATGTGATAAATCATTTTACTGACTACATAGAATATTTCATATCAAACATTAGATTCAGCATTAATCCATATTATCACTTGATGAAATAATTAGACAAAACACTTAACCACCCCTACAGTCACAAACTTCCACACAAATGGGCCGCTGGGGATTGTAGTACAGGCCAAAAAGAAATGAGCATACATTTTTGATTTCATTTGTGCTGAATACGATAAAGAAACAATAGTTTGAAGTCACGCCCACTATTGCGCCATAATGGCGGCCAACATGGCAGTTAAGTTTAATATCAACACTTTGTGAACAACTAATACGATATGCGGGCAAAGAACGTCTCATATGGTATTACTTATGCGATGTATTAGCTAGAATGTGTGTTTCCATTATTAAATGGCAATCAACATATATGTTATCTTCATACATATGAGCAACAGTTGCTTTTATCAATCATAAAAACTACATGGCTCTGATAGCCAACCTTTCAATTAACGTTTAGTGACTAAAGGTCAAACATGACTCCAGTGACGACATGTTCATAGAAACATAGAGACAGATGGATATGAGAAATAAATTTATAATACCCACATTTTCTTTGAATATGAGTCATACAATGTGAACCTATGCATTTATAGCAATGGATACTTGAGCATGGCATGTCCAGTTTTTCTTGAGAAACCCGAAGGACCCTACTGTGTGAACAAGAACACAACACTATATGCCAGTGATTTTGAGTTGATTACATCACTCTGATTTACACTCATTTACTTGTATCCCCCTAAAACACTAGATCAACGACGAAGGTGTTATGAATTCCGATCAGCAACACTGATATGAGGTCCATGTTAAGTGAAAATTAACTTTCGAATATCTGTGCCAGTTTGGGGGTAGGTGGTTTATGTGTGGACTGAGTATATTGATTCCGCGGTAAGATCGGCGCTGTCTTTCCGCCACCCATAAGAATACAATGTATGTCGTGATATGGCCTAGTCGCCATAGACCAAACCATAAACACAATTTGAATATATATATATATCAAGACTAATGACTAGTGTTTATTGTGAATTGCCTTATGCCTGTCACCATTTCAATTGTGTTTATATTTGCTACTAGCCTACAGTTTTTCATTACTTACCATTTTATCCATTTCAAATGCCACCTGACTCAAAAGAACCGTGGACAAAACAACTTTTTTTAGTGACATTCTGGTTTGCTAGGGTGTTGCGTGATTATGAATATAATCTAACGGCAATCATAAATGGAACACTAACGTGCATGTTCAGTGAGATTATCGTACTATCACCTATGTATCAATAAAATGTATTAGCATGAGATATATTACTACACATGTAGTCCGGACCCACCGTCCCTAAGAACTAATACAGATATGATATCCACCAGAGATATAGAAGATTCAATTTCATTAGTCTAGCCAGGGAACTCAATATCTTCTGTTTGTAACATATAAGAATCCGATTGACATTCACAACAATTTAACTAACATATTAGTCGAGACTAAAATATCAATGAACGGAAAAAACATGCACATCAAGCAACATATGGCGAGAACAACTTATATGCATAGGTATGCGGTGTTATTCTCTTATTTCACGCTGAACCGAAACTCGGACGATTATACAAACCAGCAACCTCCAGATCACTATAACGCATATTTATAACCTATTTTTACGCTGATTGCATTATATGGATATTGTGTTATGCCATTAAAGAGCATTTTGTGTGTGTGCGATGGTGAATTTCCATGTTACGTTAATAGGTAGTTACTATGATGTGTGAACTTTGATTGCTCGTGGACTCATATCCCACTTTCCCAAAACCAGAGATCGATTAGATATCTTATTTGCTGTATTTCAAAATGTATGCCATTTTTGTCTTTTGCGTTACTGCATATAACAACAGTTAGTGATTCTGTTATTTAATGTTTCATTTGGCCAAAACTATTGCAAGGCTCTCTGAAAATGTTGGTGGAAATTCAAAAGGACATGTTATGGAGGACTGCACATTCAAGACTATCACAATATATTAATAGTGATATGATAGTCATATGGTAGTATTGAACATTACAACATCACTTCGTATCGCATCGAGTGCATGATTATTTGTAACGGTTAATGACCATCCTCTATTATTACCAGTTGTCTACATATTATTAATGCTTACTTACTTAAAGGTGGATTATCTCTTTGTAAACATGTATTATATAGTTAACGGGGTATAAAATATTAGATTTGAATCGAAGACTCCTGTCCGGAAATGCTTCTATCGATTAATATTAATTTTATTTCGAATATTGTCTGGTCTAAAAAGGTGTGTTTGTTCAGCTAACGAACAATAGTGGTTACTGTTAACAGAGACCAGAAATTATATTGTGCAATTTTTTCACAAATAAACGTTAATTATACTCATTATCGCTTTTATCTGTGGAACAAAACAATACAAACAACCAATCTGTGACATTTGACGCGTAGCCGTAGGAACAGCCCAGTGCTCTATATCGCAATACGGTTTCATCCGAATGGTCGGTTCTAAAAATAGTAACATAAATGGGCCCGATTTAATATTCGAAATAAAATCAATATTAATAGATAGAAGCTTTTCCGGACATAGGTATTCAGTTCATATCTATTATTTTATACCCACGCAACTATTTAAAATTTGTTATTTGGTCTACCTTACTGATTTGCTTCACATCGTGTGTGTCAGTTGACGCAAAAGTAATAAGACCCCTGGTTAATGGGACAATATCATCAACCTTATGTTCAAATTTTGACGAACTATGGTAGACTCTAGTGCAATACTTACACCCGCCACAATGTAGATCAATTAGTTCGCACCCGGAAAATAGTGCGTCAGGATTCACGTGATGTGAACCCTTGCGATGTTGAATCACCATATCGCACATGGATAGCTCTTCTAGCCATCCTGCTAATTGACTGTGGCTCCTTAAAACTTATTAACCATCGAAGACTGCTATGGTAGTTCTCAACACAAAAGTTGGACCCAGCAAGTAATGGCGAAATTGTCTGACGAATCGTACGACCGCTAGTAACTCGCGTCTAATGGCACAATAACATCTTTGTTGATGCGATAGCACAAAACTGCCATAAGCGATAACACGCTCTTCACCATTTTGTTTTTGTGACAATTTACCACCGATTGCAAATGCGCTAGCATCACAATCAACAATAATTAGGTCATGTTCAATTGGCAATGTTAAGACTGGAGGTGATGTTAATGCCTGCTTTAAATTATCAAAAGCATACTGTTGTTCGTCACCCCACCTAAATGCCTTTGTATCGGTAACCTCATATAGAGGTCTTGCCAATTCTGCGTAACCCCTAATCAAATTTCGATGGTAGTTTATCAACCCACAAAAACTTTCTACTTGATTCGTACAGGTGGGAAACGGCCAATTTTGTACAGTTGCGACCGAATAATCCAGCATTTTGATGCCGTCTCCACTAACTATCCGGCCTAAAAACTTTATTTCTCTTTGGAAAAATTCGCAATTACTACGCTTCAATTTTAGCTGATATTTACGTAACCTAGCCAGGACTACATCTATGTTTTGCTGGCCATCGACTACCGATTTGCCCATCAAAACTAGGTCATCTATGTACCCTAAACATATATTCCAGTTAAAGGATTACAATCCTCATGAAACAACAAAACTCTATCGGAAAGCCAACCCTATTGTGATCACAATAATCCAAGTCCCATAAAAATCGCGTAATAAATAAGCCGAGAAATAAATAAATAAGCCGTCTTGGGACGGTCTTCCTCTCGGACATTCACTTGATGGTACGCAGATAAGCAATCTGCTTTTCCAAACAAGCAATTTCAGACTAGAGTGTCCAGGCAATCGTCAATTCTAGGTAGAGGGTATACACCCTTCCTAGTAACAGTGTTTACCGTCCGATAATCTATGCACCACCGCATTATTGAATCTCGTTTTAACCAGTACTGGAGCCAACACCCATTCAGAAATGGATGGCTCAATGACTTTGGCTTCCAGTAATTTTTTAAGCCGTTGTTCTTCTTTATCAACAAAACATGCTGGTGTGCGTCGCGTTGGCTGTCTAGCAGGTTGGGAATCATTGACTATAGGAATACTATGCTCTATATCCACAAAATTACCCAAGTCGAACTCGTCCTTTGCAAACACATCCTGACATTCCATCAAGAGATATGCGAATGACTTAGCTTTTGTCTGAAAAATATTTTGTATAGAACGCTCGAATAAATCCTGGATATGATCTGTAAGTATTTGCTTTCCACTGGTCCACTGGTATTCATATCTGGATCATCAAGGGCTATCCCTGATTCGTCCATGCATTCCATTATTTTGCTTACATTGACAGACTCATTATATATATGACTTTATTTCCTCCGTAAACGAAGATATGATTTCTGCATCACTCATTACCGGTATTATATATGTTGCACAGTGTCGACTCAGAGGTTACTCTCTGTTTACACTTAGCCGACTTGACTGGTAATTGACAAATCTCAATTCCATTAGTTGGATTAAAGACACAGACAGTCGGATTTTCATAACCGAAATGTATCGTGGGCAGCAATAGACCAGTATAGAACTGATCTGGCTCAACCACGAAATCCGTAATTGGTGGAACTACACCACATTGTACTCGTACCACTGACAGAGGAGGTACAAGTACCTGTTGTTCCATAACTACTCTCGCTATTCTGGCAGTATTTACCTCAGATTAAATTGTAGGCAACCTGCATCCACCTAATGAAATCAAACCAGAATTTGCTGAGATATGAGCGTCATATTTTCTAAGAAAATCCAAACCTAAGAGCATCTGGTCTTCAATTGGAGCCACATATATATTTCTTGACAAACCAAATTCCCTACTTTAATTTCCACGGGCCCCACAAGACTACCAAACATGTGTTTATCTCTGGCAGCAGTGTTAAATTCCATGGACTTGATTACCACTGGTTTAACATCCAGTAACTGAAATAACCTATCATATATGATGGTTGAATCTGCTGCTGTATCAACAATAGCCTTTGTATTGGTGCCAGCAATCTGTAATGGTGTCTCATCGCCGAGACTGATTCATCTTGTTGAATAATTAATTCTTCCAGATTTTCATCATTCCCATTATCTGTGAGGTCATGTGGCATATTATGGGGCATATTCAGACCTCTTGACCTGCACCGGGCCCGTTTCGATCATTGGCAAATTTGACTCTCGAGTCTTTATTCCCGCGATTACTCGGTACACGAGATGGGCAGTCTTTTTGGTAATATCCATACCCCAGACATTCAAAACATTGAATTTTGGCAGGGTGTTTGCTTTCTCTCTTCTTGGCCCATTGTTGATAATCTGCATATTTACAGAATTTCAGCTTGAATGGCTGCCAGGCCTCCACCAGGTCAAACCCTTTAGGCATACGCGGCAACATGCGATCCTCTCTGTAATTATCCCAGCCTCCAGCCTGATGATTATTATTTTGGGCCCCATATATGTGGTGGGTACCACCCATAACCTGGTGGTGGCCTACTCCATATGGACTCCTGTTGTTGCAGAAATGGTGGTTGCTGAATCGGTGGTTGCTGAAACGGTGGCTGCTGAACCGGTGGTTGCTGAACCGGTTGTTGCTGAAATGGTAGTTGTTGAACCGGTGGTTGCTAAACCGGTTGTTGCTGAACCGGTGGTTGCTTAACCGGTATTTGCTGAACCATTGGTTGCGGAACCGGTGGTTGCTGAACCGGTGGTTGCTGGATCATAGGCTGCTGAACAGGTGGTTGCTGCAACATATGTTGTGGCAACGATTGTGGTGACAACGTTTGTTGTGGCAACTGTTGTTGCACTAACGGTTGTTGTGGCCACATATGCGAACAGGTGGATCGACATGTGGTAAACCTTGATAACTAGATATCGGTCCGGTGTGAGAAATGGTCACCGCTGAAGTGGTGTTACTAGGATGTGCCATAACAGCTGACGGGCTAAAGGGTGGCTTCCACCCAACCCAGTTGTCATTGTGGCTTGCGGCAATACCTGGTGTTGAGGCATAATCGCTTGCCAAGCCCTTTGAGTTGAAACGACAGAGTAGTGAATAGTTTCACCAAAACTAATGGTCCCTAATACAACTGTTACAACCGCTTGTGAGCTAGCTACTTACCCGTGGAATGATACTCTTGCTTTCCATTGGCATTGGAGTCAGTTCCGTACCAATGGGATCGATGTTACGAGATCTGGCACCAAGTTCGTAAAGTGGTGGTTTCAACCTACTGGAATCTGGTGTGGTGAGAGACACTGTTTGGTTCTTGACCAGTCATTTGACCCTTGGTTATCAAAGGCGACAATGCAAATCCACTTTTGACTCCACTACTGAGAACTGAATCCAATTCCCCATCTGATATATCCAAAACAGACTTGTCCGGGTCATATTTCGGAATATCTAAAGATTTAGTTGTATTGGGGGTGGTGTAGGGGTTGACGCCGGTGCAATGGCCCCCTGTGGTTGATTATCGATACCTAAATCTTTGTCATCAGAAAATCCTGGGTAGTATCGCTCAGGGACAAAATTATTAACCTGAGACGTGGGTAAATGCCGGCTAATGTCAATGATCTTCCAAGAATCTTTCGTAGGTCGGAAACGAGGAATCGACAACAAATCTTCATTCCGCAATCCCTTGCCTGTTTGCCGTTTGAAAATAAATTCAGCGTCAATACGTCGCCCGACAAGAAGAATTTCTTGCAATTTCATAAAAGATGCAGATTTGACATGAATGTGAAAGAACCAAACATGACAGTTATTCCCAAAAAATTAATTGATCAGAAAAATGTGAAGAAGACACATAGACTACTTGTGTGCCTCCACAAAATGTTTATTCTATAGGCACACCACAATCAGGTGAAAATTTTCCACACGTCACGACCGTTGAAAAGGAAAATAGTAACACGAAATTCGTGATTTTAGTACAAATTAGGCTAATTGCATTATTGGAAAATACCTATACACTAAAAGGTGCAAAAATACGCCAAACATGCATAGTTATTTTTTAATTAAACACAGTAGTATGCTAACAACAATGAATGACGAACCCGAAATACGAAACACATAATTCGCGACCGCGTGACAACCGAAGGCGAAGTGAGAGAAATATAAAATGGGGTTACCGCAAAATTACGAAGATAAATTTGCGACGACGCCAATGAAATATAAATGATACCTTAATGTACGTCACTTGAGGAATATCATCCCAGAAGTTCACCGCACAATTACACAACAATACATGTTTACAAAGCCACAATTGCTCGTTAGTAAACAACATGATTTATACCAGAATATATTCGAAATAAACTCAATATTAATCGACAGAAGAATTTCCGGACAAAAGTGTTCGATTGATAATAATATTCCATACCCCGGTATAACTATATAGCACATGCTTACAAAGAGATATACCATATTTAAAGATGGATTATCTCTTTAAATAACAAATTTTAAATAGTTGCGTGGGTATAAAATAATAGATATGAACTGAAGACCTATGTCCGGAAAAGCTTCTATCAATTAATATTGATTTTATTTCGAATATTAAATCGGGCCCATTTATGTTACTATTTTTAGAACCGACAATTCGGATGAGACCGTATTGCGATATACAGCACTGGACTGTTCCTACGGCTACGCAATGAATGTCAAATGTCACAGATTGGTTGTTTGTATTGTTTTGTTCCACAGATATAAGCGATAATGAGTATAATTAACGTTTATTTGTGACAAAATTGCACAATATAATTTCTGGTCTCTGTTAACAGTAACCACTATTGTTCGTTAGCTGAACAAACACACCTTTTTAGACCAGAAAATATTCGAAATAAAATTAATATTAATCGATAGAAGCATTTCCGGACAGGAGTCTTCGATTCAAATCTAATATTTTATACCCCGGTAACTATATAATACATGTTTACAAAGAGATAATCCACCTTTAACAGATTACAAAACACAAATTTTAAACGATCAACACCCAAGAGTCATTATGACGCACTGGGTATATGATATCGTGGATACTTCCTAATATTACGCCACATCGTGTTACGTTAAGCTAGCCGTTCGTCGTGCGAAAGTACTCATACGTGTTTGCGTTATCGTTCCGTTGGGGTCATGCGAACGTTGTCCGATAGTGCTCGTTTCAATCACTTCATCATGGATTTACAGGACGAGGAATTGTTAGTGATTGTTGCTGTGTATCATTACCACAAGGGGTTAAGAAATAAACGATCTTCCCAGGGAGGTCTGGAAAAAATTGCACATATAGGGTCCAAAAAGTTTTTTACCGACCCCGAGGGATCCGACACCCCATTTGTGCAAATTGATTTCCTTCAAATTTTGGGGACTCAAACACTCTTTCTCATGTTTTTTTATCAAAATTTCAGAGTTTTTTTTAAGCCGTACTTCAAATACTATGCTAACTGCCTTTCAATCCCATTCGACTACCCTTTTTTGGTGCAAACTCTTGCTGTGTAAAATTAAGACTCAGGCAATAACATGCTTACTTGGTAAACACATATCAGAAAAACGAAAAATAAACTATTTCCAGGTGTTTCCTGGTGTTTTCAGTATCTAACAACAATAATAAAGCATATATTGTAGGTACACTTTATGTCACAAATCGCTCTAGACCCCATTATAGCCTTAATTAATATATCGAGTGCGTTGTGTCTGACAGAGAACACTGATCAGTGTAAATAGTGGTAAACAGGTCATAGGGGTTCAACAATTATTTGTACATGACCAAAGAACTCTTTAGTCTTATCCACCGAGGTGGGGTGGAAAGGGGAATTGTTTTTGGTTAGGTATACACATAGATATATGGTTATTATACCCCCGATATTAGTCGACGGGTATATAGTTGACGTCTCGAGCCATCCGTGCGTCCGTCCGTACAAAATTATGCATTATAACTCAGGAGTCGGTTGTCATATTTTGATGCTCTATGGCATGGTGAAGGACCAGAAATTGGAAATGAATATGCATAATATCACGGGCTGTGAGCAACAATGCCTACAACAGTTATGGGCCCTGTTTGACTTTATGAAATTCAGTCCGTACAATGTTTTTGCTATATAAGTTGAAGTTCCGGTTGTCGAATTTTGATGTGGTTTGGTGTGGTGATAGACCAGAATGATAGAGGAAGGATATATACAAATACATTGTATTACTGCATATAACAAGTTTCGCCTGTCAACGCATACCAGAGTTACCGGCCTTGTTCCATCCGTAAACACATTTTGCAGTATCATAACTCAACCATTTGTAGATGTGTGCACTATAGAGTCTGCAGTATAGTCTCAGTCAGATTTTATTCTTGATTTTACTTTCAGTTTGAACTTTGAAGACATTGAAGAATGTCATTTCTCAATGCAGCTGAATGCATCACATTATTTCAGTTCATCTATTTATAAGCGATAACAGTATACAATTAGTATTTTAGTTTAGTCTTGTTCAGCAATAAAGCTCCAATAGTCCAGACGCTAGGTGCAGTTGGAAATGGTTTTGTTCAACCGGCGTAGTAGAAAATTTCGACTTGTTGTCGGTTGTCGGTGACCACAATGCGGTCCTAGCTAGGGTGGATGTATACTCTGAAAGTGTTGCAATATTTTTTAATCCATCGTTTTTAAATGTTTCCAGACGAAAATGACCATAAATTGAAAAATTGAACTTGCGAGGTCCATGTAGGCCAAATCCCGTATATTGACCATTTAAATTTGAGCAACAACGGTGTCATTTGACGTAGTAGCAAACCATTCGTTCTCGTTTAAGCAATTTTGAAAAAATATGCCATGTAGAGCATTTTTTGTGCAAAAAGTTGCTGTCTTTTCAAATTTGTTTTCAAAGTAAAACCACTGCGTATGCATATCTGCAGACACATTCCCAATGTTAGAGCTTAATAAATTTCTAGAGTGAACTGGGAATTCAAATTAGTGGACAACACGTAGATATGTTGCCTAAAAGGGTGAATTTTCGTAAAAAAAACCTAACCCTACCCCCAAAAGTTTGAAATATACATTATTTCTGCAGATATGTTAATCAGACGTCTATCGTATTACTTAACGATGAACAATCAAGTGATTGTATCGTACATCCCATTGCAGCGCAATTTAAATTAAAACCGAATTATTCCTAAGCAAGGTATTCATAAAAAAGCCAAATTGTTCCTGAAACGTATGTATATGTAACATGCGTACGGACAGACGGGGTGGTTCATCATATGAATATATTTGTATAGTTAATTGACACAACTGAGATGGAGACGAGTCCTCTGAAGTTAATGAGTGTTGCCAAAAAGTGCAAGGTTTCGATTAACTTCAATCGCTGTTTAATATACCAGAAGATGAAAGACGAGAATCTGCGCAAAGCTTCTGATCCTGGTTTGGAGTCTTTCTCTCTTGCGTTGGATGTTCGCCAATCATCAGCAGTGTGTGATTTACCGGCTTGGTTATCTACATTTCCAGAAGAACATGGAATTGACATTAAAAAACTCGACATAAGTTGGCATAAGAATTGCTTCTCCACATTTACAAGTTCTTCAAATCTCCGTGCCGTAAAACATACAATGTCAGCTACTTTTGATCAGACAACAACAACAGTTAGACGAACCGTTTGATTTCAGGAATAAATGTCTTATATGTACACAGTTGTCTCATTGTGGAACCAAGACGTTAGTTCGTGTGAGCACGTTTATATTTTGTGAGACACTGGAACGCCGTGCGAAGGAAAAAGAGGACGAGGAGATGCTGCGTCGTGTTTGGTGCGATTTTTCGAAATTGATTGCGCTTGAAGCAAGATACCATATATTGTGCCACATTAAATATATTAAACATATACGTGGAACCACAGATTCCAGCAACACGATTACCGCACACGATGTTGCTTTGGATAATCTGATGGGTGAGATTCTCCCAAACTTAGAGGAAGGTATCACGTATGATATGGGTCAACTACTAAAGCAGTTCCTGGATACATTACAGAACATAGACAACACAGCATGTGGCATGGCATACACTAAGCAAAAGTTAAAGGACAAAATTGAGAAGAATTACCCAGATAAAGTTTTTGTTTATTTATCAATCCCGCGCAAAACCTGAACTCGTTATCAGTAAGTCTCTCAATATAAAGGATGCCATCAATACCGCAGCAAAGACCAGGGCTATGTTTAAAGAACTACAGTTATCATCCAGTATTTCAGAGTCGTTAGATCCGCAGTGGCTGTCAGAGGAATCACTTCTGTATATGACTGCTCTCGTCATCAAAAGGCTGGTCGCTGATGTACCCGGAATCACAGTCAAACATCTAAACCCTGATGATATTTCTATCAACGAAGCTGAGTCGATCGTGGGACAGAAACTCTATCAATTTATATATACGATTTTAGCAGCAAAACGCATGGAACACGTAGTCAGTGTAGATCCAGTTGGTGTTCGCGAGACAGACAGTAGCCTCCATCGCCAAGTTCTAAGCGTGTGCCAAGATCTCATTTATATATCATCTAGAGGACGATGTCGTACCCCGAAGCACATAGGTCTGAGCGTGTCCGTGCATCAGATCACACAATCAAAAGACGTGGTTCAACTACTCAACAGACATGGACACGGCATCAGTTATGACGAAGTTCAAAGGATCGAAACGTCATGGGTCGACAAAATCCAGACAGACGGTCTGACAGTGCCAACGAATATGGCACATCGAATAGTGACACGAGGCGCTGGTGATAATTTCAACAGAGCAACGGAATCGGTTGGTGGCTATCACCACGACGTCGTGAATATGGTATTATATCAGGCAGCGGATACGAGCAGAGGTTCCATCGGCGTCGTCCCAAGTGTGGGTGCCCAGCATAGAGAATCGGAAATCGCGTCTGAGAATACAATACTTGTGAGCCCTAACATGGGAGGGAAACAACCAGGTCCCGCACATTTGATTGGAAATGTGCGCATCAGTTGGTTCAACCAGTGTTCCGCAGAACATACATTATTGAGGTCGGCTGACAAAAACTATGTCCTCTTGCGTACAATTCCAACGAAGATATTTGATGTAGAGTTTAGTTCCTGGCTGGATTGTATATCACGCGAGTGTCACCAATCGAATTAACGTGACCAAGACTAACATTGGATACTGTCCGATGATTCCAGGCTCAGCAGCTGATTTCGATACAATCTATACCATGATGAAACAGTTTCAGAATTTGTTCAGGACTCTAGGGCAGAATTGGTCGTATGTTACATATGACGAAGCAATATACTGCAAGGCTCAGATGATTAAATGGAGAAATCCGGCTGAATTTAAGAACGACGAGTTTGAATTGGGAGGCATGCACAGAGCCATGAACTTCATGGGTGACATAGGCAAGATTATGCAGGAAAGTGGATTCGAGGACATTGTTATAGAGGCTGGTGTACATGGTAACGCAACGGTCAATCGGATTTTGTGTGGAAAATCGTATAACCGCGGCGTTCGCTTGCATAAATTGATGAACAAAGCATTCGGACAGTTGAGGTGGAAGGCATATCTGGATTGGCTTAGCTGCAACGGAGAACAGATTGAGTCGCACATAATGGACAATATTGCTGCAAAGGCAGAAGCTGTGATGGACTTGTTCAGCGAACTGAACGATGATAGCAGGCACAGCTTACAAAAATGTGTCACTGAATTCCAGTCAGCTACAGAGCCTCTGTTCGTAAAGTTTGGCGAGTGTCTAGACCATGGCAGAAAAGTGTCGAAAACATTTATGTTCTTGGTCAACTATGTATCTGATTTGTCACAACTGCTGCTTGATTATATTGCTGCTAAGCGCGATGATAATAGATTGATGGAGACAGAGACATCAGCAGAAATGCTTCCTCTTGATTTCATGTGTAAACATGTGAACTGCGCGCGATGGGGATTAGTCAATGTAGCGGAATCGAGGCTAATGTTCGAGAAGAAGCCTGAATTAGCATCCGCCGTTTTCCAAAAGAACACATCTGTTCACCACACTTGCAAGCCTTTCTCTGACGTGTGGCATGATATGGAAATTGAACAATCCATCAACAAGGACTGCGGCAAATATCGAAGTTTGTGTTGTCACACCGCGGCTCTGAAAAGGTTCTACCTCACTGCGCATCTAAATGCCTCAGTTGCGTTGCAGGCATTTGAAATGAGTGGGCTGCACGACGCGAATAAATCTTCGTACAAGGAGGCATCCGCAAATCGTATGCTCGCCGACGAGAAAGCCGTCTCCCATATTGTGGCAACAGTATCTGATAGCATGGTCAACCCGTTCATTATTGAACAAGGGGCGTCGGAGAGCAATACCACACCACTCGTAAACATTGCTACATCTCGGGTTGCAACACATGATATCGAATCACAGTTGTGTAATGTCCGGGTTGCGGGGAACCAACAACGTTCTCAGTTTGTGACCAAACGGTTCGAAACCAACATAAATGGTGTAACACAATGTGACTTCTTTGACAAAATATCAACACCCAAATTAAAAACATTTAGTACTCCAAACAAGCCACTGGCGGCAAAAGAAAAAGATACTATTAAATAAGTCTGTCGAAATTGACAGGCAGATATTCAGCAAACTGGTTGTTGCACAAAGCCGAGATGTCGATCTACCAGCTCTCCTGAAACATGAAATAGCATCTGTTCCACTCCCCCTATTTAATTTGCATGGAACTATCAGAAAAACAACGAAGAGTGTCCTCATTGGATACATCGAGGGCGATAGAGCTATATATAATTTGCCATCTTCTCTGAAAACCACGATGGGAATTATTGACTTCATGATGCTCCTACAGAAGACCATGGCAAGTGCAACCGACTGTTCTACATTTGGTGGATTTTCTGAGAAACTGTTGCATGCCGTTCTCAGTTTCCGATGTGACCTCCTGGCTGTTGTGTGCGACAGCTATACACAGCCAGATTCCATAAACTCGGGCGAAAGAGCTAGACGCGGGGATAAACGGATGCAAGAGATCAGGAACCGTCACTCTCTACACCTTTTCCAAAACAAAGACAGAAATATTTGTCCAATCCAAAAAACAAAATAAATATGGTCAATTTCTTATTTGATGACTGGTCCCGGAAGATACCTTTGCTATTATCGAATGACCGGAAAGTTTTCCTTGCCGGTGGATTCCCAGATTCGAAAAAGGTTATGTTTTTATCAAAGGATGGATGTGGTTGGTCAGAGTATCTTGAGTCCGACCACGAGGAAGCTGATTCTAGGATGTTTGTATATCTGGGACATGCCGCAAGTGAATTACAAGTAGAAAGATTCATTTTGTGGAGTGGAGATACCGACGTCCTGACAATGTGTCCAATGTATTGTGCGCTACTGGGAATAAAAGAGCTATTCTTCCTCACTGGCGTTGGCAAACGGCGTCGATATATACCAGTTCATGATTTCGCGAGAGATTTGGGCAAGGACATGGCTATGGTTATGCCAGCTATCCATGCATTGAGTGGGTGCGACTCGACAAGCGCGTTCAGTTATATTGGGAAATTGAAATGGTTCCGAACATTGCAAGATCACCCAGAAATGTTCCCAGCCTTCTTGGAGATGGGAGAAGACCCGACTATCATTAAGGACCATGTGAAGGCAACATGTGTGTCTCTAGTTTGTTTGGTTTATGCGAACCGTGAACTGACCTCCCTTGATGATTTACGTTATGAATTGTTCAGCAAAAAGAACACTAGGAGTGAAAAACTACCACCAACAATGGACTCATTCAATTTTCACCTGAAACGTGTTAACTACCAAGTTTATATATGGACACATGCCCTCTTCCCAATGCTGATGCTGCCATCACCACGATTGAATGGGTGGGTTCTCAATTCTCATGGACAGCTTGTCCCGGAGATGATGTCTCTCCCACCAGCTCCGACTGCTGTCCTCGAACTTACAATATGTAGGTGTAAGTCAGATTGCAGTACAAGGCGGTGCCGTTGCAAGAAAGAGGGTGTCCTATGTACAGATGCATGCGGCTGTGACCAGGAACTATGTGATAACAACTGTATGAGTGACGAAGAAATGAGCGATGACGAAACTATGTAGGCTATATAGCATATTCTACGTTCCGCATACATGTACGTGGTCAACTTGACATGGTTGTGCTCAATTCTGAACACTTAGTGACATACTGGAGTAGCATTGTAATGTTATATAGTTATGTCATGTCCAAACAGCGAGCCTGAATATACTCGGATATAGAACACATGTTTTATCCTGATATCAAAAAAACTTCAAAACATAGACATAGAAATAAGATTTTCTTCACAGAATCATATATTGCAGGATGATAGTGAACATCCATATAAACTTGCTTAAATTCTAACATTAGTCACACATTTTTATTTGGCTCAAGTTAATAATAATAATGGGTATTCTTTGACAATGATACTTCTAATTGTTTCGGATAACTAATATTAAAACTTGAACATACTTTCAGTTCATTGGATTGCACAGTTTATTTCCAGCAGTGATGAAAACTAACTTTTCACTAAAAAAACACGCTTATTTTGCGATTTCAACAAATGTTGTGAATTTAATTTCCTATAACTCAGACAAATGATTAACTTTCTTATTATTTATTATATTTTTATTGACAGAAATAATATTCCGACGCATTGTGCGTTGATATTCCATACTGTAGTTCGTTATTTCAATAAAAGTTATGTTTTACTAACCCTCATACCATCAATAATTAGGCCCATTTTTTTAGCATGCATGTGATAAAAGTCGATTTTTCTCAAAACTGCAACACTGCATACATCCACCCTGACGCTAAAATAGATACATTGGGCGATGACTAGGCTACCATGAATATTTTCTACCACGCCGGTTGAACTAACTCCCACAATTTGGCGTCTAGACTACAAGATGATGTTCGGAAATTCAATGAGAATAGCGTCACCTTCAGTTGCGATTTTCTGAGCAGTAAACAGTGACGGTCATTCATAACCAATTCAGTTTTATTTGGATAAGTGTTGCAAATTAACTTTACTTGCAATCATTCAAGATGAGAATAACCAGAAGGAATGAATTTGATTGAATGCCAGAACAAGACAGTATTTCAGACATTAGATATGTTATGCATGTTATGCAACAATCAGGATAATGATATCTAGTCATAATAGAGTATTCACCATGTAGTATCCAGTTTGTGATACAGTTTTTTTTATTTTATTAATTTTATTCAGGTAATACAACTAGGTAATATATTAATTTTGTTACTAAATATTTCTTCCGTTGATCATAAGTTTCCTGAACGCTATTACGACCCATTTTGGAAAAAAATTACAAGCACGATTTTTTCGGCCTCTGGACCAACCACCCACCCCGGCCCTATATACGGATTTTTTTTTTGCAGACCCCCTCCCCCCTGATCTTCTTGAAAATATCCTGCCACGCATTAAATGATTTCTGGTTGTCGTGATAGTCCACATGATGGCACACATACAGATAGACCCGGGGTTTAACTAGAAAGGCACATATCTTCCACTTCCAGTGGTGTTATGGGAGTAGATCTAATTCGCGGCATGCTTTATTACTTTGAAAAAATCGCGGCTTTTCCAGGATGACGTCACAAATAAATGGGAATCCGATGCGAACGAAAACGGAGCGACGATTTCTATCCGATGGAAAATACGAGTATTTTCGATCCGATAAAAATCGGAGGCATTCGGAGCGTCAGAGTAGTTTCGCATCGGAACCGCATGCATGTGTGGTGCCTGTGCATTTCCATTTGATTTTCCGTCCGACAACGGCATGCGATAAAAATAACGCAACGCAGCATACGCATACACAAGCATGTTTGGCTAGCTTTATGAAATTAGAAGTGCACATTAGATCGTACGGATCTGCCATGCCATATATGTACACCATCGCCCAATATACATATCCATTCTTGTGAACCATAATTTGAAATGTTATCGTATCAACCTTTTGTCACTTTTAGCGACGTTTAAGGAACAAATGAAATCGGTGTTTCTTGTTATAATGATCTTGTCGGTTATAACGGAAGGTTTGATGTGTATTGACATTATTATTTCAACCGAGTAGACCCGAGTGGATATTCATATGTCGACCAGAGAGCGGTGTTGATTGTCATTTAATATTGCTGTTGATTTCTTCGAAAACGCCACCCTCTGTCTCACGGTGGCGAAGAGATCAATGACTATAACAAGCCGCGAATTCAACTGCTCCTTTATGAGAACACAAAACCAACACGAGACAACCCACAGACTCAACACGAGTCAGGATATATACTCACAGACATTCGGAAATCGGATTCGGACAAAATCAGACTTGATCGTCCACAGTGTCACGACACATGATCATGGTGCATGTGGAAAGGCATTCACACAATTATAAACTATCAAAGGACACGAGGGAATCTTCACTCATCTTAACATCATATACAGGAAAGCACTGATAGTCTGATTGCATATGGAAGATATAAACATGGGGGACCGTCCACACGAGTGGGATATATGTCAAAAGATATTTACTAAATCAGGGTATCTGACTAGGCATAAAATAATACACAAAGGTGATCGTCCGTATCAGTGCGATGTGTGTGAGAAATCCTTCATCCATAAATGTAATCTGACAAGACATAAACAAATCCACAGAGGAGATCATCCACATGAGTGTGATATATGTGGAAAAGCTTTTACTCAATCCGGACATTTAACTAGACATAAGAGAATTCACATCGGTGATCGTCCGTATCAGTGTGATATATGTGAGAAATCCTTTACCCAGAGAGCTCATCTGACAACACATAAACAAATACACATAGGAGATCGTCCACATGAGTGTGATATATGTGGAAAAACATTTACTCAATTCGGACATTTAACTAGCCATAAGAGAATTCACACGGTTGATCGTCCATATCAGTGCGATATATGTGAAAAATCATTCGCTGATAAATGTAACCTAACACAACATAAGAGAACCCACACAGGAGAACGTCCGTATCAGTGCGGTATGTGTGATAAATCTTTCACCCAGAGATCTGTTCTGACAACTCATAAACAAATCCACAGAGTAGATCATTCACATGAGTGTGATATATGCGGAAAAACATTTACTAAATTCGGAAATTTAACTATACATAAGAGAATTCACACGGGTGATCGTCCGTATCAGTGCGATGTGTGTGAGAAATCATTTACAACATCATCTCACGTCACCGTTCATAAGAGAATACACACCGGTGATCGTCCGTATCAGTGCGATATATGTGCGAAAGAATTCGCTGATAAATGTAACCTAACGCAACATAAGAATATCCATATGGGCGATCGTCCGTATCAGTGCGATGTGTGTGAGAAATCATTCCGCCGGAAAAGAATTCTGATGACACATAAAAAAATCCACACAGGAGAACGTCCGTATCAGTGCGATGTGTGTGATAAATCATTTACGACTTCATCTCAAGCCACCGTTCATAAAAGAACGCACACTGGTGAACGTCCGTATCAGTGCGATGTGTGTGAGAAATCGTTCACCCAGGGATATGATCTGACGACACATTTGAGAATCCACACCGGGGAGCGACCATATCAGTGCGATGTGTGTGGGAAATCATTCGGCCAGAAAAGAATTCTGATGGAACATAAAAAACTCCACACAGGAGAACGTCCGTATCAGTGTGATATGTGTGAGCAATCATTTGCTACTTCCGCTCATGCCAGCAATCATAAGAAAACCCACGGTGACATTTCATATCCGTGCGATGTGTGTGATAAATCATTCGGCCAGAAAAGAAATCTGATGGAACATAAAAAACTCCACACAGGAGAACTTCCGTATCAGTGTGATATGTGTGGTAAATCATTCCGGCAGAAAAATGCTCTGATGACACATATAAGAACCCACACAGGAGAGCGTCCGTATCAGTGCGATGTGTGTGAGAAATCATTTACGACTTCATCTCAAGCCACCGTTCATAAAAGAACACACACTGGTGAACGTCCGTATCAGTGCGATGTGTGTGAGAAATCGTTCACCCATGGATGTGATCTGACGACACATATGAGAACCCACACAGGAGAGCGTCCGTATCAGTGCGATGTGTGTGAGAAATCATTCGGCACGAAAACAGTTCTGATGAGTCATAAAAAACTCCACACAAGAGAACGTCAGTATCAGTGCGATGTGTGACCGAAATCATTTACCGCTTCAGCTCATGCCAACTATCATAAGAAAACACATACCGGTGGGCGACCGTATCAATGCGATGTGTGTGGTAAATCATTCCGCCAGACATGTGCTCTGATGAATCATATAATAATCCACACCGGGGACCGTCCTTATCAGTGCAATGTGTGTGAGAAATCATTTGCTGCTTCATCTCATGCCAGTTATCATAAGAGAACACATACCGGTGATCGCCCGTATCAGTGTGATGTGTGTGAGAAATCATTTGCTGCTTCATCTCATGCCAGTTATCATAAGAGAACACATACCGGTGATCGCCCGTATCAGTGTGATGTGTGTGAGAAATCATTTACTAATTTATCTCAAGTCACCGTTAATAAGAGAATACACACCGAGGATCGTCCATATCAGTGCGACGTGTGTCCGAAATAATTCGCCCGGGACGGTGACATTATATAATGAGGCATAAAATAATCGTCTGTATCATTAAGGTATATGTGTCAAATGATTCGTCAGTAACAGTGAATTGAGACGTACACGATTTCACACCGGCGACCATCAGAATCAGTGCGATGTCGGTGAGAAATCAATGTTACACTGAACTAATTTGACGAGACCCAAGATCGCATTGCACCAAAACTTATAAAAACAATTTTGTCACCGATTATAATTAAAGATGGATTATCTCTTTAAATAACAAATTTGAGATAGTTGCGTGGGTATGAAATAATAAATATGAACTGAATACCCCTGTCCGGAAATGCTTATTGATAATAATATTGATTTTATTTCGAATATTCTATTGGCACCATTTATTTGTGTATTTTTAGAACAATCCATTTGGGTGATACCATATAACGATATAGAGCGTTAGGCCGTTCCTTGGCTACGTGTCTTGTCCGTTAGGTAAATAAAATTAATATTAATCGATAGAAGCATTTCCGGACAGGAGTCTTCGATTCAGATCTAATATTTTGTACCCCGGTAAATATATAATAATGTTTACAAAGAGATAATCCACCTTAAGAGAGATATCTGACAGCTAATTATCCACATTGTATAACGTATAACTTTTTACAAGGTGATTTGTTTGGTAGTGTTTTGGCTCGGATTGTCGGTGACATAAAAGCACTGTGCACGGTGTTATGGCTCTACCATGGAGAGTAACTTATGTATTGTGCAGATAGCGTATACTGTCAATTAGGCTCAAAACAGGAGAAAACACTTACTACATTTATGAAAGAAATATGTTCGTTTATAAATCTTTATTTATTTAATGGCAATTTATGTACCAGCATCGGTATGCTTAAATTACTCCCCATTGTAGCATTTCAATCAGCCCTCAAGGCAAGCAAGGAGTGGTGACTCACATATAGTGCTTACCAGCTTGAAAGACAGTGTAAGAAAGTTGATTTATTCCACTGAGCCCGTGCAACATACTTATTCAACTTGGTGTCCAGTTCAGTGTGATTTTCATTTAAATGTATATAATGTATATAATTATTCAACTTGGTGTCCGGTTCAGTGTTATATTACTTTAAATGTATATACTAGTAATATATGTAACTATTCAACTTCGTCTCCGTATCAGTGTGGTGTTCATTTGAATGTATATACTATATATAATTATTCAACTTGGTGTCCGGTTCAGTGTAACGTTCCTCTGAATGTATATACATGTAATACATATAATTATTCAATCTGGTATCCTGGTCAGTGTGACGTTCCTCTAAAGATGGATTATCTCTTAAATAACAAATTTGAAATAGTTGTGTGGGAATTAAATAATAAATATGAACTGAAGACCCCTGTCCGGAAATGCTTATTGATAATAATATTGATTTTATTTCGAATATTCTATTGGCACCGTTTATTTGTGTATTTTAGAACAATCCATTCGGGTGATACCATATAACGATATAGAGCGTTAGGCCGTTCCTTGGCTACGTGTCTTGTCCGTTAGGTAAATAAAATTAATATTAATCGATAGAAGCATTTCCGGACAGGAGTCTTCGATTCAGATCTAATATTTTGTACCCCGGTAAATATATAATAATGTTTACAAAGAGATAATCCACCTTAAGAGAAATATCTGACAGCTAATTATCCACATTGTATAACGTATAACATTTTACAAGGTGATTTGTTTGGTAGTGTTTTGGCTCGGATTGTCGGTGACATAAAAGCACTGTGCACGGTGTTATGGCTCTACCATGGAGAGTAACTTATGTATTGTGCAGATAGCTTATACTGTCAATTAGGCTCAAAACAGGAGAAAACACTTACTACATTTATGAAAGAAATATGTTCGTTTATAAATCTTTATTTATTTAATGGCAATTTATGTACCAGCATCGGTATGCTTAAATTACTCCCCAGTGTAGCATTACAATCAGCCCTCAAGGCAAGAAAGGAGGGGTGACTCACATATAGTGCTTACCACCTTAAGAAAGTTCAGTGTGATTTTCATTTAAATGTATATAATGTATATAATTATTCAACTTGGTGTCCGGTTCAGTGTTATATTACTTTAAATGTATATAGTAGTAATATATGTAACTATTCAACTTGGTCTCCGTATCAGTGTGATGTTCCTTTGAATGTATATACTATATATAATTATTCAACTTGGTGTCCGGTTCAGTGTAACGTTCCTCTGAATGTATATACATGTAATACATATAATTATTCAATCTGGTATCCTGGTCAGTTTGATGTTCCTCTAAAGATGGATTATCTCTTAAATAACAAATTTGAAATAGTTGTGTGGGAATTAAATAATAAATATGAACTGAAGACCACTGTTTGGAAAGGCTTCTATAAATTAATATTGATTTTATTTATTGTATTGTGTCCACTCCAGTGACCTTCATTTTCATATTTTGTTCAGTCACAGTTTCGTCATTGTCTTCGACTCACTGAGTTTCACTTTCACTGTTAAACTTCGAAAATTGGGAGGATCCACACACAATGTATGCCGAATCGATTGGCTTATAGCAAAATAAATTCAGCACGAGAACCACAACGGAGATTAATTGTTGTTTGAAGTGTTTGAAAATCATTCGCCAATAACTTATCAGGACGCCAGCTGAGGAAGCAGCCATTTTGTAACGAAAATTACGTGACCATCTGTAATGATGCTATTATCAAGGGGACGTAATTTCAAACTGAAACGGTTCCGAATCTGCCGAGGTTTGCCGAATGCTATGCGCCTATTGTAGCACTCCCCAGGTTCTAACCATTAAGTTGGAATTCTCGGAAACACGTTGATGAAATTTATTGTACAATTATTACAATGTCACATCAGGCGGCAACGGAGTAAAATATAATAACATGTTCTCTTCAACAAGTTCTGAACAAGAGTCCGCAAGAGTTTTAGCAAGTCCCCGAGAGCTTTGCTCTCCTGGTATATATATACGCTGAAAAGGACAACGCCCCTAGCCCATCAAATGTCGTGATCTGCTGGGAACAGGTGTCGCTTACATCAAACCAGATGGACAATTGGTAATCCGCTTTGACAAAGCTTTTAACTCCAAAAGTCAACGACCCATAATTATAGGTCATCCACTCAGAGCTATAATTCCCAACAATTCAGGACACCGGACTATCAAGCTAAAGACATTGAACTTTCAGCTAAAATTAACCCAACTTACCTAACTCGTAGTCGTCTCGAGAGTGTTACATAACTCTCATCACCTTTTTCAAGATTTTTGTCCTAAGACAAAAAACTTGATAATTCCGTGAGTGGAGATCCAAACTATCTCAATTGGAATATACATTTAACACAATAAAACATGAGTTTTAACACATGAATGTCATAATCCGAATCGTCGATAGCAGGAATTGTTCCGAACAGGAGAATGGCACCATCCTGGAATATTAGCTTCTCATTCCGTGTTGGGAGTTAATAGTGGCCTCCCTATTAACTCCTTTCGTCCAGGCTCCATTCCGAATATCCAGCGATTCCAGATCCAAACGATAGAGGCGTCGATCCCATCGTCATAGCTATGTTCAAATAATCGCCTTGTGTCGGTACGAAAATTGGAATGAATTTCAATTTGACCTTGAATTCGGGCGACATTTGACAAAGGATCAATATGGTTTAATATCAAGGGTGTGACTTCCCGTCATGGCTTAAACCGCCTTGTTCGATACGAAAGTTGAATAATTTTCAACTTGATCATGAATTTGGGCATAAATAAAGGTTCAATACTGTCTAGTGGAAAGGACTTCATATACGTTGTGTAAGAACTGAAATGAATTATCTGGGTAATGTCAATAGCGTTACAACACGCTTATACGTGTAGAACATGATTTCAACCTTGAAATGACAATCTAACCAATTCACATTTTCATTTGGCTCCAAGCTTATACAAATACGAGCATGGTACAAAACGATATTGCACCAATGCGCTATCAACTGAGATTATAGAAATCTTTGGCACGGCGTGTTAAAATCACGCATGTCACGTAAAAATCGCTATCCATTAACCTGAAATGCCAAACTAAACATCTCCATGTATACCAGCATGTAACTTAATGCTCTATTACATAAACGTTTTACAACATCATTAGCGCCGACAAGTTAAATCTCGTCATTTGTGTCAAAGCACAATTCCATAAACTTGGAATGCCAAATCAAATATCACGGGCCCCGTATTTGGGCATACCCGTCGAGTAATCTATAGCTTGTCAGCTAGTAACTCTAACAACTATCATGTAACACCCACACCAATTACGGACATTTTACATAAATGTCAATTATTTCATATATAGTTATTCCTTGTGAAACAACGGAATAAAATGTACAACCCCTGAGACAATTTGCTTTGGCTCCAAGCTTCTACAAATACGAGCATGGTACAAAACGATCTTGCACAAATGCTCTATCAACTGAGATTTTAGAAATCTTTGGCACGGCGTGTTAAAATCACGCATGTCACGTAAAAATCGCTATCCATTAACCTGAAATGCCAAACTAAACATCTCCATGTATACCAGCATGTAACTTAATGCTCTATTACATAAACGTTTTACAACATCATTAGCGCCGACAAGTTAAATCTCGTCATTTGTGTCAAAGCACAATTCCATAAACTTGGAATGCCAAATCAAATATCACGGGCCCCGTATTTAGGCATACCCGTCGAGTAATCTATAGCTTGTCAGCTAGTAACTCTAACAACTATCATGTAACACCCACACCAATTACGGACATTTTACATAAATGTCAAATATTTCATATATAGTTATTCCTTGTGAAACAACGGAATAAAATGTACAACCCCTGAGACAATTTGCTTGGCTTATTTGGTTCACATAGCTAATTATATATGGGTTTTTAATACAACCTAAATTACATTATTATATATGTTATATTCCTTTAAAACAATTCAATGGTTCACTATACAACTTTTATTTTCATGACCTCAGACAACTTTTAAACGAAATGCGTAAGCTAATTTTTTTAAATGTATTTCCAGTTCATCATTCTATGTCCCTTTAAACTTAAAATCTACAGACAACTCCTAACTTATAATTTCAGGAACTCAGACAACTCCTAATTTGAAAATATGCAAATTTGTTTTGGTAACGCTCGATGTGACACAGAACGGATGTCGTACTATTTATAAACAGGCTCGGGCCTACACGTTCATCTTAATACCGGTATTGAGATAGGCTTCACAACACTAATTATCTCGAGACTGGTCAATTGATGGCCATGAGAAATGTTTTGTTCACGCCAAATTGGTCATACACGCATGCAGCTCTAACGGGCCTGCATCCTCGACCACTGTGGGTGGACAACGACTTAATTAAGTTAGCACGCATGAATAATCTTCAAAGGTCAACTCAGTCCCCTGTCCGATAGCTAGCCTCAATAATTGATGCCCTAAGGCACAGCTTCATTTCTATTGAAATATATTCACCGGACATCTGCTGTGGGTTGTTTTGGGCTAAATATGGGTACAGTGCATTGCCTCCCATAAGCTCAGTGTGTTTTCATCGGAAAGTCAGTTGTGTACAGTTTTCTGTGGGGTGGAGATATTTCTCCTGTTTTCAAGGAATATTTCATCTTATTTACTCTGGTTCTAATGTTTATAAACAGTATAATTTTCATGGAATTAATAGGATTATTTTCGGATCCATTTAAATTCCGTTAAAGGTAATTAGTACCTTCTTTGTTTTTCTTCTTTTATATTCTACATGTATATTATTACGTGTACTCGGTGCCGTCCACAAACATTTAGACATACTGGAAAGCATGTTAGTCTGATTAACACTTACAGACACTCTCAGAATACACGTAATAGATGTAATTATGGCATAATCAATTTTCTAGCCATTCTTTTCTTGTATGGGCATACAATAATTGATTATTCAGTTACATTTCTGACTTTCCGACTTTCAACTCTGATCAACTTTGGTTTGTTTGAAACTTGAACACATTAAAACCATTTCGATAACGCCTACATACAATGGCGATACATGTACAGCGATCTATCTATTTTTAAAATCGACATTTTAACCCAATCTGGGTGTGTCATAACACAAAATACCACTGACCATCCGTGTAGATATTCTTGCAAAACATTGGAATCATTTGGCTAAATTGAACAATCCCAAACAATACTTCAAACTTCAAGTGACTATAATGTCTGTAATTTAAAATTTTCCGAATTACTTCAACTAATTTCTTTTATTTCAAGATATATCTCGCTGGACGTAACCAGTTTTCTTGACAAACTGTCATAAATGACCAATGTTTTCGAATTGATAATCTGAGCACAATAAACTTAAAGATGGATTATCTCTTTGTAAACATGTATTATATAGTTACCGGGGTATAAAATATTAGATTTTAATCGAAGACTCCTGTCCGGAAATCCTTCTATCGATTAATATTAATTTTATTTCGAATATTTTCTGGTCTAAAAAGGTGTGTTTGTTCAGCTAACGAACAATATTGGTTACTGTTAACAGAGACCAGAAATTATATTGTGCAATTTTGTCACAAATAAACTTTAATTATACTCATTATCGCTTATATCTGTGGAACAAAACAATACAAACAACCAATCTGTGACATTTGACATTCGTTGCGTAGCCGTAGGAACAGCCCAGTGCTCTATATCGCAATACGGTCTCATCCGAATGGTCGGTTCTAAAAATAGTAACATAAATGGGCCCGATTTAATATTCGAAATAAAATCAATATTAATTGATAGAAGCTTTTCCGGACATAGGTCTTCAGTTCATATCTATTATTTTATACCCACGCAACTATTTAAAATTTGTTATTTAAAGAGATAATCCATCTTTAATATTATACGCTCAATTGACCGACAGAACAGCCTTAACAGAAACTGAACCCACAATTCGTTTAAAAAACCAGAACTCACTAAAATCATACTGATTAACTTGACAACATCCTAAAATCATCATTAAATGTTCTATACCTATATAACTTGCATAATGGTGTGACAATTTAGTACTTGTATAACCAGAATTTCCTAGAACATTTTTGTTTAGTGACTCACATTATTCAAAAATAATTTATTCAACCTCAAACAAGTTTACCAAAGGTGCGTTAATAATATATACGCCCTCAGCTTGCTCAAAACAACTTAATTATCTCTAAAGTTCTTTTCTCAAAACCAAAACTTATATCAAACCGGACTACTTTTGCATTTTGACAAACTCCTACTATATAGACCATAATAGGCATCAAAGACACTGTTTAAATTATTTAACAATAACCTTGTGACAGATTTCTTTGCTCTGAAAATGTTCAACCAAACTCGCTTGTTTAAAATCAAACAGACAAACAACTGCGGCATATTCACTACCTCTGTATATATATGCCTCATTGAATAATTCCCTGGAATCTTCACGTGTAGATTGTAAAAATCAATCTTATCCATTTGGATACCATATAACGATGGACACACATTATATTCCAGCGATTATTTCCTATATAGTTGATAAATAACAACTCGACATAGAAAAACGCCAACCATAACGGTAATTTCCAAGCATACCTAATATAGAAAAATTGACGCAACAATTTAAAGTATAACTGTATATTCCCTGAACAACTTTTTTGCTTTAACCACATTTTGTTCAATTAGGCTATTCACACCGAGCGTACATGTAACAATAATACCTCGAAAAACAAACAATCTTTATTTCAAATCGACGCAACGATTTTTGAAACCCTTATATGGAAAAATTGACGCAACAATTTAAACTACAGATACATGACCTAATAGCTATACGGGTTGTGAACCAGGTGAACCAGCCAATGAATTGCAAATTGCCTCATATATACCTTATTTCGTCCATTTAGTTTCCTCTATATTTTTCTTCCGTGACCACCTGTCCAAGAATTCCAAGAAATGTCCTGCTAACTCGGCACCATCTCGGGAATGTAGCACTCCCCAGGTTCTAACCATTAAGTTGGAATTCTCGGAAACACGTTGATGAAATTTATTGTACAATTATTACAATGTCACATCAGGCGGCCACGGAGTAAAATATAATAACATGTTCTCTTCAACAAGTTCTGAACAAGAGTCCGCAAGAGTTTTAGCAAGTCCCCGAGAGCTTTGCTCTCCTAGTATATATATACGCTGAAAAGGACAACGCCCCTAGCCTATCAAATGTCGTGATCTGCTGGGAACAGGTGTCGCTTACATCAAACCAGATGGACAATTGGTAATCCGCTTTGACAAAGCTTTTAACTCCAAAAGTCAACGACCCATAATTATAGGTCATCCACTCAGAGCTATAATTCCCAACAATTCAGGACACCGGACTATCAAGCTAAAGACATTGAACTTTCAGCTAAAATTAACCCAACTTACCTAACTCGTAGTCGTCTCGAGAGTGTTACACTATGTCAACTAAATCTACATTAAAATAATCATTTAATTTTGAATAAGGGTGCTTGTTTTTTTCTTCAAATTTAATAGTTTTGCTATTGGGAGGCTGATCAAAGAAGTAAAATAAATTCGTTTTGTTTGATTGTCAATTCATTTTACAGGCTGGTTCGAGGTTGTTCCAACATGGCGGCCATCATAGGGGCCCATTGTTCCGAATCGCCCTGATGTAAAAATAAAAGTTGAGGTTGATGGAGTATAGAAATTAGTGAAATCACAACTATACTTGCTTCACTTACGAACCGTTAAACAAGCTTTGGTTGTGACAATATATATAAGTTTTCAACTTGGTATCATCTTCAGTGTGATGTTTCTTTAAATGTATACATTGTATAATATATATAAATATCCAATGTGGTGTCCGGATCAGTGTGGTGTTCCTTTAAAGATGGATTATCTCTTTAAATAACAAATTTTAAATAGTTGCGTGGGTATAAAATAATAGATATGTACTGAAGACCCCTGTCCGGAAAAGCTACTACCAATTAATAATGATTTTATTTCGAATATGCACCGGAAGTCAAATATCCCAGATTGATTGTTTGTATTGTTTTTCCCACTGATATGACCGATAATGAGTATAATTAAAGGTGGATTATCTCTTTGTAAACATGTATTATATAGTCACCGGGGTATAAAATATTAGATTTGAATCGAAGACTCCTCTCCGGAAATGCTTCTATCGATTAATATTAATTTTATTTCGTATATTTTCTGGTCTAAACAGGTGTGTTTGTTCAGCTAACGAACAATGGTGGTTACTGTTAACAGAGTCCAGAAATTTTATTTTACAATTTTGTCACAAATAAACATTTGACTTCCGGTGCGTAGCCACAGGGACAACCCAGTGCTCTATATCGCAATATGGTATCATCCGAATGGTCTGTCCTAAAAATAGTAACATAAACGGTCACGATTTAATATTCGAAATAAAATCAGTACTAATTGATACAAGCTTTTCCGGACAAGAGTCATCAGTTCATATCTATTATTGTATACCCACTTGTATATCCATATACAAGATGAATTATCTCTTTAAATAACGAATTTTAAGTAGTTGCGTGGGTATAAAATAATAGATATGAACTGAATACCCCTGTCCGGAAAAGCTTCTATCAATTAATATGGATTTTATTACGAATGTTAAGTCGGGGCCGTGTATGTTACTATTTTTAGAGCAGACCATTCGGATGATACCATATTGCAATATAGAACACTGGGCTGTTCCTGTGGCTACGCACCGAAAGTCAAATGTCCCTGATTGATTGTTTGTGTTATTTTGTTCCACAGATATAAGCGATAATGAGTATAATTAACGTTTCTTTGTGACAAAATTGTAGAATAAAATTTCTGGTCTTTGTTAACAGTAACCACTATTGTTCGTTATCTGAACAAACACACCTTTTTAGACCAGAAAATATTCGAAATAAAATTAATATTAATCGATAGAAGCATTTCCGGACAGAAGTCTTCAATTCAAATCTAATATTTTATACCCCGGTAACTATATAATACATGTTTACAAAGAGATAACCCACCTATACAGATGGATTATCTCTTTAAATAACAAATTTTAAATAGTTGCGTGGGTATAAAATAATATATATGAACTGGATACCCCTGTCTGGGAAAGCTTCTATCAATAAATAATGGTTTTATTTCGAATATTAAATCGGGACCATTTATGTGTCTATTTTTAGAACTGACCATTTGAATGATACCATATTGCCATATAGAACACTGGGCTGTTCCTATGGCTAAGCACCGAAAGTAAAATGTCCCAGATTGATTGTTTGTATTGCTTTGTTCCACAAATATAAGCGACAAAGAGTATAATTAACGTTTATTTGTGACAAAATTGTACAATAAAATGTCAGGTCTCTGTTAACAGTAACCACTATTGTTCGCTTAACAAACACAAGTTTTTATACCAGAAAATATTCGAAATAAAATTAATATTAATCGATAGAAGCATTTCCGGACAGGAGTCACCGATTCAAATCTAATATTTTATGACCGGTAACTATATAATACATGTTTACAAAGAGATAATCCACCTACAAAGATGGATTATCTCTTTAAATAACAAATTTTAAATAGTTGCGTGGGTATAAAATAATATTTATGAACTGGAGACCCCTGTCCGGGAAAGCTTCTATCAATAAATAATGGTTTTATTTCTAATATTAAATCGGGACAATTTATGTGTCTATTTTTAGAACTGACCATTTGGATGATACCATATTGCGATATAGAGCACTGGGCTGTTCCTATGGCTAAGCACCGAGAGTCAAATGTCCCAGATTGATTGTTTGTATTGTTTTGTTCCACAAATATAAGCGACAAAGAGTATAATTAACGTTTATTT
The DNA here is from genome assembly GCA_032622095.1 of Siphonodentalium dalli. Classification (NCBI taxonomy): domain Eukaryota; kingdom Metazoa; phylum Mollusca; class Scaphopoda; order Gadilida; family Siphonodentaliidae; genus Siphonodentalium; species Siphonodentalium dalli. The sequence continues at coordinate 59,304,150 of CP136063.1, forward strand.
GTGACAAAATTGTACAATAAAATGTCAGGTTTCTGTTAACAGTAACCACTATTGTTCGCTGAACAAACACAAGTTTTTATACCAGAAAATATTCGAAATAAAATTAATATTAATCGATAGAAGCATTTCCGGACAGGAGTCTTCGATTCTAATTTAATATTTTATACCCCGGTAACTATATGATACATGTTTAAAAAGAGATAATCCACTTTTAAATGTATATAATATATATATAATTATATCACATGAAACCCCTATAATACCATTGAAAAATCGGTGACATATTTTCTTATCTGACACTAGTGTGTAATCGCCAGGTTACTTGGCATTGTGCCAAGTAAATTACCGTGCGGATTAATACTATTTAGGAAATCCGCGCTTGAAACAAATCCCAAATTTGATTTGTTCATTAAGGTTCAATTACTGTCCAACTTAGTAGCATTTACGAAAATAGCCACAAAAACAAAGAGGCGCATTAGGGGACTATATATTTCGTCGAAATCCAATGCAGAGCGCGCTTTACTGGTGTAAACGGTTGTGAAGCGTCTCCGCCAACGCGGTGCATCTATGCATTTTACATGGTTTTTCAGCTTCTTTTAAAGATTTTGATTTGATAAAAGGCAAAAAGCTCTAGTTATTTTCATGTGATATACAAGATCTTCAACTTGATATGTTCGGATATAAGATTTTATGAAACTCGTTTGATAAATTTGATAAATCCCAACATATCGAGTTTGAGATCCTCTATATTCTATCTGGTATCCGGATCAGTGAGATGTTCATTTAAATGTATATAATTATTCAACCTGGTGTCCTGATTAGTGTGATGTTCCTTTGAATGCATATAATGTATATAATTATTCAATCTGGTGTCCTGATTAGTGTGATGTTCCTTTACATGTAATAATAAATATAACTATTAAACTTGGTGTCAGGATCATTGTGTTGTTCCTTTAACTGTATATAATGTATATAATTATTCAATCTGGTGTCCTGATTAGTGTGATGTTCCTTTACATGTAATAATAAATATAACTATTAAACTTGGTATCCGGTTCAGTGCGATGTTCCTTTAGATGTATGTAATGTATATAATTATTCAATCTGGTGTCCTGATTAGTGTGATGTTCCTTTAAATGTATATAATGTATATAATTATTCAATCTGGTGTCCTGATTAGTGTGATGTTCCTTTAAATGTATATAGTGTATATAACTATTCAACTTGGTGTCCGGTTCAGTGCGATGTTCCTTTAGATGTATATACTGTATATAATTATTCAATCTGGTGTCCTGATTAGTGTGATGTTCCATTAAATGTATATACTATATATAATTATTCTATCTGGTATCGGGATCAGTGTGATGTTCCTTGAAATGTATATAATAGAAAACTTAATCAGATTCTGCGAAGCAAAATCTGAAAGTTTTCATGAAGGTAACGCGCATGAGATCCATATACCTATGAAGCTGTATTATTGTGTTCTATATATAGCTCACGTTACCTACAAATAGTATCAGAACACGCGCTTAACGTAAAGTAGAGTGACTCTTTCGTTAGGAAAGGGCGCAATAAAACGGTTTCGCTATTGGTCAGAATGTCTATCTTAACCAATCAGATTGGACGTTCCACAGACATGGTTGTTGCTTAGTCTTGTAGTTCAAATACAGAAATCACCACTTCGCTATTAGTATTTCCACAAACTACCCATTAACACACAACAAAAGAATGAGATGAAAGCTATATACATAGAAGGTGAGTGATCTAAATAAAACAAACTACTTCATATCTTGTTTCGAATAGAAAAATGTCACCAAAACACTTCTTTTACTGTGATTTTAGACTTCAGAAAAGTTCAGTTCTTTGACTTGGTCAAGTTTGTGTTTGAAACTTTGAAACTGACAGTCTCAAAGTCCGAGTCTGTGTTATTGTCGTTCGTGTTTAAATGAGTGATTTACTGTAAGTTAATTTGGTTAGATAACTAGATCATAGGTGCCGTCAACCGAATGAATTCAATCCGTCGCAAAGAGGAGTCTAATTTATCAATTCTCCGCAGTCATGCGAGTCAATTAATAACGCAGTATCCGATATGGTTTGGTTTAAATTTGATATTTACCCGTCTACTATATAGTGTAAGTTCTACGATAGTGTTTTCGACATTTATAGGCGTACATTCAATGATCTAATAATGGTCCCAACTTATCCGGTTACCAAATTCATTTGTTACAGAGTGGCTATGTTAGCTTAGGCATGGACTGGCATGCTATTACATTATCTTATACCAGGCCACCATTCGTCACTGCGTGTTGAAAATTCAATATTTTTTCCAAGACTAAATTAAATCGTGATATGTATACTATATCCTGTTGTCAGAAAAATAGCGTTGCTTATCATATCATAGCCGAAGTGTGCATGTAATGTCCGGTTCAACGAATGAATCATGAGTAGAGCCTGGTTTAAATACTACTGTCTGGCGAGTCACTCTCGTCTTCGAGCTATTGATGCCATGTATGCTTGGTGCTATGAACGGTGTGAATGGCTAAAATTATCCCCTCGTTAAACCCCCATAGTAGACAATTTATACCAGGTTCTATTCCGAAACAACTCGCAATGGAAATTTGCATGGTACATATTTGGTTATAATTTTTTGATCAAATGTGGTAGCCGGAAATTTGGTTTAAATAATAACCATCAGTGGCAGTGTTTTGGTTATGTCAATCAGTCTGTCTGGTTCACTTTATGTTTTACTTTTACAAACATTTCAGAGTTAATAAATGGCTGATATATAGGGTCCTGAGTCGTATGGTTTTCCTGATGAATCTTCCAAAATGAGTCCAATGAACCTAAACACTTGACTTAATAACTAATAGTTGTATTAAATGCTATTTATGTCATGTGAATAAACCCCATGTTATGTAAACAAACAGTATGTGAAGACTATGCTGTAATCATGCCAAAACACTAAACGTCGTGATTACCCCATGCATTAAGTGAACTTTGAAATTCCACCAAATTGTTTATAACATATCAGTATAGCGCTAACTAACCCTCACTTTTTCAAGATTTCAGTGTTGAATGGGTCACCGGGAATCACTCTCCTAAAACACTTTCACGGTGTTGAGTGCTGTGCTTATCGCTCACTCTTTACATGATGTGTAATGTATATAAACAAACGTTCGACTCAGACAATGTGTTTTGATGATAATATGGCATTCATACTATCATAGTATGCCATTACTATGTTCTTTGCAACATAAATAATTATAAACTGTAACGAAGACCAACCGTGCCTTTAACAAGCAACGTCCAAATGACATGGCTTCAGTAACAGGGCATGGCACTGTTGGCACAGACATATAATTGTTATATACCGGTAGCTGTCCATGCAATGTAAAAATATATACGTACTGTACCATTGATACCAGATTTAAACCGGAACATTAATTAATGCGACTTGAGAATATATATATACTTCAACGTGTCAACCTGTGTGGGGTACACTTATTATTTACCTATAATATGATTGTATATTCTAATTGTATATCTACATATCATGGCCTTGGAACGAGTAAGTTTTCGAATAATGTAGTACGTTATTATCATATCACATATAATTATTCAATCTGGTGTCCTGATCAGTTTGATGTTCCTCTAAAGATGGATTATCTCTTAAATAGCATATGCGTGGATTAAATAATAAATATGAACTGAAGACCTCTGTCTGGAAAGGTTTCTATCAATTAATATTGATTTTATTTCGAATATTTTATTGGGACCGTTTATTTGTCTATTTTAGAACAGACATTTCGGGTGATACCATGTAGCGATAGAGAGCATTAAGGCTGTTCATACGGCTACGTATCGATCGTCAAATGTCCCTGATTGTATGGTTGTATTCTTTTATTCCATAGTTATAAGCGATACTGAGTATAACTAATGTTCATTTTTGACAAAATTACACCATAAACTTTCTGGTAACAGTAACCACTATTGTTCGTTAGCTAAACAACCAAACCTTTTTAGACCAGAACATATTCGAAATAAAATGAATATTAAACGGTAAAAGCATTTCCGGACATGAGTCTTCGATTCAGATCTGATATTTTATACCCGGTAACTATATACTACAAAGAGATAATCCATCTTTAAATGTATATAATATTTATAATTATTCAATCTGGTGTCCGGGTCAGTGCGAGTCTTCTAATCGGACAATGCATAAAAATTTATTACAGGAAATAGGCTACACATATGTACGATATGCCACAAAACATTGACCTATTCCGGGATAAGTGCGATTGCTTCAAATGTATATATTATATATAATTATTCGATTTGGTGTCCGGAGCAATGCAATTTTCTTTTAAATGTATATAATATATACAATTAATCAATCTGGTGTCCGGATCAGTGTGATGTTCATTTAAATGTATATGATATATATAATTATTCAATCTGGTGTCCGGATCAATGCGATGTCTGTGGGAAATCGTTCACCAATCTTCTAATCAGAGAACGCTCAAGAAATGTTATACAGGAAATAGACCACATTCATGTATACGATATGCGATAATGCGACAAGCAATTGACTTCGCGTATGACTGTTCACACAAGAGAGCGTCTATATATGCAATCAACGTCGTTTTCGATGCATCTGTCGGCGTATAGAAGTGTCGGATGCCGAATTACATACTGTATGTAGTTCGGCATCCGACACTTCTATACGCCGACATATGCATCGAAAACGACGTTGATTGCTTATAATTACGACAATCCGCATATTAGTTGGTGATTAAACAAGTTCTTTTTAAAGAAACTATATTAAAAACACTCAAATAGTAAAACTACCCAAGTGATATTTGTGTCTGGACTCAGCTGCTCTTTTAACCTAAATGGGAATTTGGGTCGAGAATAAATTGGGCGACCGACCGCAGGTTCGAGATGAACACACACAATTCGATCGCTGTTTCCGACATTCCAACTACACAAAAGCAAGAGACCACACCAGTAAACTATTAAACTGTACTTGCTAGTGTAAATATAACTTATTTAAAACGATTCTAGAACATGTATTGTCATAAAGGCACTCCGATTCGATAGCAATTCCGAAGCGGTGTTCCCAAACTTCGCCACCGAATTTGTGGTCTCCGGCGACTCGAAAAGTAAACAATCGCTACAAAGGTGCATTCTATGCTCTCATGACCACTGCCATGTCATATTAGTATTGGCACGAAGCTGGATAAATGCTAATACTAATGGTGGAATAGTTATGTATTACATTCTTTTATCCCCAAATAAATTAATGTACTATTTTGCTGTTTAATCGGCGATAATTTTTCGCTGAGATTTTGCGTCTTGCGTTACCACTAGAAACGGAAGTGATTTCTTGCGATTTGATTGGTGGACAAAATAAAATTCCGGGTAAATCCGCCCCATGGATATTCGACTTGGTTTGCGAACTTTTTAAAGTATCACTACCCCCAGTGATGCGGGAAACGACACTTCCCTCAACTGATAGATATTGTCGCTATCAAGCGTATATAAGGGCCTTGATAAATCAAATGCACGCATTTTAGTCAAAGCGAAAGTAGTTGTAATTATATCATTATATGTGCCAGACTATCTCGTGCATAAGGCAATCAGCACATGCGATGGTCAGTATAAGTGCGATATACGTGTAACAAATCGTTTACACGGTTACGTAACGTGATAGCCCATATGAAAGTACACACGCGATAATACACTGTTAAATATAACGGTTCGTTTAGGTTATGTAGGGTACCAAAATGCGTCTCGGCACAAAAGCTTGTTGCGTTGAAGTCCCACAAGTGTATTGAAAGTGTATTAAGTCCCACATGCGCTTGAAACAAATCCCAAATTTGATTTGTTCATTAAGGTTCAATTACTGTCCAACTTAGTAGCATTTACGAAAATAGCCACAAAAACAAAGAGGCGCATTAGGGGACTATATATTTCGTCGAAATCCAATGCAGAGCGCGCTTTACTGGTGTAAACGGTTGTGAAGCGTCTCCGCCAACGCGGTGCATCTATGCATTTTACATGGTTTTTCAGCTTCTTTTAAAGATTTTGATTTGATAAAAGGCAAAAAGCTCTAGTTATTTTCATGTGATATACAAGATCTTCAACTTGATATGTTCGGATATAAGATTTTATGAAACTCGTTTGATAAATTTGATAAATCCCAACATATCGAGTTTGAGATCCTCTATATTCTATCTGGTATCCGGATCAGTGAGATGTTCATTTAAATGTATATAATTATTCAACCTGGTGTCCTGATTAGTGTGATGTTCCGTTGAATGCATATAATGTATATAATTATTCAATCTGGTGTCCTGATTAGTGTGATGTTCCTTTACATGTAATAATAAATATAACTATTAAACTTGGTGTCAGGATCATTGTGTTGTTCCTTTAACTGTATATAATGTATATAATTATTCAATCTGGTGTCCTGATTAGTGTGATGTTCCTTTAAATGTATATAATATATATAACTATTAAACTTGGTGTCCGGTTCAGTGCGATGTTCCTTTAGATGTATGTAATGTATATAATTATTCAATCTGGTGTCCTGATTAGTGTGATGTTCCTTTAAATGTATATAGTGTATATAACTATTCAACTTGGTGTCCGGTTCAGTGCGATGTTCCTTTAGATGTATATACTGTATATAATTATTCAATCTGGTGTCCTGATTAGTGTGATGTTCCATTAAATGTATATACTATATATAATTATTCTATCTGGTATCGGGATCAGTGTGATGTTCCTTGAAATGTATATAATAGAAAACTTAATCAGATTCCGCGAAGCAAAATCTGAAAGTTTTCATGAAGGTAACGCGCATGAGATCCATATACCTATGAAGCTGTATTATTGTGTTCTATATATAGCTCACGTTACCTACAAATAGTATCAGAACACGCGCTTAACGTAAAGTAAAGTGACTCTTTCGTTAGGAAAGGGCGCAATAAAACGGTTTCGCTATTGGTCAGAATGTCTATCTTAACCAATCAGATTGGACGTTCCACAGACATGGTTGTTGCTTAGTCTTGTAGTTCAAATACAGAAATCACCAATTCGCTATTAGTATTTCCACAAACTACCCATTAACACACAACAAAAGAATGAGATGAAAGCTATATACATAGAAGGTGAGTGATCTAAATAAAACAAACTACTTCATATCTTGTTTCGAATAGAAAAATGTCACCAAAACACTTCTTTTACTGTGATTTTAGACTTCAGAAAAGTTCAGTTCTTTGACTTGGTCAAGTTTGTGTTTGAAACTTTGAAACTGACAGTCTCAAAGTCCGAGTCTTTGTTATTGTCGTTCGTGTTTAAATGAGTGATTTACTGTAAGTTAATTTTGTTAGATAACTAGATCATAGGTGCCGTCAACCGAATGAATTCAATCCGTCGCAAAGAGGAGTCTAATTTATCAATTCTCCGCAGTCATGCGAGTCAATTAATAACGCAGTATCCGATATGGTTTGGTTTAAATTTGATATTTACCCGTCTACTATATAGTGTAAGTTCTACGATAGTGTTTTCGACATTTATAGGCGTACATTCAATGATCTAATAATGGTCCCAACTTATCCGGTTACCAAATTCATTTGTTACAGAGTGGCTATGTTAGCTTAGGCATGGACTGTCATGCTATTACATTATCTTATACCAGGCCACCATTCGTCACTGCGTGTTGAAAATTCAATATATTTTCCAAGACTAAATTAAATCGTGATATGTATACTATATCCTGTTGTCAGAAAAATAGCGTTGCTTATCATATCATAGCCGAAGTGTGCATGTAATGTCCGGTTCAACGAATGAATCATGAGTAGAGCCTGGTTTAAATACTACTGTCTGGCGAGTCACTCTCGTCTTCGAGCTATTGATGCCATGTATGCTTGGTGCTATGAACGGTGTGAATGGCTAAAATTATCCCCTCGTTAAACCCCCATAGTAGACAATTTATACCAGGTTCTATTCCGAAACAACTCGCAATGGAAATTTGCATGGTACATATTTGGTTATAATTTTTTGATCAAATGTGGTAGCCGGAAATTTGGTTTAAATAATAACCATCAGTAGCAGTGTTTTGGTTATGTCAATCAGTCTGTCTGGTTCACTTTATGTTTTACTTTTACAAACATTTCAGAGTTAATAAATGGCTGATATATAGGGTCCTGAGTCGTATGGTTTTCCTGATGAATCTTCCAAAATGAGTCCAATGAACCTAAACACTTGACTTAATAACTAATAGTTGTATTAAATGCTATTTATGTCATGTGAATAAACCCCATGTTATGTAAACAAACAGTATGTGAAGACTATGCTGTAATCATGCCAAAACACTAAACGTCGTGATTACCCCATGCATTAAGTGAACTTTGAAATTCCACCAAATTGTTTATAACATATCAGTATAGCGCTAACTAACCCTCACTTTTTCAAGATTTCAGTGTTGAATGGGTCACCGGGAATCACTCTCCTAAAACACTTTCACGGTGTTGAGTGCTGTGCTTATCGCTCACTCTTTACATGATGTGTAATGTATATAAACAAACGTTCGACTCAGACAATGTGTTTTGATGATAATATGGCATTCATACTATCATAGTATGCCATTACTATGTTCTTTACAACATAAATAATTCTAAATTATAAACTGTAACGAAGACCAACCGTGCCTTTAACAAGCAACGTCCAAATGACATGGCTTCAGTAACAGGGCATGGCACTGTTGGCACAGACATATAATTGTTATATACCGGTAGCTGTCCATGCAATGTAAAAATATATACGTACTGTACCATTGATACCAGATTTAAACCGGAACATTAATTAATGCGACTTGAGAATATATATATACTTCAACGTGTCAACCTGTGTGGGGTACACTTATTATTTACCTATAATATGATTGTATATTCTAATTGTATATCTACATATCATGGCCTTGGAACGAGTAAGTTTTCGAATAATGTAGTACGTTATTATCATATCACATATAATTATTCAATCTGGTGTCCTGATCAGTTTGATGTTCCTCTAAAGATGGATTATCTCTTAAATAGCATATGCGTGGATTAAATAATAAATATGAACTGAAGACCTCTGTCTGGAAGGTTTCTATCAATTAATATTGATTTTATTTCGAATATTTTATTGGGACCGTTTATTTGTCTATTTTAGAACAGACATTTCGGGTGATACCATGTAGCGATAGAGAGCATTAAGGCTGTTCATACGGCTACGTATCGATCGTCAAATGTCCCTGATTGTATGGTTGTATTCTTTTATTCCATAGTTATAAGCGATACTGAGTATAACTAATGTTCATTTTTGACAAAATTACACCATAAACTTTCTGGTAACAGTAACCACTATTGTTCGTTAGCTAAACAACCAAACCTTTTTAGACCAGAACATATTCGAAATAAAATGAATATTAAACGGTAAAAGCATTTCCGGACATGAGTCTTCGATTCAGATCTGATATTTTATACCCGGTAACTATATACTACAAAGAGATAATCCATCTTTAAATGTATATAATATTTATAATTATTCAATCTGGTGTCCGGGTCAGTGCGAGTCTTCTAATCGGACAATGCATAAAAATTTATTACAGGAAATAGGCTACACATATGTACGATGTGCCACAAAACATTGACCTATTCCGGGATAAGTGCGATTGCTTCAAATGTATATATTATATATAATTATTCGATTTGGTGTCCGGAGCAATGCAATTTTCTTTTAAATGTATATAATATATACAATTAATCAATCTGGTGTCCGGATCAGTGTGATGTTCATTTAAATGTATATGATATATATAATTATTCAATCTGGTGTCCGGATCAATGCGATGTCTGTGGGAAATCGTTCACCAATCTTCTAATCAGAGAACGCTCAAGAAATGTTATACAGGAAATAGACCACATTCATGTATACGATATGCGATAATGCGACAAGCAATTGACTTCGCGTATGACTGTTCACACAAGAGAGCGTCTATATATGCAATCAACGTCGTTTTCGATGCATCTGTCGGCGTATAGAAGTGTCGGATGCCGAATTACATACTGTATGTAGTTCGGCATCCGACACTTCTATACGCCGACATATGCATCGAAAACGACGTTGATTGCTTATAATTACGACAATCCGCATATTAGTTGGTGATTAAACAAGTTCTTTTTAAAGAAACTATATTAAAAACACTCAAATAGTAAAACTACCCAAGTGATATTTGTGTCTGGACTCAGCTGCTCTTTTAACCTAAATGGGAATTTGGGTCGAGAATAAATTGGGCGACCGACCGCAGGTTCGAGATGAACACACACAATTCGATCGCTGTTTCCGACATTCCAACTACACAAAAGCAAGAGACCACACCAGTAAACTATTAAACTGTACTTGCTAGTGTAAATATAACTTATTTAAAACGATTCTAGAACATGTATTGTCATAAAGGCACTCCGATTCGATAGCAATTCCGAAGCGGTGTTCCCAAACTTCGCCACCGAATTTGTGGTCTCCGGCGACTCGAAAAGTAAACAATCGCTACAAAGGTGCATTCTATGCTCTCATGACCACTGCCATGTCATATTAGTATTGGCACGAAGCTGGATAAATGCTAATACTAATGGTGGAATAGTTATGTATTACATTCTTTTATCCCCAAATATTTGCTGTTTAATCGGCGATAATTTTTCGCTGAGATTTTGCGTCTTGCGTTACCACTAGAAACGGAAGTGATTTCTTGCGATTTGATTGGTGGACAAAATAAAATTCCGGGTAAATCCGCCCCATGGATATTCGACTTGGTTTGCGAACTTTTTAAAGTATCACTACCCCCAGTGATGCGGGAAACGACACTTCCCTCCACTGATAGATATTGTCGCTATCAAGCGTATATAAGGGCCTTGATAAATCAAATGCACGCATTTTAGTCAAAGCGAAAGTAGTTGTAATTATATCATTATATGTGCCAGACTATCTCGTGCATAAGGCAATCAGCACATGCGATGGTCAGTATAAGTGCGATATACGTGTAACAAATCGTTTACACGGTTACGTAACGTGATAGCCCATATGAAAGTACACACGCGATAATACACTGTTAAATATAACGGTTCGTTTAGGTTATGTAGGGTACCAAAATGCGTCTCGGCACAAAAGCTTGTTGCGTTGAAGTCCCACAAGTGTATTATACAAGTCTGTGTGCCAAAAGTTTGGGTATTATTTTAAATGCCACATTGATGAACAAAGCTGTTGGGTGGCGACCAAGTGTGTCGGGTGAAAATTATCAAAATTATCTCTTTGTAAACATGTATTATATAGTTACCAGGGTGTGAACTATTAGATCTGAATCGAAGACTCCTGTGTTCTATCGATTAATATTGATTTTATTTCGAATATTTTCTGCTCTATAAAGGTGTGGTTGTCTAGCAAACGAACAATAGTAGGACACTTGACGTTCGGTGCGTAGCTATAAGAACATGATAATGCTCTCTATCGATATATGGTATCACCCAAATGGTCTGTTCTAAAACTAGACCAATAAAGTGTCCCGATATATCATCTCATTACATAATAAAATATTTGAAAAAAAAACAATATTATTTGATAGAAGCATTTCCGGCAGGGGTTGTCAATTAATTATTATTATTATTATTTTGACCAGAATAGTATTCCACTGACAGTTCATTCTATGTTGGCTTCTTTGGCTTTGTCTACGACATCGCCTTTTGCCGTAGCTTATTTCGAGGGCTGAGTTAAATATACACAAAACAATACCGGTATTTCAATTAATAAATTGTTTACGGTTTACACAACAAGTTGTTCACTGACCGACATTCGCGATTGCATTATCAATTAAAAAACTAAATAAAATTCCTATAACCATCACACGAATTATGCGGTCTGATCCGACACACGAGGTGGTACCACAGTCGGCCGTGATAAAATTATTCATGGTCAAAGTCATTAAGGGGGCGACTAATTAGAGAACAGCTGTATACACGGACCGATGGATCATGTTGTTATGTTACGGAGTTTGCTATATAACTATCTTGAATGTTTAAGTCAAACTATCTGTGGCGGTTACTGTGTATATCGTTACCATACATGTGCATGCAACAGCATGTGACGTGCAGTGCACTTGTGCACCCACTGGTCTGAATAAAGAAATGAAGTGCATAAATAAAGAGATAATCCACCTTTAGCGGGTTGTATATAGAGGATATCCACACTTTTTCAGTTGATATGGGTTATATCTCATGAGTGATGACAAAACATTGAATTTCCACGAGTGGCTTTAGCCACGAGTGGAAATTCAAATGTTTTGTCATCACGAATGAGATTTAACCCATATCCACTGAAAAAGTGTGGATATTCTGTTTATTATATACTTTAGTTACTTGCCTATGGCCCCCAATGAATGTCAATACATCAGAAATTTAAAGCTGACAAATTACGCCCAAAAAAATGTCCCATATTTAAAACACTCAAAAAGTATAGATTTTGTATTTATTATATAATTTCGTTACTTGCCGATGACCCCCAATGAATGTCAGTACATGATGTGTGCAGGAAATCATTCACTATGAAGTATAACCTGACTACACACACGAGGATCCATACGGCACAATAATACAAGTGAGATATCGATATCTCACTAGTGGGATATCACTTATATCTCACTGCTAAAACCTTATAATTCATGGGCAAGTATATAATAAACCCATTTATCTTCACACGCATACCATGTGTATGAGAACAAAAACACATTGGTGCATGCCGCCTATAGAACAAATCATAATAATTCATTGAAACGCTAGTTTGATAGCATCTATGGACACACCATCGCCTAGTAATGAATCAAACTTAAAGATGGATTATCTCTTTAAATAACAAATTTTAAATAGTTGCGTGGGTATAAAATAATAGATATGAACTGAAGACCTATGTCCGGAAAAGCTTCTATCAATTAATGTTGATTTTATTTCAAATATTAAATCGGGCCCATTTATGTTACTATTTTTAGAACCGACCATTCGGATGAGACCGTATAGCGATATAGAGCACTGGGCTGTTCCTTCGGCTACGAAACCAATGTCAAATGTCACAGATTGGTTGTTTGTATTGTTTTGTTCCACAGATATAAGCGATAATGAGTATAATTAACGTTTATTTGTGACAAAATTGCACAATATAATTTCTGGTCTCTGTTAACAGTAACCACTATTGTTCGTTAGCTGAACAAACACACCTTTTTAGACGAGAAAATATTCGAAATAAAATTAATATTAATCGATAGAAGCATTTCCGGACAGTAGTCTTCGATTCAAATCTAATATTTTATACCCTGGTAACTATATAATACATGTTTACAAAGAGATAATCCACCTTTAAGCGATAAGATCATCGCAAACATAGAGGAAGGTCTGAAGAACGAATATATCAATGCGTACATTGATACCACACAAAACCAAAATAGTAAATTACGAACGTACAAAAATATTAAAGAAACTATGGGAATTGAAAGGTACTTACTAAACTTAAATACGGGGGAGAAGAGATAAATGTTCTGTCGCCTACGGATATGTGCGCATTCACTTAGGATTGAAAAGGGGCGGCATCAACGACCTCCCATTCCAGCTGACGAACGCACGAATCAGTTTTGTACTTCGGGCGAAGTAGAAGACGAATGGCATTTTGTAATGAAATGTACGAAATATTCCATGTAAGGGAGCCATTATTCAAAAAATTAGAAAATACAAACCGACTATTTCGGAAAGCCGACGAAAATGGTCGTTTTCTATACATAATGCGGAATGACAATTCAACCGAGTGCAACTTGATCGGCGATACCATTGCCGAGTTCTTCTCAATTCGTAACAAAAGTTGAGACTGATACATATATAGATAGATAAGGGTTTATTTTTTCTAAAACTGAAGACTACATACAATTCCAAATGCATTATAAACAAACATAACAGTAAAGGACATCCTTTTAATACATGTTTGCCTAGATAAACATTTCTTTATTGTTTATGTGTACATTGATATACATAATTATCCATGTAAAATTCACAACCTATAATTATGTATATATATATATATTATGTAATTCACCCTGCATACTGCTCCTAGAGAGTGTTTATGTTAATAAAGAATCAACCATCGCCAAATTCACAGATCTATTCTTGGGAACCATATTTTGAAATGGTATCTGTATCAGACTTTTGTGACTTTTAGAGAACAAAGAAAATCGGCGTTTCTTGTCGATAGTGATCTTGTCGGTTATTACGGCGGAGTTTTACGTATATTGACATTATTATCACAGCCGAATAGACTTACCTGTATCACAGGGGTTTGTCAGAATGATAGTAAATAAAAAATATAAGAGATATATATATAGATATATATAGATATATAAGTAATAAATAAAGAATAGGGGCGCAACTAGGGGATTAGCGATTGACGTCATTTTTTTTAATTTTTAGTATCACGAAAATTAGAAACATGAAAAAACGTTTCGCTCGTGGCGCTCTCCATATTCATTGCTATTATGACTGTTATACATCAACGTGATCGCTGTGATTTACATTTAGCATGGCATTGGCAATATCACCTTATGTTCTCTTTAAATATATCACCGCAACGCCAGGTTTCATTTTCGAACCGTCCTCTGATTTCGTGGACACGCGACCATGTACATCCGTTGTACTAAATTAGTTGGCGGTCTCGGGCAAAAATGTACACATATAATAAAAGGGCCGAGGAATCTGTGCCGTTTGCATCATGCTGTCCGAATATTTCCGGGGCATGTAACGATGTAGCATTTAAAAGATTTAGGTCGAAATATTCGGACCACTGCTGCAAACGACTTCGTCCAAGAGTGGATCAAGTTTTACAGGACACCGTACCCAGCAGCGTGTCACCGAGGGCAGCCAACGCTTCGAAAATGAAACTTGCCGTTGCGGTGATTTAAAGATGGATTATCTCTTTAAATAACAAATTTTAAATAGTTGCGTGGGTATAAAATAATAGATATGAACTGGAGACCTATGTCCGGAAAAGCTTCTATCAATTAATATTGATTTTATTTCGAATATTAAATCGGGCCCATTTATGTTACTATTTTTAGAACCGACCATTCGGATGAGACCGTATTGCGATATAGAGCACTGGGCTGTTCCTACGGCTACGCATCGAATGTCAAATGTCACAGATTGGTTGTTTGTATTGTTTTGTTCCACAGATATAAGCGATAATGAGTATAATTAAAGGTGGATTATCTCTTTGTAAACATGTATTATATAGTTACCGGGGTATAAAATATTAGATTTGAATCGAAGACTCCTGTCCGGAAATGCTTCTATTGATTAATATTAATTTTATTTCGAATATTTTCTGGTCTAAAAAGGCGTGTTTCTTCAGCTAACGAACAATAGTGGTTACTGTTAACGGAGACCAGAAATTATATTGCGCAATTTTGTCACAAATAAACGTTAATTATACTCATTATCGCTTATATCTGTGGAACAAAACAATATAAACAACCAATCTGTGACATTTGACATTCGTTGCGTAGGCGTATGAACAGACCAGTGCTCTATATCGCAATACGGTCTCATCCGAATGGTCGGTTCTAAAAATAGTAACATAAATGGGCCCGATTTAATATTCGAAATAAAATCAATATTAATTGATAGAAGCTTTTCCGGACATAGGTCTTCAATTCATATCTATTATTTTATACCCACGCAACTATTTAAAATTTGTTATTTAAAGAGATAATCCATCTTTAACGTTTATTTGTGACAAAATTGCACAATATAATTTCTGGTCTCTGTTAACAGTAACCACTATTGTTCGTTAGCTGAACAAACACACCTTTTTAGACGAGAAAATATTCGAAATAAAATCAATATTAATCGATAGAAGCATTTCCGGACAGGAGTCTTCGATTCAAATCTAATATTTTATACCCCGGTAACTATATAATACATGTTTACAAAGAGATAACCCACCTTTAAAGAGAAAATGGGTGATGTAGTCAATGCGAAGTTAAATTTCAGCCACATGCGATCATATTGATGTATAATATTTATAAGAGCAATCTGTCTGAAGATCGCTACAATCGATAACTTTTTGGCTTTCCTATTTTCGAGGCAAAAGTTTTTTAAATAAACATTTGTAGGTCAAATCACTAATCCCCTTGATTCATTCCTATACTCTTATTACTATTTATTATTACTACTATTTATTATTATTTGTATATATGTATTATTATTAT
Organism: Siphonodentalium dalli; assembly: GCA_032622095.1. NCBI lineage: Eukaryota > Metazoa > Mollusca > Scaphopoda > Gadilida > Siphonodentaliidae > Siphonodentalium > Siphonodentalium dalli. The sequence goes on from CP136063.1 coordinate 59,320,495, forward strand.
TATTTATTATCATTCTGACAAACTCCTGCGCCTGTATCGATCATAATGCGGTGTTCATTATAATTTAATATTTCTGCTGATATCATCGAATGGACCGCGCTCGGTTGCCACGACGAAGAGAACAATGTCTAACATAAGTCATTAACCGCCCCTTCATGGGAACACAAACTAATCAACACACGATAGTCAGAGACTCAACACGAGTCCGGATATATGCCGGAAGTTTTCAGACATTTGGAAATCAAAGTTTTGATCGTCCACTAGAGTATCACGACCCATGATGCACATAGAAAGGCATTCACACAATCAGAAACTATCAAAGGACACAAGGGAATCTACACTCATCTCAACGATATATGCAGGAAACCACACGCTCTGATAGTCTGATTGCATATGGAAGATATAAACATGGGTGACCGTCCGCATGAGTTCGATATATGCCAAACGACATTTTCTAAATCAGGACATCTGACTAGTCATAAGCTCACACGCACGGGTGATCGTCCGTATCAGTGCGGTATATGTGCGAAATCCTTCACCCATAGATGTCATCTGACAGCACATGAACGAATACACACAGGCGATCGTCCAAACGAGTGTGATATATGCCAAAAGACATTTTCTGAATCAGGAAATCTGACTAGGCATAAGCTCATACACACGGGTGACCGTCCGTATCAGTGTGTGAGAAATCATTTGCGACGTCATCTCAAGCCACCGTTCATAAAAGAACACATACCGGTGATCGTCCGTATCAGTGCGATGTGTGTGAGAAAGCATTCGTCAAGAAAACTGATCTGATCGGACATAAAAGAATCTACACGGGTGATCGTCCGTATCAGTGAGATGTGTGTCAGCAATAATTTACTACTTCATCTCAAGCCAACGTTCATAAAAGAACACACACCGGCGATCGTCCGTATCAGTGCGATATGTGTGAGAAATCATTCCTCCAGAAAAGTGGTCTGATGACACACAAGAGAATCCACACAGGAGAGCGTCCGTATCAGTGTGATGTGTGTGAGATATCATTTACTACTTCATCTCAAGTCACCGTTCATATGCGAAAACACACCGAGGATCGTCCGTATCAGTGCGATGTGTGTGAGAAAGCATTCGTCAAGAAAACTGATCTGATCGGACATAAAAGAATCTACACGGGTGATCGTCCGTATCAGTGCGATGTGTGTGAGAAATAATTTACTACTTCATCTCAAGCCAACGTTCATAAAAGAACACATACCGGCGATCGTCCGTATCAGTGCGATATGTGTGAGAAATCATTCCTCCAGAAAAGTGGTCTGATGACACACAAGAGAATCCACACAGGAGAGCGTCCGTATCAGTGTAATGTGTGTGAGAAATCATTTACTACTTCATCTCAAGTCACCGTTCATATGCGAAAACACACCGAGGATCGCCAATACCAGTGTGACGTGTGTGAGAAATCATTCGCTCAGAATAGTACCCTGATGGCACATAAGAGAATTCACACGGGAGAATCTCCGTATTCGTGCGATGTTTGTGGTAAATCATTTACGACTTTATCTCAAGCCACCGATCATAAGAGAATACATACCGTTGATCGTCCGTATCAGTGCGATGTGTGTGAGAAATCATTTGCTACTTCGTCTTATGCCAGTTATCATAATAGAACACACACCGGTGATCGCCGTATTAGTGCGATGTGTGTGAGAAATCGTTCGTTCAAAATAGTGTTCTGATGACACATAAAAGAATCCACACCGGTGATCGTCCGTATCATTGCGACTTGTGTAAGAAATAATTTGCTACTTCATCTCAAGTCACTATTTATAAGAGAAAACACACCGAGGATCGTCCGTATCAGTGTAACGTGTGACCGAAATCGCGGTGACATTACGAGACATACAATAATCCACACCGTCGACCGCCCGTATTGATTCGATGTGTGTGAGAAATCGGTCGCACACTCAACTAAGTTGACGAGACACAAAATAGCATTGCACCAAAACTGATAAAAACAATATCTGTTGCCACCGATTTCATTAACATTATAATTATCCCGTGATGCGACAAATTCTATTGTTGTCGTTGTTGTTGTATCATTTATTTTCGTGACATGTGCATGATTACAAATTATACAAATATTATACATCAATAACAATTCGCACCCGGCCCGAAGGACCTATATGTCACGTCAAAATGTTTATAAACCGTATTGTGTAGTTTAAGTACGCCACTTTTGTGCGTTTCGATTCCCGGATGGGGCCGAGGCACCACATGGTCAAACGTATTGATTTTATCGCCGATTTCCATCAAATGTATATAATATATATAATTATTTAATCTGGTGAGTGCCCGGATCAGTGTGATCAGTCCCGCTTTATTCGTATATAAAAGGCCGTCCGGCCACAGTGTCCCCCGAAAAAGTGGCTTTATTTTGGGCATCAGCTTTTCTGAAAGGGAAATAACTTTCGCAAAAATGGGCGGAGCAAACCCATATTCGAACTTGACCTGTATTTTGGTCTGATAAACTCACCTATGAAATTTGCTTTTGATCTAATAGCCGAAACTAAAGTTATTATCCGGAAACCATTTCCGGACGCACACACGCACGGACGGACGGACTGCTCGACAAACGGACGGATGGACGGACGCCGGCTATTTTAATCACTGCGTAGGAACTGTTACATCGGAAATCGTTCTATCGCCGATTTATGATGGTTCTTGACTGATTTGTGACGGTTCCTGATGATCCAAATTATACATTTTCGCGAGTTTTTGACAGCTAAAACACAAGTTTTGAGCCATCTACATGTAGGTGATAATTCGATTAGTTTCGATTAGTTTTTCCATTCCCCTCATAATCTATGGTCCCAAACAACGTAAACATAACGGAAATCATATTGTGCGAGTAATAAGAACGAGGAAACTGCGAATTGTGATATCCCGATCGAGTCGCGGTTCTCTCCCAATTTAATCGGTTATGTCCGGGAAATACGATGACTATTATCTCGAAGTATACCTGAAAATAATTAGTGAGCACAACGAAATATCAATTATGTTGAATTTACACCACTTATGATCAATACTGTTACTGTGAGTTAATCTGCCTTCTTATATATAATTATGTGTCAACAGCAGTAACAGAATCGTTCACATTATTGTGACGCAAAGCATGCAATTTGACATAAATGGTCAATGTGAACTGCGAAGACTTATTTTTTCCCAACAAACCGATCATAATTGTCGATTGATTCAAAATGGCCGCCACTTTTTTCAAGATGGCCGCCAATTTATTTCAAAAATGGCCGCCACTGTTTTTTCAGCTTGTATTAAACTTATACGAACCACGTGACTTCCATTCCTTATTCGAACATGGCCGCCGCCCACGCAGAGGGGTTCATATAGGTTACCCATGCCATTTCTCGGTTCCTTTATATATTAAGGTCAAACAAAGGGTGCTATAAGTTGCTCCACCCCAACAAACCCCATCCGATCCAAAATTTACGGCGGTCAACTGAATTTGGATCGGGGGGATGTTTACGGTGTCTTGTTGACACATGTTTTAATTTCATTTTGTCCACAGTTGTCGTTTCACCTTCAGGCAGTATGTACGGTTACTGTTAACAGAGACCAGAAATTTTATTGTACAATTTTCTCACAAACGTTAATCAGACTCAATGTCGCCCATAACTATGGAACACAATAATAAAGTCAATCAATCGTGGACATTACTTGGCGTTCGGTACATAGCTAGAGGAACAGCCTAAAGCTCTCTGTCGCTATACTAGTGTGGTATCGCCCGAATGGTCTGTTCTAAAAGTAGACCAATTAATCACCTCATTTCATAATAAAATATTCGAAATAAAATCAATATTAATTGATAGAAGCCTTTCCGTACAGGGGTCTTCAATTCACATTTATTATTTTATACCCACGCAACTATTTCAAATCTGTTATTTCTGAACTTTGAAAAGCACGCTCAATGATTCTACTGACCAGTTTTAGCACAGTCCTAGGAATCACTGTCCATGTAATATTGAACTTGATTAAAGTATAATAAATAAATATATTACCTCTACTATATAGATATAACTACCAGTTAGGCAACATCAGATTTTGTTATTATGTAAACTATCATCTGATTGGCTGAAGACCACCCACTGTGATCTATCACTAAAACGAACAATTCGATTTTTCGTTCGAAAAAAAAATGCATTTATCTTCCCACATTTGACATGTGGCAATTAAGTTAATTGCTCTTAATGCGCTCGTTGGGTCAGATCAACTCTACCTTGTCTGAGTTGTACATAAATCGTAATTTTCCATCCAAATGTCATCATAAATTCACATTTATTGAATTGTTGAAAAACATTTATGGCGTAACATGAAGTGTATCTCTTCAGTACCCTATTACACATTCCTTATTTAAAATTCGCAGCCAAACTCTTGCGCGAGTTATCTCCCATTGCTCCTCTTGAGGTGCGGAGAATGGAATATAAATTTTGCTTTCACATCTCAAGGTATCAACCACCCCTAGGGCCTCTTGAAAATATATAGATATATTAGTTTGAGATGGTCATTTCTACATTTCTCTAGTAATGAGAATGAGTTAAAATTTGTAGTTAGTAGCGTAATAGCAGAGCCAGTTTTAACACATCCGATGTCTGTTTACTAGCATCCGTAATCCCTATTTTTCGGATAATTACCAGTTGGCGAATAAGTAAACATGTATTTATATAATAGATGTGTTTCTCCAAAATCATATAGAATTCCACACAGTTTTCACCTGAAAGAATATTCGAGTAACTAACAACTATTTTCTCGTAAGTGGGGAAAGATACTAAAAATCTGAATACACCAGCGTTTCAATAAAAAAATATGGAATATGATGATATAAACTCAGAATTCGCGAATATTTTTGTGGCATAAAAATTTGTACTCTGTAATTTCGTTCAAATCATCTGCCAATGAAAATGCAGATCACAAAATTTTTACTTGCCAAACTGGTCTTTATATTAATATAATAACATAATATAATATATTGATTTAATATTATTAAATAATATTTTATTCAACAAACAGTGATTCCTAGGGACTGTGGTTTTAGTGAGTAGGTCAGATTACGCCATTAAATTGTGACGTCGTATTCGTGTTATAGTCTGTGTGTTTTATTGAATGTTTGTGTGTTATTGGCGGTATGTGTGTTATTGGGGGTTTGTGTGTTATTGGATATACTATAAGTGGCCCAATTGGCAGTTGACCAATCACCGAACACAATTTTGTGTAACACAGACGGGCTATATAAATATTCCTCATTACATACAAATTGCACATATAATATGTTATATAATATTACATTGAGAAAATGTATTTGGCAGTAAGCAGATGCTTATTGTTGTCTATTATTATTGTGGCTTATTGTGATGCTAATGTACTTATGAGATTAAATTTATTATTAATGCTGCTTAAGCATGTATATAGCATTTGTGCCTGATCCCCAGTCCCCGGGCTCACTTGACGTTAGTGACGAGTATTGATTTTGTTACACTGTATATAGTGATGTAATACATTATTCGGGCTCGTGACTGCACATAGTGAAGTTAAAGATGGATTATCTCTTTAAATAACAAATTTTAAATAGTTGCGTGGGTATAAAATAATATATATGAACGGAATACCTATGTCCGGAAAAGCTTCTATCAATTAATATTGATTTTATTTCGAATATTAAATCGGGCCCGTTTATGTTACTTTTTTTTAGAACCGACCATTCGGATGAGACCGTATTGCGATATAGAGCACTGGGCTGTTCCTACGGCTACGCAACGAATGTCAAATGCCACAGATTGGTTATTTGTATTGTTTTGTTCCACAGATATAAGCGATAATGAGTATAATTAACGTTTATTTGTGACAAAATTGCACAATATAATTTCTGGTATCTGTTAACAGTAACCACTATTGTTCGTTAGCTGAACAAACACACCTTTTTAGACCAGAAAATATTCGAAATAAAATTAATATTAATCGATAGAAGCATTTCCGGACAGGAGTCATCTATTCAAATCTAATAGTTTATACCCCGGTAACTATATAATACATGTTTACAAAGAGATAATCCACCTTTATAATAAACTTTTGGGACTTGTGCAAATATTTCGATAATATAATGGCAGATCCGTTCTATGTCAATATTCGAACCCATGTTCAGACTGATTGGCTTCCCCACTCTCGATGAAAAGGCTTCCCTTTTCAGGATGTCCCAGTAGTAAATTTGGTTAGGTCGTTGATACGAACATCACAGTCGGTGTAGACGACGCTGACGCGGGTTCAAACCACGACAAGGGCGATAATCGATACCGATTTTCTCTCTTGATTTGAGTTGAGGAACGTCTGATCGATACATGGCTATTTCGATAAGATAAGAAGTGCGAATTGTATTACGCTCACTGAAGCAAGCACATTTGAAATAATGGACACTCATATGATCTATCTGCGACTGGCAAACAACTGGATGAGAACTCATCACACTGTACATGAATATAATTTTGTTGACGGATAAACTCCGGAAAAAATATCGAAGCAACGCACACCGCACCCCATCTATCATGTTCAGTCCAGTGTAAGATATCCCTCCTTTAGTTATGAGCACCCAACACATGGTAAGTAAAATGACGTGATATTGGCGACTAGGGTACTATATCAGATATATCTATCCACATATATGTAATTTGCCTCAGATACCACAAAGGAGCACGGCGGGTTAGTGTGATTGACAGCTCAAAAGAGCATTGCGCAAATGCCATAAGGGAAAACACAAAGGCGCATGGGCGTGGTTTACTCCTTTCACGCGCCGAAGTCGTGCGGAATTGGATTACATGTTGTCACAAACAGGCATGGGCGTGGTCTTCTAAGACGCGTGTTGGTAATTATGATCACATCGTGCGTGAATCGGATTAGGACCAGACACATGGGCAGTGCCTAACTAAACATTTGCGCATGTGCCTAATAACACATTAACGCATGCCATAAAAACATTATTCAATGCGATAATGTTGGTGCTGTAATAAGATTATGCTACATTCGCGCATGCCATATATTGAGTAATTAACGAACTCCTTTATATATTAAGGTCAAACAAAGGGTGCTATAAGTTGCTCCACCCCAACAAACCCCATCCGATCCAAAATTTACGGCGGTCAACTGAATTTGGATCGGGGGGATGTTTACGGTGTCTTGTTGACACATGTTTTAATTTCATTTTGTCCACAGTTGTCGTTTCACCTTCAGGCAGTATGTACGGTTACTGTTAACAGAGACCAGAAATTTTATTGTACAATTTTCTCACAAACGTTAATCAGACTCAATGTCGCCCATAACTATGGAACACAATAATAAAGTCAATCAATCGTGGACATTACTTGGCGTTCGGTACATAGCTAGAGGAACAGCCTAAAGCTCTCTGTCGCTATACTAGTGTGGTATCGCCCGAATGGTCTGTTCTAAAAGTAGACAAATAAAGTATCCCAATTAATCACCTCATTTCATAATAAAATATTCGAAATAAAATCAATATTAATTGATAGAAGCCTTTACGTACAGGGGTCTTCAATTCAACTCTTCGTAAACGTGAAATCGAGCGCCTTTTGTCGAAAGCAAAAGATGCAACGGACAGACTCATGCAGGGTGGTTATCCAGCGGCGTTCGTTTGTCTCACAAAGGATGCAATGGTTACAACGCATGGCCATCCTTCAATAACGAGCCCTGTGTTGGATCATTCCAACAGAATAATTGCTGATGCAAGTTCCGGAGAAATAAGTGATGTCAAGAACACGTCAGCATTTGTGACGTTTGACGACGCAGAACATTTTGAGAGTCTGCCGGCACATACTTTGAGGAGAGTGGTGACTGGTCTGGTACGGTTCGAGAGCGGAGGTTACGGTCAACCAAACTGGGGTGGCGACGATTCCAAGCCGGCCTGGTGGAGTGACGACATTCCGTGGACGAAGGTCGGTGTCAAACAAGGTGTAAAAGTCGGAGACTTACGAACACTAGCGGCTTCAGCATACGAAGCCCATGGACAGAAACTGTTCCTGACCGGGGAGCCGGAATTTGAAGGCGAGAATGATGAAGATGATGACGGCGATGACACAACCCATACTGTCGTGAACATGACTGCATCCCCGGAATCGGAGGCAGCTAACTTCACCGTTGCGATATCGGAATGTGAATCACAATTGGAAAGATTAACAACGGACGACCACGAGGAACCTCACAGAGAAACGCCACAGAGACGAATTCCCAGACAAAGGAAACCGCGCGTAGTTTTCACGCCAAGTAACCAATGACTTTCAAGTGTAATAATGTAAATCAAAGTTCTGATTATTCTGTTAAAGTTTCTGATATAGCTCGATTTCGTCATTTTAATAAATAAAATTATATATTCATTTGCAAAAACGTTTGTCTTGTCCTTTTTATATACGACATTATAACACAAAATAGCCATGTGCAATTTGTTGGTTTATGAGACATGTTGATTGTCATGCGCAATTTCCACTCTGCGCATGTGTTGGTTTATGAGGCATGCGCGTGTGTAGATATCCGCAGCCTCAATATAACTGTCAGCGCCTGCGGGTTTGTCAATACAGGGATCACGTTACCGCAGAGCCACACAATTCTCATTTGTCGGCTTAACTACGGCAAACCCGCCGTGCGCCTTTGTGTTAATCCCGCCAAATTACATACCTCCTATCCAGGGTAGATACTGTACGCGGGCAAAATCACCAGTAAACTAAAAATAACATTATGTGTTGTTCAAAGGAGAAGTTTCTGAAAATCATAACAGAGAACCCTATATCAATAGAGCATTGTAAACTACAACAACAATTAGAGCAAAATCTACGAATACTTGGCTGTTGGACTACCTTTACCAGTTAAAGTGTACTGACCTATCTGAATACTCTAGATTTAATTGTTTTTCAATAGGCTACTCAGTTTAAAGATGGTTTGTCCCTTTAAATAACAATCTTGAAATTCGTAAGTATACAATAATTTATACGAATTCAAGAACCCTGACAGGAAAGGCTTCTAGTAATTAACTAGGGGGGTTACAGTTACAACATGACGGGTATATAAATGTTCTTTGTCACTTTCTAGTGTCCGCGGTCATGAACAACTTCTCATTTCTATATTATAAATGGAATGCCCACCCAGCCCACATATGCGCATGCACACATTACACGAAACAAAACCAGCATATTACTTTAAATATTACTATATACTAACTGAATCATTATGAAGCGGGAGCTTGCGGCATATTTTAATCTCTTGGCAATCATGTATTATATAGTTACCGGGGTATAAAATATTAGATCTGAATCGAAGACTCCTGTCCGGAAATGCTTCATTAATTTTTATTTTCTGATCATCATGTATGATATACAGATATCAATATCATGAGTATACAAAAATATAATAAATTATGTGCGCATGCGTGCAGATTGTATTGTACTAGAATATACATTTAAAATAATGCGTCAGGTATGTGTATAGTACATATACATGTATATATGCTGTATAAATTAATTCTATGATATATAGTGCGTCAACCCATGATTTAATTAATATGGTAAAATTCGTCAGTGGAAGCCTCAGGAGACCCTAAATAGTGGCAAAACCCTTCTAATGAATATGGCAAGATTTATGGTTCGTCTTCCTTTTCCCGAATTAATAAGTTCTCTCAATTTAATAGTGTTTGGATTTCGGTAGAAATATGGTGGTATATATTTCTGTCGGAGATCATGTAAAACTGGGCATTTCAGTATGACATGAAATTCATCGCCCAGTTCGGATAGACATAGAGTACATTTTCTCTCCGGGTAATCTATTTTGTTCCAGGATCCGGTTTCAACTGGGAGGTGGTGATTTCTTGTTCTCATTCGCAGAATACTCGAAGCTCGAAGAGTTTATTATCTACACTACTGAGGTACTTTCCTTTGCCGAAATATTGTTTGATTATTCTGTAGAAGGCATATTTACTAGATGTCGAGGTACAACCCCTCCATTCTAGATATCTTCTAGTTTTTGTTTAATGGAAGCATTAGAGGTGAATTATCTCCTTGTAAACATGTATTATATTGTTACCGGGGCATAAAATATTAGATTTTAATCGAAGACTCAGTTCATATCTATTATTTTATACCCACGCAACTATTTAAAATGTGTTATTAAAAGAGATAATCCATCTTTAACTGAACAAACACTCCACTTTAATTAAAACCAACCCACTGTGTTACCCACATTTTGTGTAATCATACACTCAAGATGCATGGTGACATACATGTAGGCCTACAGCGTATGTGATATCGTTGTCCCGCGGGTACTTCCCAATATTAAATCACTTTTTGTTACGAAATTCGCAGAGTATGCGTACGTACATTATATCGTACGGATTACGTGACATCGTGTTACGTCGCGATATTAGCAGAATACGTGTACGTACATAGTTCGAACGAATCTCCCCGCCGCATACCATCGCCCAATACACATATCTATTCTTGGGAACCATATTTTGAAATTTTATCGGTATAAAACTTTGTCACTTTTAGCGACGTTTAATGAACAAAGGAAATCGGTGTTTCTTGTCGATAATGATCTTGTCGGGCCACCGTCTTTGCATCTATTTATGGTGCCACGACGGCGACGAGAGTAATGAATATCACAAGCCGTCAATTCATCTGCTCCTGTGTGGGAACACAAAATAATCAACACACAAGATAATCCACAGATTCAACACGAGTTATGATATATACTGGAACGTTTTCAGACATTCGGAAATCTGAAAGATTTGATCGTCCACTCGAGTCACGACACATGATGCACGTGGAAAAGCGTTCACGTAATCAGAAACTATGAATGTACACAAGTGAATCTACACTCTTCTCATCGTCATATGTAGGAAACCATACGCTCTGATAGTCTGACGGTACATGAGAGGATATAAACATGGGCGACCGTCCACACGAGTGTGATATATGCCAAAAGACATTTACTAAATCAGGACATCTGACTAGGCATCAGCTAATACACACGGGTGATCGTCCGTATCAGTGCGATGTGTGTGAGAAATCATTTACAACATCAGCTCACGTCACCGTGCATAAGAGAACACATACCGGTGATCTTCCGTATCAGTGCGATATATGTGAGAAATCATTCTCTGATAACGGTAACCTAACGAAACATAAGAGAGTCCATAGCGGTGATCGTCCGTATCAGTGTGGTGTGTGTGAGAAATCATTCGGCCAGAAAAGAATTCTGATGGAACATAAAAAACTCCACACAGGAGAGCGTCCGTATCAGTGCGATGTGTGTGAGAAGTCATTTGCTACTTCATCTCATGTCAGCAATCACAAGAGAACACATGGTGATCGTCCATATCAGTGCGATGTGTGTGATAAATCATTTGCTAATTCAGCTCAGGTCATCGTTCATAAGAGAACACACACCGGTGATCGTCCGTATCAGTGCGATATGTGTGAGAAATCGTTCGGTCAAAAAAGTGTTCTGATGACCCATAAAAGAATCCACACCGGTGATCGCCCGTATCAGTGTGATGTGTGTGAGAAATCATTTACAACTTCATCTCAAGTCACCGTTCATAAGCGAAAACACACCGAGGATCGTCCATATCAGTGCGATGTGTGTGAGAAATCATTTACTTCTTCATCTCATCTTAACTATCACAAGAGAACACACACCGGCGATCGCCCATACCAGTGTGACGTGTGTGCGAAATCATTCGCTCAGAATAGTACCCTGATGACACATAAGAGAATTCACACGGGAGAATCTCCGTATTCGTGCGATGTTTGTGGTAAATCATTTACGACTTTATCTCAAGCCACCGTTCATAAGAGAATACATACCGGTGATCGTCCGTATCAGTGCGATGTGTGTGAGAAATCATTTGCTACTTCGTCTCATGCCAGTTATCATAATAGAACACATACCGGTGATCGCCCGTATCAGTGCGCTGTGTGTGAGAAATCGTTCGGTCAAAAAAGTGTTCTGATGACACATAAAAGAATCCACACCGGTGATCGTCCGTATCATTGCGACTTGTGTAAGAAATAATTTGCTACTTCATCTCAAGTCACTATTTATAAGAGAAAACACACCGAGGATCGTCCGTATCAGTGCAACGTGTGACCGAAATCGCGGTGACATTACGAGACATACAACAATCCACATGTGTGTGAGAAATCGGTCACACACTCAACATAGTTGACGAGACACAAAATAGCATTGCACCAAAACTGATAAAAACAATATTTGTTGCCACCGATTTCATTAACATTATAATTATCCCGTGATGCGACAAATCCTATTGCGTAGTTTAAATACGCCACTTTTGTGCGTTTCGATTCCCGGATGGGGCCGAGGCATCACATTGTCAAACGTATTGATTTTATCGCCGATTTCCATCAAATGTATATAATATATATAATTATTCAATCTGGTGAGTGCCCGGATAAGTGTGAACTGTCCCCCTTTAAATGTATATAATATATATAATTATTCAATCTGGCGAGTGCCCGGATAAGTGTGACCAGTCCCGCTTTATACGTATATAAAAGGCCGTCCGGCCACAGTGTCCCCCGAAAAAGTGGCTTTATTTGGGGCATCAGCTTTTCTGAAAGGGAAATAACTTTCGCAAAAATGGGCGGAGCAAACCCATATTCGAACTTGACCTGTATTTTGGTCTGATAAACCTACACTCTCAAATAAAGCAATTGATTTAGGTACCCCATGGAACCTAAAGCCGCGATAGTACCAGAGAGTTTGGTACTATAAGCCTTTAGAGCCTATTTAGCGTTATAGAACCACATGAGTTGTTACTCCACAGAGTGCCAAACGTTGGCTCCATGCTGATTGGGTGAGACCGTGGGTGTGTCAATATCGAGTGCCGTGTGCAAACGATTAAATTAAAGTGAAAAATGGCCGCCCGTCGACTCGCGGTCGTAGATCTGTCGGATTATTTCATTTAGCACTATGCAAGGGAGTCTTTGTGGTTTTGTACTTAATTGGATGTTTAATCGAGGCAGCATCTAACATGTCACATTGTTAAATTTGCCGGTATCAGGGTTGTTTTGTTCTCTGGAGTATCAAATTGCTGGATCTATGCGTAGTACCTAAATACTTCAGAGTACCTGTCTTGATATTTTGGTACTTCGGATAATATATAGGGCGTATCATGAAAGCATCTATTTCTTGGCACCTCATATCGTGAGCTTCGGTGACATAAATGCGGGGTGGGTATTATATGCACAATGCCCGGGTAGAACTTAAATAATTATTAGGTAATCCAGAGTACCAACAATCTGGTACTCTAGAGTACCAAGAAGTTGGTACTCCAGAGTACCAAACATTTTGGTTCTCTAGAGTACCTAAACTTTTGGTACTCCAGAGTACCAAAAAGTTGGTACTCCCCCTGGGACAAAGCTTAGTACCTACATAGGTACTCTGAAGAACCTATATTTTTAAGAGTGTACCTATGAAATTTGCTTTTGATCTAATAACCGAAACTAAAGTTATTATCCGGAAACCATTTCCGGACGCACACACGCACGGACGGACTGCTCGACAAACGGACGGATGGACGGATGCCGGCTATTTTAATCACTGCGTATGAACTGTTACATCGGAAATAGTTCTATCGCCGATTTATGATGGTTCTTGACTGATTTGTGACGGTTTCTGATGATCCAAATTATACATTTTCGCGAGTTTTTGACAGCTAAAACAAGTTTTGAGCCATCTAGGTGATAATTCGATTAGTTTCGATTAGTTTTTCCATTCCCCTCATAATCTATGGTCACAAACAACGTAAACATAACGGAAATCATATTGTGCGAGTAATAAGAACGACGAAAACTGCGAATTGTGATATCTCGATCGGTTCTCTCCCGATCGAGTCGCGGTTCTCTCCCAATTTAGTCGGTTCTGTCCGGGAAATACGATGACTATTATCTCGAAGTATACCTGAAAATAACTAAGAGAGCACAACGAAATATCAATTATGTTGAATTTACACCACTTATGATCAATAATGTTACTGTGAGTTAATCTGCCTTCTTATATATAAGTATGTGTCAACAGCAGTAAGAGAATCGTTCACATTATTGTGACGCAAAGCATGCAATTTGACATAAATGGTCAATGTGAACTGCGAATACTTATTTTTTCCCAACAAACCGATCATAATTCACGCTACTGCCCAGCGGCGATAACCACGCCTGCCATAAATTGCCAGACTGAATTATAGCAGGTTCCCAGCAAACATGGCGATATCGTGGTGGAGTCGGTACGATATCGGGATACGAGTCGGTCCGGTAGTGGATTCCCGATATCGGTCCGATACAAAAGTTGCACCGCGTCTCGGGATCGTTCCGATACCTATCGGTCCGATATCGGGAAACACATATTATACCGATACTTCTAACTAACCACTATAATATATTTGCTGTTATCAGCTCAAAAACAGGTTATTTTAAATTTAAGGTCATCCTAGAAATGTTGTCACTATCGGTTCAATATCGTTATAACGATACCAAATCAACATGAAAATTCTGATAGTTTCGATGATAAAACGATGCTCAAACGATATCGGTTCCCGACAGGAGCGTACTGATCTCACTATATATATTTGCTGTTATTAGTTCTAAAGCAGGTTATTTTAAATTTAAGGTCTACAATTTAAATGGTGTCACTATCGGTTCAATATCGGTGTCACGATACCAAATCAACATGAAAATTCCGATAGATATACGATGATCAAACTATATCGGCTCCCGACAGGGGCGCACTGATCTCAGATTCTTAATTGCTAGCTATTACCACTATATATTGGAACTAGAAATAAAAGTCAACAATGGTTTTAAAAAACGCAATTATAATATTATATGATTTATAAAGCATTTTATCGTCAAAATATCGGAGTGGCCCAGTAGAACCCGTTTTTGATTTTACTGTTGTGCAAATAGTGGTAATTGTTGCCTGAATGAAATAATGTGTGTGAACGCGAAGTGTCCCTTTAATGAAATGTTGATTGGATCGACATGGAATGCCACTTTAATATTGGAGGCTGGCGGATATAGATTATCTTCGCTGAAGACAATAAATGCAATGAACGACGATATAGAAACGGAATTTCTCTTGAATGGAATTAAAGTGTCACTTTAATGAACTATGGATTAGGTGGAAAAGAAATGTCACTTTAATAGTTAAAGATGATACAGATTAACTTTGCATACATCTGATATCAGCATTGGTAAGTTTGAGCACTATATTTGTTATGCATGATTTCAATATAGTATTCATACTACACCAATATCAGTGACATGCTTCTTGTAAATCATGAAATCCTATTGAGGTTTTGGAGGGGGGGGGGTGCAATAAATCAATGTAGAGAAATGTTTAATTTTTTATTTCAGTACAACTGAATAACATGTAATAGGTAAACTGGTGCAAACAAGTTGTATGTATATATGTACAGTACTTGCCCCTTCAAAGTTGAGCTACAGTGTCATCGACTCTTCTATTTTTTCGATGGATTCATGTATATTTGAAATGTATAGTGGATTGCTTTTGCCATGGTGCTGTCTCTGTATGCCTTAATTGTTCAACACTGGCTACAGCCTAGAACGCTTTCATGACGATTGGCAAAGCGTACTAGGATGTAGTCAGTGCTAAGTGATTAGGACATACAGAGAACACACCTTGGCAATATCAATCCACTGCATTTCAAATATACATGGAGCTGTGGATATACAAATGAGAAGAAATGAAAGTGTCAGTGACACTGTAGCTCAACCTGAAAGGGGGATAATTTCATGTGTTACAGTAAATTAGGCGATTAGCAATGTGGAAAGCTCAAATGTCTAAAGTAATACTAGATGTCAACATGAAGAGATGTATATAAAGTAAAATCCAAGATGGCTGCTGGTGGCCATGTTTTCCAATAAAATAAAAAATAATCTCCAATCAAGTTGAAGAAATTCGGAAAAAGTTTTATGGTCACCCAAAATATCTATGTAAAGTTTAGTGGCCGTGAGATTTGGGGATGTCATCTGCATGGTGTGCTGAAGTATTTAGTCATGCAAAGTCTAAAATGCAAGATGGCTGCCGACAGCCATTGAAAATACATTGAAATTTCTCAAATTTGATCGCTTCCATCGAGAGGTAACCAAAATCATGCCTGTAAATTTTTAAAACAATTCTCAAATAAATATGTGCTGTGGTGTGTCCCGATGGCTGCTGGCGGCCATGTTCTTTAACGAATGTTGGGGGGGGGGAAAAATTGATGTCTCTCTAGATTCTTTCGATGAATGCTAAACTCCCTACTCACTCCCTGTATCTGAATCTGCCTGGAATAGATGAATAGTAGAAGGTGAGATGTCTATGTGAATAACATGAGTGTGTAATATACTTACACAACGACAATATTTACCAAGCAGCATACATGTGCAGTCCCAACTAACTTCCGCAATACAAATAATTCAAACTCAATTCAATGCAAAATGTTTGCCGTTATACAATCGGATTCGGTACCTACTAATAGTAATAATTTAAAACTACATTTCCTACAGCAATTTTGACCATCAATGACATAGATAATTATAGTGGCTACAGCAATTGTCTGCCGCAGTAAAACCATTTTGCTTTGGCAATGCCAAGTTCAAACGATGAAACTATTCTGTATATTTAACTTTTATTTTTACACGCAATCTCAGTAACAATTTCAAGTCAGGTAACTAAGTAAAGGGTACTTACAACAACCGTTTCCTTCTTCCGTCCATATGCCCTGTCTTTGGCATTCAGGAACCAATTCCCTAAAACTGTTCTGAAGGTGGTGTCTGTCATGTCTGCTGTGTGTTTCCTAGCTGCTTCTGAAAGTAAGACAAAATCTTTTTGATGAGAACAGCTTTCTGTATTTTGGGAGCAAATTGCATTTCATTTAACAAAAATAAGAGAAGGCCAAAAAAAAAAGCATTGAGGGAGGCTATTATTTTGATCACGTATTAACTATGTTGTGCACATAAATTCATTTAATCCTATATAAATTAAGTGTTTCCTACTGCAAGGTTTCCGCTATACCGGCAGGGTGTCCCCTTGTCGGCCCGTTCACCTCGCCAAGTTTTCCCCTCCTGCCATACCCCAGGACACATACTGCATGTCTATAAAGGTATAAAGATGTTTAAAACTTCTGAATTTTGTTGGAATAGTACTAAGGAATTTTAAAAAGTGAATCTATTTTATATCTTGTGAGTGTACACACTCTAAACGCGTTGTTACACAGAAAATTGAAACAGGAAATGATCGGAACAGACATCGCTTATATAGAAGCTATGCCTTTGATGCTGGTTAGTTACGCTGCGGTTAGTAACCGATTATGTTGTGCAAAAGAGCAGTATTTTAATCATACATGTCATGTTTTATACCTCAAAATATACTGTTCACTTTGTAATAGAGCGAGAGAGAACTGTGGGAGTAGCCGCACCGGGCATCAAGGCATCTTACAACTGCCCACAAAGAATACTCATCGGCCAGATATGTAATCAGCCTTCTATATTTACACTGCAGCTGCTAAAATATATTCCGATTACGTTATGCATCCGAAATATGTTGGGTCTTCCACAGTGAGTCTTTTAACATTAACGAGTATGTTTAACTCGGGATCCAAATTACTGGTGTTCTGACTACTTCGTAAATTAATTTATATCTAATAAATTTACTAGTTTTAATGTTACAGGTACACTTATAAGATTTAATAGCTTGGAACAAAACAATCTGCCATTTCTACCCTCACACGATTATATTGGCCGATATAACGAAAGTAGTTCAACCAGTGCTAAAACAGGCTACTTTTACCTGGATTTTTCCCCTTGATGGCTACTGGCCCCATTCCCCTACCCCCTAGCGGAAACCCTGACAACTGACTATCCACAATTGTTGCATATATTAAAACTGATATTCTCCATTCTAATATGAGATAACAAATTGTCCTCAAGAGGAAGAGTATTTTGCCACTCAGAGTGGTGCACTTGTTGAAGAATTGAATTTCTGAAAATTATGAATGCAAAATAGTAGGGCTGAATGACTTTTCCTTTCTGGTTAGCTGATCATAAAAAAATCAGTAACTCTTATTATTTCACCTCTAGTAAACAATGTTGCTTGTCCGTGTTGTAATTAGGAGAATCATTTTTAAAAGTAAGCGTTAAAGAATATTATGGACTTGATCGGGTGCATGAAATTGATAAGTTAGTTCTCAGGTGCTGAGACAACTTGGAAAATATAGCATTCTACTATCATCGCCATCTAACATCTCGATTCGGGACGCAACTGTGATAATCTAACACAAATGATTTCACTATCGAGAGTCATTGCATTTGATTAGTATATAAGAATGACGGTGTATACTTACTCTTCATCGCCTTCATGATCCGGACATTTCTGCTGAAAGGTTCCTTCTTCGTTTGTTTAGAAATCCCGGTCAAATTCATTGTTGGTGCCAGTCGTTTATGCACAGTTTCTTTGAGTATATTTCTTATTACTTCTTTGATTGTATTGCCACCTATGTGTCGATATCGCTGGATCTGGAATTGTATTGAACATTTAGTATTTAGTAATGGGTCAATAAGAACAATAAAGAGTCAAGCGAGAGCTGGGACATAGCCCAGTTAACGACTATACCACTTGGTTTGGTTTGTTAGGGTTTATCGTCGTTCTAGCCACTAGGCAACACACGACGTTGTCAATTTTACTGAAGGAGGAAAGACCATGCAGAGCAGAGGGGGTCGGAAAAATATTTCAGGCACGTATGGCATTTTTTCCCTTTCGATAATTTTTTTTCCGTTTTCGGCAGTTTTTTCTGACCATTTTTTTACACCCACCCCCCCCCCCCTTTTAACACTAAAACAGAGATTTGCGGGGGGAAATTCACTGTAAACAGCTGTATATGAATTTCTGTGTATACTATTTATCATGGATGTTAACATGGACATGTAAATAAGAATGAGTCATTTTGAGGTCATTCGGCCAAAAAAACTTGGCTGCCAGCGGCCATCATGGATTTCAAAATTTGCAACAAAATACAACACGATAACTGCCTGCAGTCAGTTTACCAGTTAGAATTACATTATTTCTCTCATTCAAAGTGGTTTTGAAGCCCAACTCATTGCCAAAACACTAAAAAACAAGCACGACTATACCACCAATGCTTCATATTGCCCAGTGTAGCATACCACATGTATGTATATTACCTTCACCTACATATAGGGTTAACAAGTGCAACATAAGTTTAGAGATTGGGCAATACTATATATTTGTAGGGATGGAGGATTTTTAAAATTTTCTAAAGCCAAGAAGTGTGTATCATTTCCACTTAAACTGGGTTGAGCACAACATAATCCAATGATCCATGCCCAAGTTATTTGCTGATATGTTCATAGGGATACAAAATTCCCAAGTCAAACAAGAGCTTCAAAAAAGATTTAAGCCAAACACGGTCCATAACTCTGGTAAAAATGAACGGACAAAAACCTATGGTATACTTGTTCTATCTACATGTCAAAGGACAAAAAATTGTAAACACCCAAGTTAAAAGGGGATATGTTCAATAGGACTGACGGAGCCCTCAACTATATGCCCCAATCCTCCTATGGGGGTGGGGGGCATAATAACTCATCAGACCATAAAATTAAAACAAAATAATTGAACCACATTTTTTAATGTGCATGGTGGAAAATCTTCATACCAAATTACATCCCAATGTGATATTCAAGCCCATGGCTGAAATATAAGCGCGAATGGACAAAAATCTACATTTTCATAGTGCAGGTATAACGTAACATCGCAAATTTCAGTGTAACAAGAAATGTACCAGTAAAGTTTTTAAATACATGACGTTTCATGTACACGCAAGCCATGTAAATGTCATGTTAACCCTTTGATGATTAGATACTTATCTGATTGTTCACTTTATTTCAATGGTCAGATCAGAAAATAAATTCCAACAGTCAGAATCATCTTACTTTGTGAGCATAGACACAGTTTTCTCGGTCCACACAGATTGGGATATCGGTTGATGCCGTTTGGACTGAGTCCTCTCCCATTACTCTTCTATAACCAACTTTACGCCAAAAATCGTGGGCCTTTCCCCAAGCATGATGATATCAAACATGCATATATCAACAGTCTGTTGAATGTCAAAGCAACAAGATTTAAAAGAAAACAAAGCCTTGTTTTCCAGAGATGTCTTTCTATCAATGTACATATATTATTTTGAAGACAATCACGGCCATGTCAGATTATTAATTGCCACATTCAGGGGTTTACGTAAATGCCGGGCCCCACGTGTGGTAACAGTAGTATGTATTTTGAATGCAAGTCCATTATAGAAGAGTAATAGGACAGGACTCGGTCCAAAAACAGCATCAACCCAACCGATATCCCAAGCTGTTGTAGCCGTGAATACTTCATCTATATAGTGCATTGACCCAAAATGAACATCATACACAACAAGACTTAAACATCCACTGTTATTTCTGGGGAACTTTGGTTTACAAATCAATCTGGTTATTCTGCAATGAAATATAGTATTAAACTCACCAAATGACGTTCAACTTCTTTAGAAGCCAGCGATTCTTCCAGCGATTTTAGCTCTTCAAGCGTTTCAACTGGCAAATCAATTGTCACTGAAGAAACCTATGATATAATAATAACAATATTAGGTTCTGTCAAGAGTAAATTGGTAAATACACACATCATTAAACATGAAGCATAGACCAAAACTATTCAATGAAATCAATTAATAAAACAACTTATCATTGGTTATGATGCTAATAACTGGCTCAAATCGCACAAATAACGGTAATCTGAGCACATTTGCTGTATATATACTAGTTACACACAAAATAGGTAATATGAGAATCAAAAGCATGTAAAACAGCTGTTATTATACAAGTATAGGATAACCATTGCTGTGGGTTGGTGTCGGTCTTCCTACATTCAGTCTTTGGATCATTAAATTCCTAACCTACAAACTTCATCTAATAAAATTCCAAACTCTGCAGATCGGAGTGACCATGATAGCCATAATTTTTTTTAGAATTCTCTTGGTTGAGATCTTACATGCTTTTATCCAATGCTTTATGCTTATAGATCTACCATATTCCATGGCACTATGACTACACTATTATATCGCTTATGGCTTAAAGGTTTAAAAAATGCAATATTTGCAAGATGATTTTCAGATTCCATCAATAGACGGCTACATATGATATAAAGGTTTGTTGCCAACTACCTGAATGCCAAATTGTCCCTCGTCGTATCAATAGTCGAGTTGACATAAACTCGACTAAAAATCGTTCATATGAAAATTACTATGGGCAGTGTAAATATAATTCTAGGAACTGTTGAGAACTAGCTGTTGAATGCTGTTCAATAATTTAAAGAAAATATTTATATTTACCACATCTCGCTCCTCTCGCTGATCGATTAACGTCTGCAGAGTCGATCGTAGCCACTTCATTTCTTCCTTTTGCTGCTCTTGGTTTTCGAGAATTTTGATCATTAGAGCTGTAAAAAGAAATTGTAATGATACAATATAACATAGCACCACACTCAACACATACGTGTAAATGTTTATGTATACAGAGATATTTGAATATGAAGATCATATTAGTCTGATTGAAAAAATACCCTAAAATTTCAACATCAGATGTTTTATTATTATAAATATTAAACGAAACAGTGTGTGATAAGGCCATCTTCTGATGGGACAGAGGCTTACCGGTACCTCATTATGTTTCTATGAATTGTGAATTGAAGATTCAAGTGTGCCATATCAACAAACTACCGGTGCATGTACTAAAATGCAAATGCTAAAACTGCATGTAAAGCCATCCATGAGAATACAAAAATCGTAAAGCACAGAATGTTCAATTTCAATATATTAGCTATGTTATAATTACATATTAAACTAAGACTTGTTTCTGTTTCATGATAATTAACTCAAAAAAGTCTGAATCTGATATGAAAGCAAACTAGCTTGAGATCCACTATCTATGCAAACATGATTTGCATATTAGAATCTTAATACTCTTCTGCAATCACTGAACATGATTAGGTCATAAATTATTTTTAAGACACATTATGGACGGTGGTGAAACTGATAATTTAGTACTTAAGTGTTATGCCAACCTGGGGAATGTAGCATTCTACTAACATCAGCGAAAATTGGATTGGATCAATATTTGTAAAAATAACTACTTTTAGCAGGGGGGAGTCTGCAACAAAATTCCGTATATAGGGCCGGGGTGGGTGGGTGGTCCAGAGGCCGAAAAAATTGTGCTTGTAAAATTTTTCCAAAATGTTTTTTTTTCAAACAATTTACAAGTAATGACCATGTAATGTTATCTGTAAGCATGTTAGTACCATGCTTGTTGGTATAGGGTAATAGGCTATATATGCAGCTATAGTGGCTCTTTAGCCTCAGATTTAGCAACATTCTGGATTTCACAGGATCCCGACCCACTTCACAGTGGACCACCGTAATAGCGTTCAGGAAACTTAACCCATGGTTTTGAGTTATAATAATGCAAAACGTGTTTACGGATGGAACAAGGCCGGTAACTCTGGTATGCATTGATAGGCGAAACCTGTGATATGCAGTAATATGTGCATACATCCTTCCCCTATCATTCTGGTCTGTCACCATACCAAACCACATCAAAATTTGACAACCGACACTTAAATTATATTGCAAAAACTTTGTACGGACTGAATTTCATAAGTCGAACAGGGCCCATAACTCTGGTAGGCATTGATGGTCACAACCCGTTAGAGATGGGCGGTATTGAAATTTTAAGCTTGGTATCGGTGTCGGTAAATTTTCGTCGATTTACCGCGGTATCGGTACGGTAATCGGTATTGCTATTAAATTACAAAACCAGAGCAGAAATTCCCGGTAACTCAAGTTTTTAACTGAACAATATACATGAAAATATGCCCACGGATTTACTACATTCGCGACAACAGCTAAATGAGGAACACAATGACCTACACAATTATTCAATTAAGTGCTATTCACACATCTCTTTGATCATTTACATGTACACGCAAGCCGTCGCCCCGCTTTTGAAAAGAATACGATATTGCATAATTGCATGGCTACAATATATATACGTGTCAATTTCGTCACATTGTCGCGTGTGAATAGAATTGTGAGTAGTAATCAGTGATCACAATTCACAAATCCCAATCAATAGCCGCAACGCCGAAATAAATCTTAGAATTTAATCAATTGATGGATCTGTTCTATTTTTAGAAAGTGAAAGTAGATTTGATTCACTGTATAAATGAAATCGGACCTTATTTCTGTTTATGCGCTTGCATTGTCGGTGTCTTTGAAGTCGCCAAAGCCACATGCTATACGGACTGCCACCACCTGAGTATTACACAGTGACAGTCAGTGTGGCATTGTCGACGTTACAATGTAGCATTAAGTCACAGCACTGCGTCGTTGATACACTGTGTAGTGTGTATCTATTCTAACAACTGCATTGATTGTTAGGCCCGTAACTAGGTCAGCCATCTGTGAGTGTTTATTCCTTTTGCCCGCTCAAGGCCTGTCAAACTGATGGTCTGGTGGATTTGTATAATTCTGAGAGTAATTTTAATTAAAGTACCGAATCAAAACTGTTTACTGAGAAGCTTTACTCATTACGAAGACACACACGTTGGGCAACACATGAATAATTTCAGTACCGAAAATTCGGTATTTTTAGTTTTGATTCGGTACGGTAAATCGGTATTACGCTGATACCGATTCCGCACGGTAAATACCGAGAACCGCCCATCTCTACAACCCGTGATATTATGCATATTCGTTCCCCATTTCTGATCCGTCACCATGCAATAGGGTAATCAAAATATGACAACCGACTCTTGAGTCGTAATGCAAAATGTTTGTACGGACGGACGGACGGACGGCTTGAGACGTCAACTATATACCCGCCGACTAATATCGGGGGGGGGGGTATAATAACCATATATCTAGGTGTATACCTAACCAAAAACAATTCCCCTCCCCCACCCCACCTTGGTGGATAAGACTAAAGAGTTCTTTGGTCATGCACAAATAATTGTGGAACCCCCTGAGCTGTTTACCACTATTTACACTGGCCAGTGTTCTCCGTCATACACAACGCACTCGATATATTAAGGCTATAATGGGGTATAGGGCAATGTGTGACATATAGTGTACCTACACAATGCTTTATTATTATTGTTAGATACTGAAAACACCAGGAAACACCTGGAAATACAGTTTATTTTTCGTTTTTCTGATCTGTGTTTTAACAATTAAGCATGTTATTGCTTTGAGTCTTAATGGTACACAGCAAGAGTTTGCACCAATAAAGAATAGTGGAATGGGATTGAAAGGCAGTTACCACAGTTATTGAAGAACGGCTAAAAAAAACCTCTGAAATTTTGATAAAAAACATGAGAAAGGGGGGTGGGTCCCCAAAATTTTGGAGGAAAAAAATATTTTTTTTGCACAAATGGGGTGCTGGGTCCCTCGGGTCGGAAAAAACCTTTTTGGGCCCTATATGTGCAATTTTTTTCCAGACTCCCCCCTGCTTTTAGAAAGATTATTCTCCATTTCTATTTGATCACCATACCGGAGTGTTTCACATCACTTTTATCAGTTACCTTTTTCATTCAATCGATCAAAACGGCTGTAAGGCTGAATCGATGGTAGATTCAGAGGTGATGGGGATCGCCGATTTGATGGTGGAGGTGATGGGGATCGCCGATTTGATGGTGGAGGTGATGGGGATCGCCGAGGTGATGGGGATCGCCGAGGTGATGGTGGAGGTGATGATGATCGATGTCGCGATCTCTTTGCTGCTGGTTTTCTGAATGCATCAGACACCCTGATCACTTCCTCTGATGATTCGGGTGATGACACCAGGACTCTTGGCTTGACACTGAAGACAGGAATAGATATTTTTTTTCAAAATACGAATATCAATGGGTATTCAAATTTTTCGACACTTGTTATTTAACAGTGTACTGATTAATGCTTACCAGTACATGGCTTCGACAGTCAAAATATGCAATATGTATTTAATTGATTATTTCAATATTTGCGTTATTGTCTGTCGCATTGTCTTATTATCAGCGTTCAACTGAACCTAACTATAAACTGGAAGCAATGTATTGCTGATAAATAATACAACCCTCTGAAACTGTTGGGATCCCGTGGATTATAATGCAATGTATGGAAGGTCTGAGCCTAAAACCTATCTAAACGTGGTGATGAACTCTTGACTTTCAGTAACGTAAAAAGTATAAACAGACCATGTCTTTTGTATAGAAAATGTGAAATCAAACTTTTTATATATACATCCATATATTACCCCACTACTATTTAAGATTTTAATAAGAATCTGAAGTTTTTATATGGTTACTTTTTTGAGCAACTGGGCAAGCTGACTTATGGCCAACTTAAACGGCCACGATGTTCTTATTAGTCGACTACTGTAAATGTCAGATATTTGTTCATATTGAGGCAAATAAGCTACCAGTATGGGAAATTAATACATGTAAGGCTGTTTATTTATGCAGGCAATTTCAACTGTAAAATCACCATCTTTTTAATACATGACAAATTTATTGCAATATCGAGGACAATTTTTCAAGTGTAGTCACCATGTCTTCTTCATGTTTAATGTAAAATGATACACAAAAGAAAAGTAAACTAACCGTTTTCGCTTTGGAGAGGATTCCTGCCCTGATGCGACATCAGACACGGTCTCCGATTTCCTCATCTTTGCATATGCCTTTGTGTAGTTATCTACAAATTAAACCAATTATATATCTGATTATATTGGCTTTTTGCATTGAGGTGAGAACTATTAAAAGGTAAATATACCCCGCTGGACATTGGCACCGCGTTATATTTGCCGTTCGGCCGCGGTGTCCTAGTTTGTAACTGCAGTTGAGCACCGCGGCTGAACGCCAAGTACACCGTGGCCAAACATCAAGTACACTCCGCCATGACAGCGACCGAAAGGCAATTACACAGCGGCCAAATGGCATGTAAACCAATGGTTAGATATCTGGTTCGTATCATCTTTTTTCAGTTTAATGAATGTACACTGTGGCAACTGCATGTACACCATGGCCAAACGGCAAGTACAGCGCGGCCCAACTGTAGTTAGCCAGTGGAGCTGCAGTGTAGTTGCATTTCAGATGTGGTGGCAACGCTGACCGTACCGCGGTTAAGTGGACACTTGTTTTGTCCAGCAGGGTATATATGTATGTACCGGTATACTAAATATACTAATTGAAATGCATATAGCCATGACCACAAATTAAATTATTTTGCTGAGCTACATAATGTAGCACAGATTAATATCAATTTAATTGTATGTAAATATTTACTGAAGCAATGTACATTAATCATTTTAAACATTGTCCACTGTACAGAGAATGAATACCGGTATACATGTACCATATAATTTATGTGTCTATATGATGCCGGATTGGCTTTCCATGTTAAATGGGTAAGCTTTTAAATTAAGATATCACCCAACATGGCAGTATATACTGTATACATGT
The DNA here is from genome assembly GCA_032622095.1 of Siphonodentalium dalli. Classification (NCBI taxonomy): domain Eukaryota; kingdom Metazoa; phylum Mollusca; class Scaphopoda; order Gadilida; family Siphonodentaliidae; genus Siphonodentalium; species Siphonodentalium dalli. The sequence continues at coordinate 59,347,174 of CP136063.1, forward strand.
ATGGTATGATGTACCTGCTGAGAAAAATATTAAATATGTCTAGTACCGGTATGGTTTGACTCCATCATAGAAGTTAAGGAACATGGGTAAGAGGGTGAAAAATGATTTGGGAATAGATGATGTAAATCAGACAAGAGCCTTGTTTTAAAATATTATGTTGAATACATTGCGGTATTTACCTGTGGTATATAGCACTTTAACATTGTGATATGTCCAAGTCTTTCTAATTTCTGAGTGATGTTTTGCTTTGTTGGTGCAGTCATCAGTCGGCCAGTAGGTGTTGCCTCTAGTCTCCGATGTGAGTTTAAGCCATCTCGAACTTACAATGCCGACAGGCCTTTTTTTTCTTCATAGAATTCAACAACATGGTACATGTGCGTCTCTGAAAAAATATTAAAAACTACATTAGCCTATGTACTGCCGGGTTGAAACAAATTAATACAAATATGGTTATTAATAAGGAGAGTGTGTAAAGTCAAATTACCAAACCAATGGCAAGAATTATTTTGGCACTCAAAAAATACAATTTCATATCCCGGTACTGTATAAAATGTTGCTGTTTGTTGCGTCCAAAACCAATTATATCTGATTATATTGACCTTTTGCATTGAGGTGAGAACTAAAGGTAAATATACCCTGCTGGACAAAACAAGTGTCCATTGGCACCACAGTGTACATGTATTTGCCATTCGGCTGCGGTGTGAGTTTGTAACTGCAATTTCAATATCCACCTGAGTTAAAGTGATGTGAAGCGCTCTGGTATGGTGATCAAAGTAGTTAGTTGTTACGAATGTCAATCCAAATTGACGATACACACGGCCATTCCTATATATTAATTAAATGCAAAAACTCTCAATGGCGAAATCATTTGTGTTAGATTATCTCCGATAGTTGTGTCCAGAATCGAGATGTAAATATATATACATGTAATTGTGCGTACACATGTAGTTCAGACGATGTTTTCTATGGTCAACTTTGTTGAAATGTGTGACCATGTTAGTGGAATGCTACGTGTACATTCTACAGGTTGGCATAGCGCCTGTGAACTAACTTATCAATTTCACACACCCGAACAAGTCCATAATATGTTTTAAATGTACAACTGTACATGTATAAGGCTAGATGCCCAAGATTGGAGATCAAGTGGATTTGCAATGTGATTTCCAATTTCTGCTAACCAATTTACAATGAACAGACATGTATTGGTTGGGAATGCTATACAAAATCTACCCAGTATTGCAAAATGCTACATGTATACAAATTTAAAACACTAAATCAACCCCCTGTTGACAAGTTTTCTTTGAGGGACTGACTGCACAATTGTCTCACCCCCACCCCCCCCCCCCCAACTGGTCAAAATTTTATTTTTTAGGTTGGAAATTTCATACCTGTCAAAACATTAGTTGGAAATTTCACACCAGCAATACATGTAAGGGTACGGTAGGTTTGAAAATGGTCTTGTTAGATTTTCAATTAATTTATTAAAGACATATTATGTAGTTGTTCAGACGAGTGAAACAGATAGTATTCAGGTGCTACGTGTACATGTAGTGGTATGCCAAATGGGGGAATGTAGCGTTCTTCTAACATCACTAAAAATTTCAAGCAAATCGACCATAGCACTCCATAGAAAACATTGTCTGAACTACATGTACGCTATTATGTAAATATTTATTACTCGAATCGATGCGCTTTTATCGGCGATAAACTAATGAAAACAATTTCGCCATCGGAGGTCACTACTTTTAATTAATATACCGGTATAAGAATAAGCCCAGTGTTGTCCATTTAGATATAATATTTGTTCAAAATAACTACTTTGAACAAGATTATTCTCCATTTCTATTAGATCACCCTACCAAGTGTTTCACATCACTTTAATTGTTTTTATACCAATATTTGCATACGGTACCGTATGTTCCTATTTTTGGTCCAAATTTTGATTGGGATGATCATCAGTTTCCAACCTTATACAGGGTGACCTGTTGGAAATTTCCATCATTTGGAAAGCTTGTGTCCACGTCCCTCATTCGTGGCCAATCAAAAACGTTAGTTAATTTAAGCAAACAATAATGTCATTCATTTGGTCAACATTGTCATTGGAATTGTCATCAGTTGGAAATTTTCCAACTGTAGGAAGCCCTGAAGCTAGTCTACATGTACATGTACAATGTAGATGGTAGGTTTTGCAATTTTCTAGTTCAGATTTCAAAATTTTCACACACCCCATGGCCAATACAAAACTGCTAATTACATGTTGTTTAGAAAAAAAATAGATTACTAGATTTGGTCAAAATTGTGGGCTGAAATGGTCATTAGTATTTTCCAACCTGAGTATGAGTACATGTATGAGCTTTGAAATTTCCAACACTAGGAAAGCTTCAGTTGAGGCCAGTCTAGATGCTATGATTTCCGATTTTCTAGGATATTTAACAAAAAATTCTCACACCGGGACGAACAACCATGGTCAGCCCGGTGTGTCCCGATCTCTTGCCCATATCAGTGTGCATTATTTGCCTGGAGTTAGACCACTATATTTTAGGATGTATAATTTTTCTGAATGTTCTCATACCAGGAATATAGAACCATGGTTTATGAATATATATGATATTACAATGTAGGCACGAGCACTGAGGTGCAAATGTAAATTACATGTATGCAAAACCTGTGTTTGGTCTGATTCTTATTCAAGGGGAGTGTGTGTAGTTGGAATTTCCCCAAGGTGGACACACCCCCACAATGGGTTGGCGAGACTCCCGAAACACAAATGCTATGAATCACCCTTATAAATAGTTAAGATTCACTACAAACTAAAAGATTTGCAACTCATAACTATTCGATAACATGTTAGTAATTTTTGTTGCGGCATTTACATGTATCTCAATTGCCCGAATGACGATGTCCATGTTATTGTACTATTAAAGTGATGTGGAACACTCGGATAGGGTGATAAAATTTAACAACACACACCGCCATTCTTATATTAACTTTGAAGTGTCTGTCGTTTACAAGCTTGTTGCCGATATTTGCTTCCCAAGTCGAGAAGTAAATATTTACAATTGAGTGTAGTTCAGACAATGTTTTCTATGTAGAGCTATGGTCGAGAAGTTTTATGATGTTAATACAATGATACATTCCACCAGTTGACATAGTGCCCAAATATTTACTTTAATATCAATTTAATGCACCCGAATAAGTGCATAATATGTCTTAAACAGGCACTTATGTTATGGATAACTACCGGTACATGTACATGTATATTAAATTTGTTTTAATTTATTCAAACCTCATTAAACATATTCTAAGAGTTCAATACACAATTCCTCACAATGTAATGAGTTTGTCGCACAAGTATCAGTATATTTTAAGGTTGTATTCAGCTCTAATAGGCACAAGCTGAATTGGCGACGTTACAGTACACAAGACACAAGTTGTATTTGCGGTTCTATTTAAATAATTTGGTGATATTTGGTTTTATGTGAACAGAATTAAAATGGGGATAACAATGGTATGTTTTGTGATTTGAGAAAAGTTGTTGGTAGGAAATAAATGTTTTAAAAAAAATGCCAATTACCGTAACTGAATTTGTCACATTATACCGTACATCAGCCTACAACCTTGTACTACAGTAATGCCCAAAGTAATTGACCACTTAACCACAGCAGAATTATGGGTAATTTTTCAGGATTTAGTCGGAAATATGGCTTGTTGCCATTCAGCGGAAAGCTTTCGCAGTGAGCTTTCCGATGAAGGGCAGCAAGCCATATTTCCGACTGAATCCTGAAAAATTACCCATAATTCTGCTGTGGTTAAGTGGTCAATTACTTTGGGCATTACTATAACTACTATATGTTACCATGCAGAACAAAGAAATACCGGTATGCTGATCGAATGAAATCAAACCAGAAATCATTGAACAACACAAATGCACTAAATAAAGTGAAAAATACTCCGTCTCGCAAGACGTCACATTTGTAATATAGTTTAATATATTAATAACAGTATTATAACAATAAAAGCACTTTTTATACATTAAAGTTACATAATCTGATTTTGGGTAACAAATACATGTACATGTATTTGAGTCGAGGAACCAACCATTTTGATTTATGAATTTATGATTTTTCACCACATCAATTTTGAAAACTACATGCATTTGATGGAATACAATGTTCTTAATTTCTTTAGTCTCAATTCGAAGAGACAATTGAAGATGCATTGATGCACAATTGGTCAAAAAACATTTATGATTTTTCAGTGAGTCTCAAAAGCAATGATGTGTCTCGTGTTATGCATCATAAATGAATGTGCATCAAATATTATTATGGCTTCGGTTGAATATTTTGAAAATACTTTGTTAGGAGCTTGTAATTGATATCTTTTAAAATACCATAATGGCATTAATGAGTGTAAATTTCTAAATTTTGTACAGCATCAACAGTAAATCATTTGTTCTATTTACATGTACAGTACATGTACATGTCAGGATTCAACATGTATACCGGTATGTATATCTTGGCCTGAGGATGAATTTTCACACAACTACATGTAGTAGTACATGCATTCTGGACTGACTTGAATCATGTACATGTATCTTTCAAGTTTGATGCAAGAGAGGTATAACTAAGAAATCATCATCAACAGGTAACATGACAAACTTTTGAATAACATCTTCAACAAGACAATAGTTAATTTCTGAATTAAGATCTGACACTTTATAAATAGATAAATTACTTGATGCTGTAGGGTATGTGAAGAAATTCTGTTTACTTTCGAAAACACTGAATACTATGAAAATGCCATCAACTGTGGATAAAATGTTTCTTATTTGAACAATGTTATCTCCAACACTTACACAATTGTCACCAACATTTAACGATAAAAAAAATCTATCCATCACTAAACTCTTGTGTTGCAGAAATGTTGTCCGTCTTGCCATGTCTGGGATAGGTCCATTGAAATGATTATGTAACAGTTTTGGTTCAGAGTTCACACTTCCAGCTATCTTCAGTGGGAAAATGTTCTGTTCGAAAGTCCTGTTGATCACTTGCTGTATTGGGTGGTTTGACTTCCGAACCTTGCGCTTAATGGATTGCATAAAGTTCTCGAATGGAAAAGCAGAAAATATATCCAAATTCCCATGTAGCTGAACATCTCTGACAAGGTGAATCAGGCCATGAACATTGTAAACAAGATTGTGTCGACCGTAATATTTCCTGAAATTTTTGAAGAATGCCAGCAGAAGTTCATGTGCCCAATCTCTGTGTGTCTTACTCAATGAAGGACTGGCAAGTAGTCGAATTGCCACAAAGAGCAACATAAAGTGTTTATAAATTCCAGAAGGAAATGGAGCTAGAAGAACCACAATACTGGTATAAAGAAGGAATAGTCGAAGTTCTGTGGCCTTCCACCTGTCAATTTCACTGAAACTCCTAGGCTTTCGAGAAAATTCACGTGGAATATGTGTCCTTAACGACACCAACTTGTCAGACATCAAAGAAATTATTCTGGCTGGTTGTCTGGATGTGAAGGGTCCCTTAATCCACAACTTCATCAGCTTTCTCATTACACCAATGCAAACAAGATGCATATAGTCATGTGGAAATGAAGAGATTGGCTTAATTGGAAGTTGCATCAATGGATAGGGCACATTGTGGTGGTCCTCATCATAGTGGGTGGATGCAGTATTGAAGGAATCGTCACGCCTGAGATCTGAATTAGTCGTAGGGAAAGTCATCCTATGTTCAGTATAGAATCCTGGATCTTTGCATTTGTCACAGCCACTATATGCAGAATGAGCCTTGATACCCTTAATAAAAGCACGAGCAGGGGCATCACATATCACACACTTAATGTCAAAACTGATACACTGATCATCATATAGAAAACCTGAATCACACAAATCCTTCGCTTCTTTAATGAAATCGGCAAGGTACCCTTCCAGATCATTTGGCTTGCTCTTCCCACAAAACAGGGTGATGATAAATGGCTCTAAGTCAAGGTCATGAAACTGCCCCAAGATTGGCCAGAACTGTGTCGAAGTTGATTTGTAGATGGGCGCACCGTCAATGTTGATCTTTAGAGACAAATGCGTTGGCAATGTCAATTCATCAGAAGAGAGTTGTTGGAAGATTTTGGTAATGTGATCCTTAATACCAAAGTAGTAATATTCACCACCTCCTAATAATGTCACGGATGTTGTCAATGGTGTGGAAAGAATAGTCCTGGGGTCTATCGGTAAGGCTTGCAAATCACTTATGTCTCCTATATTTCGTAGTATAGCCAGAAGCTGTCTTAAGGCAACATGTGTGATATTGTTTGTCTTTGCCCACTTAGAAAGTTCATCATTAATGGCAGGAACTGAATGGATTGAAGAATCTGCATCACTCTGGTGACTAGAAATACTATCATTCCTTTGGCTACTGGAATCACTATCATCACTGTCACTTTCAATGCAAGAAGACGAATCAGCGGCAAGAAAGGCATCGTCATGTCTACTGAGAGGGACATCGGAATCATGATCCGAATAAGATGTACATGCAGGTGAAGGTGCAACAAAATGTCCAGTTTCACTGTCTTGTGAGTCATCGTCGTCACTGTCAGGAGTAAGTGTGGGAATGGGACATTCAAGAGAGACACTTTCAAGAATATCAGAACACTTCTCACGAAGTCGCCGACGTTTAGACCAACGTGAAATACCCCACTTAGGCATAATTTAGCAGCAGAAATCACCGAGGAATGAAGAGGGACTACAACGTATCTGCAAAAAGCGAATAAATGAATAAATGCCAAGGTGGGACAACAAACTCAAGATATACCATACTAGCAGTATGACACTGTAAGCTGAAGTTAACATTGACTACTACCGGTATACTGTACTATGTTGGTCATGAGTTTGACCACAAAATGACCCATCTCCATATCGAACGACATGACACAATTCATAATGATAGGATAAATTGAATAGTCTCAGTATAGCCCAGGATAATGTATTTTACATTGTGGAATACTTAAATTCAAAATGACAGCAGTTTTTCCTCACTGAATAACACCAAAATACATGTACACCCTTCCCATGACATAAAGACATACCGGTACATGTACAGGTACATGTACTAGTATATGTATTATGGACCTGTGTGTGAAATTTATGAGTTAGTACTGACGCTACAGTATGCCAACCTGGGGAATGTATGTACCGGTATACGGTAGCATTCTACTAACATCGCAGAAAATATACCAGTCCATCGAAAACATCATCTGAATTACACTCAATATAAATATTTACTCGATTCGGAATGCAAATACATGCACATGTATACGGGTATGTGACAAACTAAAATCAAATTATTTCGACATCGATATGTGTTGCATTTAATGACATGTACTAAGTCTGTATAAGATTGACGGTGTTTGTTGTCAATTTGGATAAATATTTGCAAAAAAAATTATCAACTACCGGTGGGTACCGTTTCACATCACTTTAAGGTTAGGTTACAAGTTTCAAAATAAATAATCAGACCTACCGGTATAGCCTGATCTAATGGATGTTCTACCAAATCTACCAAAACACTGAGTTATAAGGTGAAATGTTCATAAGGACAGAAGATAATCCAGTACCATAACTGATAAGTGTTACATTTACAGTACAAATCCTGTCTTATGTGGAGAAATGTTCCCGAATGCTGGTCTATCAGCATACCGAGGATGTGATTATTATGGAAGTGAAATGTTCCCACATACATGTATGGAAAGACAGAGCCCTCGGCTACATGTATACCGTATGTATACATGAAGGTGCATGTTTTCTTGCGGTATTACAAACTCATGAGTACGGTATGTCAACATTGTTTTCTCCTCCTGGTAACGAGTCTTCATTGTACAACTGATTATAATTTTATTAAACTGTTATGATAACTTCAACAAAAGCATGAGAAAAATACGACACTATATACTCTGGCTCCAAATAAAAGTGAAGGCCCAAACAATAGTTCAGGGGGAAATTCCATTGAAAGTTAATGGAGTTACATGTAATATGCAGACACAAATAATAGTGCAGGAAAAACTCAATATGTCAACATAACTGATTTAAATAAATTATTTTTATAATACCGGTACCGTTATGGTAGGTGTACAGTAGGAAACAACATAACATGTACTTGAATATGTAATAGTACATGCATTAAGTTGTAAGCTCATCATTTCGATATCAGAATAATATAGAAATCTTTAAAGTTTAAAGTCACAACCGAATCAAAATTTTATTCAATAAACAATAAACTGCACTATATTCTAATACCCCGCTGGACAAAACAAGTGTCCATTGGCACCGCGGTGTATTTGCCGTTCGGTCGCGGTGTCAGAGTTTGTAACTGCAGTTGAGCACCGCGGCCGAACGGCAAGTACACTGCATCCGAGCGGCAAGTACACCATGGCCGAAAGGCAACTACAACGTGGCATGTACATCGTGGTTAGATTTCGGGTTTGTATCATCTTTTTTCAGTTTAATGAACGTACACCGCGGCAACTACACCATGGCCGAATGGCAAGTACACTGCAGCCCAACTGTTGTTAGCCGGTGGAGCCGCAGTGTAGTTGCATTTCGGCCGCGGTGGCAACGCTAACCGCGCCGCGGTTAAGTGGACACTTGTTTTGTCCAGCAGGGTATTTTGCAGTATACAGTATACCGGTAGACCATTATAAACAAGGAGAAGCAGTCTGGGGGGGGGGGGGTATTCATATTTAATTTGAAGTTGAATTTTAAATGAAAAAATTAAAAAGTGAAAAGCCAAAATACTGCATTGTGTCACGGGCAACTCTAAACATCAGATTTAGATCATGCCATGAATCTCTACTATGGCCAACGCCAGTACTCTTGGGCTCCAAATAAACATACATGCACATTTATTATTTTCTTGGGAAATTACCCCCTACACAGTGCTTATTTGGGTCTGCACGTTTATTAATTTAGAGGCTACCGGTATGAAATTTGGAATCAGCACAAAAGATTTATATATGATACCTACCAAAATGATGAGCTTATAACTTTATACATGTACATATTCAAATATACCGGTATGACACACATGTGAACATTTAAATATTGAATAAAACACCACATGACACATACTATGTTGATTCCTATACCGGTACTTGTCCTACATGTACCCCGGTACATGAACTGTAAAAATAATTTGTTTAAAGACATGTTATGGACTTGTTCATGTGTGATAAACTAATAAGTTACCGGTAGTACTCCATTCCAACCTGGGGTATTTATCATTCTACTAAGATCGGCGAAAATTTCAAATGAATCGACCACTCCATAGAAAACATCGTTGATACTACATGTACCGTATACCGGTACTCAATTGTAAATATTTACACATCAGTTCGGCCGAAACAATCGACAATAAGGTAATGCATACGATTTCGCCATCTAGAGTCATTGCATTTAATTAATATATAAGAATGACGGTGTGTGTTGTCAATTTGGATTAATAAATAACCCCTTTGAGCAAGATTATTTGATCACCCTGCTGGAGTGTTTCACATCACTTTAACGGTAGAGTTTTGCTCAGAGTTGCCCCGCACTATTATTTTGGTCTGCGATTTTATTAACTTTCAATGGAATTCCTCCCCTGCACTATTATTGGGGCCTGCACTTTTATTTGGAGCCCGAGAGTAGAGATTATATTCAACGATAACTTCTTGAAGTTATGACAGGTTAGCTTTAATATAATTTTTTTTTTAAATAACATGGGGAATATATTTCTAATACCGTAGTTATTATCGGTTTCGTAACAATGTACTTCACTTAAGGTGATTGTACTTCACTTAAGGTGATAAAAAAATTACCAATTAAGTGAATTTGTGAGTGATTTTGCTTTGCATCGCATACAATTATGACAATTAGTTGATGTTTATCGCGGTATCGGCTCACAAAAGTCAGCAAAAAGCATGCAATTTTGAGTTGGGACATTTGCCAACAGTGAAATAGATTATTAAGAAATATATTCCCCGCAGCATGTTTTCGATTTTATAAGGTTCCCTGTCAAAACTTCAAAAAGTTCCCAGGTTTTGTATTGGTGGAATATGTTCTCTACGCCTACATGTACAACAGTACATGAAGATATTCATGGATCCGATCTATGTCAGATCATAACATTGTTCTGACGGTACCGATGATCTTGTCCTAACATCAAGGAAAAATTCACATGCTATCTTCTTCTTCTTCTTTTGGATGAGATTCCCCCGTTGATTATGCGAGGCACTCCAGTATTGGACGAATGTAGGATGTATTCCTCCGAATTGAATTGAATCCGTGAATATACAGCTGTGTACAACATATTTACATGTGGCGTCAGTTAAGAGCCTTCTATACCTAGAGAATACTTAAGGGACTTTGAGCTCGGAGCGAGTCTTGCGTGGTCTATGTGAAACTTTCCCTTTGACTTTTAGAACTGCAAATCTTCTAGTATGGAGCTGATATAGGAATTCTCTGGAGTAAAGTTCTAGCTGGTCGACAGAGTGTTCCTCCCAATCGATGATGTCAGGAATATCTGGATGGCTAAGATCAAGGATGAGTTGGGTAAAGGTTGCTGAGTTGTCTAGGAGGCCTTGATTTATACTGGGGAGAAGATTGTTGATCTTCTGTTTGAGTCTGGATCTTTCCTTCTGGTAGGTGGGACAGGAAGCGATAACATGTTCTCGGTCTTCTGGGCCAAGGTTGCATGTCAGGCAGGTAGGACTGACAGTGTGTTGGTTGAAAGCTGCTTTATTAGCCTGGAGAGTATAGGTGCCACACAGGAACTTGGCCTTAACTTCGGCACGTCTTACATCAAATATGCTAGGTCTAACAGAATTGTATAGTCTATGGACAGAGTTGTAGGCAATTCCAGGGTTGAGTAGCCGTAGAGAGGATTTTGCTGAGATGTCATTTCTCCATTTTCCTGTCACTTTAGCAGCGACTGCCTCGTCTAGTGTATTCCGCCATTCGGTCTTAGTTGGAGGGTGTAGAATGATTGAATAAGCTGAAGGGAGGTTATACTCTGTTAGAAGTCGTCTGATATAGGAGAACCAGCTATTGTCATTGATGTCTCTCACGGCAAGTTGGCGACAAGCTATCTGATGTTCTGTTGAGTCTGGAGACCGTGCAATTCGTAGGAACAGGTTGAGCATGTTCTTGTGAATGATGACAGATAGTGGCGGAATGCCAAGAAGCCCTTTTACTGCAGTCAGGGCAGTTCTTGTTGGGAGATTCTGTAATTGTCGGAGCATTTTATCCTGGAAGGTGTCTAATTTGCTAAGTTGTGTATTTGTAAGCATGATTGATTCCAGACCATAGACGATGCATGGGACAACGTAGGTTTTCCATAATTTGGCTTTTACGAGCTGTGTGATTCCAGTTCGACCATGCATTCCGGAGCCCATCAGTGCATAGGCAGTGCGTCGGCCAAGAATGATTTTTTCTTCAATGTTGGCAGTACTCTTCTGGTTTCTTGTGATACCCAGGTGTTTTGTCAGCAGCGGCTGCGGAATACTCTTTTCAAAGATTTGAAGATCTCGAGTCAGCTTGGCATTGTAAATGATGCATGCACTTTTTGCAGCATTAATGTTGTATCGGTTGTTTCGTGAGAAGTTTTCCACAGTATTAAGTTGATGTTGCGCTTCTACTGAGGAGTGTGACATCAGGGCAATATCATCAGCACAGGTCGTATGGGCAATCTTGATATCGCCGATGGTTGCACCTTTAAAGTTTGATTCCAGTTGTAAGAGGAGATTATTATTAAACCTTTTATAGTGTGCTGTTGACAGGAATCCTCCTTGGCGTACCCCTTGTGCTATACTGAAAGGGCTGGAGAGCTGGTTTTGCCATTTCACTCGAGAAGTCATGCCGGTATAGAGATTCTTCAAAAGGACCCAATCTGAGCCAGTGATCCCGTCCAGGTACAGCTTTCTGAGTAAGATGTTATGGTCTACAACGTCAAATGCTTTCTGAGCGTCAAGCGTGATTAGGATTAGTGGTTTGTTGGTAAGTACCGCTTCGTTGATGCATTCAGTGACGATTAATGCAGAATTCAGACATGAAGTACCCTTCGTGAAGCCAGACTGGAGTCGTGATTGGTCTTTCGAGATAACTGTATTGTGCCTAATGTTGAGAATATGTTCCAGGATCTTTAGTAAGAGAGGTGTGACGGAGATGCCTCTGTAGTTAGTTGGAAGGTGCGGGTCACCTTTCTTGTAAACTGGAGTCAGGATGCCCTCCTTGAGGATAGATGGGATCGATCTTCTCTGTATTAAGAAGTTGAAGAGGTTTTTAATGTATGTAGTGACTGCGTCAGGAGAGTTTTTTATGTGTTCAGCTGCTATTCCGAAAATGTCTGCAGCCTTGTTATTGTTAAGATTCCTGATGGCCTGATATACTTCAGTTATGGTGACTGGTGGAGTAGTGATTCCTTGACTATTACAAGTGACAGCTATTCTGGAGAGGTCATCATCAACGAGTTTCTTGTGAATTGGAGAAAAATTTGGATCTTCCTGTGGTGTAGCTAGTTTTGAGAAGTATATATTCCAGCCCTGAGTTATGTCTTCTGGGGTGTTATATGTTTGTTCATCAGTTATGAGTTCAAGTATGTGTTCAGATTTGGAGGATCGCTGTTGTTTAATCAGATTGAAGAATATCTTTGGTTCATCCTTGGCTTCCATTATCGCTGTTAACTGATCTTGGCGGATTTGCGCGAAATGTTGACGCTGGGTCTTCCTAAGTTGTTTTTTGGCTTGCTTCATGTGGAGTAGAGTTATATTGTCATCTCCCTGGGGTCTCCCAGCTTGCTTCCATCTGAAGAAGGCGGCTTTGCTAATTTTTACTGCTGTGGTGATTTCTTCATTCCAGGTTTTCTTTACTGGAACCCTTCTACTTTTGGAGATTGGGAGGCTTGATATAGCTGCGCACTTGAGAACTTCTGTTAAATGGAGAATAGATTGTTGTGTTTGAAGTTCATTTCCAGCTGAGGGGACTTCCTGATATAAGTTGTCATGTATATATCCATGATATTTGGTTTTGTCTAGTTTTGTCCAGTCTATCTTTTTCTTCTGGTGTTCCACGGCATCAGAGAGTGGGAGGGCTATTGATAGAGTAGCCGAGATAGGTACGTGGTCTGAAGTATTTGATGAGGATTTATTGTGGACGCTGATGGACTCTATTAGACGATTTCCTTGTTTTGTGGCTAGTAGGTAATCAATTTTTGATGTACTAGTGCCCGAGTCATGGAAGAAAGTTGGCTTGTCTGGCTGTAGGGTTGAGAGCTTGAAGTTAGCGCAGAAATCTCTAAGTTTGACGTCGTGTTCGTTTCCGGGACGGAGTTGCAAGGAGCCGTTCACGTATCTGGGTACATACATGTACCGGTACTCTTGAGTGCCTAATAAAAGTACAGGGTGGAATAATAGTACAGGTTGGAAAATGTCGCGTAACTGAATAATAGCACAGGGCGGAATAAACGTACAGACTGGAAATATTAGTACCATACATCCCAACAAAACGCACCATCTGACTGGTTTACTGCTGCCATGTGACACAAATAGTTTTAATGGATAGCCAGGTCTGTGAATCTACAGTGTGCTGATCACTTTCAATCAGTTGATTTATCTATGAATAACACATTTAAGATTGGTGAATTATTTCTTTTGGTTACGGTAATTTAATAAACGTACAGGACCAAATAATGATCGTACAGGTGGGAATTTTACCGCGATTTTAATAATCGTACATACCGGTATATGTTTATTAGGCACTCAAGAGTACATAAATCCTGTAAAATTCCCACCTGTACGATCTTTATTTGGTCATGTACGTTTATTAAGTTAACAAAAAGAAATAATTCACCAATCTTAAATTGTGTTATTCATAGATAAATGAACTCTGATTGTTGACAGTGATCAGCACACTGTAGATTCACAGACCTAGCTATCCATCAAAACATGGCATCAGTAAACCAGTCAGATGGTCCGTTTTGTTGGGATGTATGGTACTAATATGTACTATTATTCAGTTATGCGACATTTTCCAACCTGTACTTTTATTAGGCACTCAAGAGTAGGTGTTTTATTCTTCCCTAAATATCACAATTGTTTGACGATCAAATCCAAATCATCAGATCACACTGAGTGAGATTTTCCTGGATCAAATAAGATCACACTCCTACAAAAATTGCAGAGAGGTGCCGATTAACGATGAGTCGATGACAGACTATTTGTTCGTTGAAAATAATAAAACTGCTGAAGACAGTGACGTGAAAACAATCGCGCGTCATCATTGGTAATTTAAATCAGATTAAATGGTTATTATCGTAAACTGGGCGTCATAACCTTTTATCACAGAAGGAGTTGACCCGTGACGTTGCATCATGATTCCTGTACATGTATCGTTGAGATGGGCAGGTTGTTGGATCAAACTCTCTGTCTCAGTGTCTGTGCCCTGTGGCAACTCGTTGACCCGGCAATCTGCCAACCTCAACTTGACATGATACTCAGACACATATCAACACACTGCTGTGACAACATGTATTTAATTTATCATTTTGTCCACCAAACTGACCAAAGACGCAAGTGGATTTCAAATTGTTTTGAATTTGATGAGATTTCATTTCCAAGTGAAAAAGCAAGGAATTAGGCAGCTAAGGTACCTCAAACACGGTTTTTCTACTATTATATATTCTAGAGCCAATATTTATTCATAATGTCCTGTAAATGTACTCAACTGCATGTGCAATTGACGCTACATCGTACTCGCTAAGTCCGGAGTAAAGGCTGTACAGTAGACAGTGAGTGACCTGACCGAATTATAAAACAATGTAGCATTGTAAATTTGTAGGCTAATATCCAATGTATTATTACCGATGATAGATTCTAAACTGTCTTATATACATTACTGTAACGAATATATCCTTTCTGCCAGTAGAGAACGTCATTGTGTGAGTGTAAATACAACTAAATAGGACGAAATATTCCAGCAGAAATCCAAAGCTTATTTTTCAAAATTTTCTTGTGTATTGATGTGCGCATGAGCGGATGTGACACACAAAAGAACCGAATGTTTTCATTGGTCAGCGCTCCAGCACAGCCGCCAACCACAATACGTTTGACATATCAAATTAGGATAAGAATTAGAAGTGTCGTAAAGAGGGGCCGAACCCTATATAGTTTTAATTGACTGAACAGCATACACTATACAGCAAAATGATATTCTATTTAACTATAGAGCAGTATTTTTATAGTGAACAATTAGAGCGACAAATCGGGATATATTCAGAACAAATTTATGGAGGGAGGGTCATAATTCAAAAGTGCATGTTAGCCAATTTATATATTGCAATCTAGAATGCGAAAAGCTAATTTCAATTATTGAATACCAAAATGTATAATGTTTATTTAATGGTCACAATTCTAGATGCTAACTTATATATTGTAGAATATGAACAACAATTTTAAATTATAAAATCCCAAAATATAATAGATCAGTTATATTGATCAAAATTTGTATTGTATACATATAGTATATAGTATATATAGTTAAAAAAAGTCGTTTTGATTGATAGAAATCACTTTTCTTAATCCTGACTGATAATATTCACTCTTAGAAAAAGAACTTTATATCATTTCTAGATTATATAATAATTAAGATTTATATTGCAACTTAATTATCATATTTCATCTTTATATTATAAACAGTAGATCGCGTGCCTCTAATTTCGTTGATGAAACTTGTAACTAATTCTAAAAAAACTGAGTGAAGTTTCAATATAAAATATTAATTCTTATCATATTAGAAGAATTTTTTAAATAAAATATAAAGTTTTATACAAGTTAATTTAATAATTCACAATGCAAAATGTGTAATTTGTATCAATATTTGATATGACTTTTTACTATATATAACATAAATTTGTTTTCAATAAATGATCTAGATAGTAAATTCGGACATTTTACAATTTTATAAATGTTTTTCACATTCTGCGTAAATTAGTTACACTTGGAATTGTGACCATTAATTACACATAATAATTTTTTTAGTCTTACATTCTGGGATTTAACATTCGAAATGAGCTTCTCGCATTATACAATAGTAGCTATATATAGCTATATAGCATTTTGGAATTGTAACCCCAAATTAAGCTACATAAAATTATATAATTATGCTGATATATACGATAGTATTATTATACATGTGCATGATTATGATAGGAAATAAACTCACCATTATTCATGATGCTGAAGTCTTTAATTCACAACTACGATTATCTGAAAAGAGGAAAGAGTTTCATATATAAATACAGATACTTTTGCATGTTTCATCACTTTCGAAATCTTTGCAAATAGTAATGCACATTACTTATAGAGATTTATACTAGCTTGCATGCATGCCCGGAGGCAAATATTCAGATACTTATAACTTAGGAAAATTCGTAAATTAATTTCTGTTGTAGGCCTACATGTATATATAATGGTCACAACAAATATGCCTAAACAGTGAATGCTTCCATATTAATAGTGACCAATGCAATTAAAATTATCAATGTCAAATTTAAGTATAATACTAATGAAATCACTAGATTATTTGTTTCTCAATTCGATTTATTTCTCGTTGAAAATGTATGCGAAAGCTCTTTAATTATACAACATTCTAATTGCGTGATTTGAGAAAAACTATATAATTATCATACTTACAATAACGAGAGATGATATACTGTCGGTCGTTCAGAAGAAGAAAAACGATTTATGGGAAAGACATATATATACTGATACGTATATATAAGGTAATTCACTTCAGTTGAAAACAATATTAATTATGTGTTGATAGCGCCGTCCAATGGTTGAGCTGAATCCTTAATTAGCTGCCCCTCCCATTCACAAGTTCAAATAGAACAGTTGTCTTTATCCCTATTGAACAGGTGGAGAGGTGTCAGCCCTTGATTGGCATCCTAATTAAACAAACTGACAATATGCAGATTTAATCCCTCCATGTTGCCGCAACAATACAGCTCATACGGTAGGTGGATAATTGACAGCAACAACAAATTGTAATAAAAACATAGCCGGATTAGTATTGTTTATGGACTGTTTGTCGGGCCACATCTGAGAGTTAAGCTAGCTAAGTATGGCACTAAAATATGCCTTTTCACATGTATTGAATTAAAATTTATATAATATATTTTTTAATATGTTAGGGTGGGTTGTAGGATACTGCCCTTTCAAATCCTCCCGCGGGCTCCTCCACAATTAATTCCAAATGAATAAATTAAAAAAATGAAATATGTTCAGGGATTTTCATAAAACTTCAGATTTACGTATATAGTCTTACAACTATATAAAACAACATGGCGGTTTGCGCTCCATAATACAAATAATATTATTCGCTTTTGAAGTTTCCTGGTATCGAAATACGACGGTAAATTAACGGTATATATACGGACATTTCCCCACCGGACATTTCCTCACTTTCAAACTTGAAAGCGGACATTTCCCCACCCGGACATTTACCCACCGGACATTTCCCCACCAGCATATATATACCCGCCGGGAACTTACACAATATCTATTTGGTAGTAGATCGAGATCACTATTTCTGTTCTTCAGAAAAAATATATAATTAAATGTTCTTTATAGAATGGAAATTTGCACATACATTATTGAATAAGCAAATTAACCATTAACGCTCTTTATTCATGTTCTTAAGAAATTTATCCCTTTATATTTGCACATATAATATTGAATAAGCAAATTCATTTTTTATATAAGTATGACCGTCGACACATATAACTTGTAAAATATCATGTTTGTCAAAACAAGCTTTCATTTTGTTTGAACATTACATCGGCTGAGTTGACATCGCTTGAGTTGGCCTCACTGACCAGTCAAAACATTCTTTGATCTCTGCGATAAAGGATGTAGCATAAAGCATTTTATTAGCCGGGTGGAGAAATGTCCGGTGTATAAATGTCCGAGTTGCAAATCACCCCAAACTCCAAACTATCCCGGGGTTAGCACCCCCTCCCCAAACAACCCATATATAGTCTGGGTGGTGCATTGTCCGTTATGAGAGTGGGGGAATGTCCGGGTATCTTTGAAAAACACTTACCAAAGGCACAGCAATTTTCCATTAATCGCATCAAGTCAGAAAAACGCTCTTTATTGGTACGTACCATATCAGGAATTGAATAACACGGAACGCTCATTTGTGTCGTTTGGGACCCAAACACCTCGTTCATATAGTTGCATTTTCATTACTTCAATGCGTCTTTTTGGGTTACAGACCGCTCGTACGTATCTATAGATGAATCCCTTTTGCAAGTATTTTTTCAAAGCTCATATGAAGCCGGAACATCGATAGATTGTGTATTTATCCATCTATCGCATCCATCCCTCCAATATACGCAGACAAAATTTGGAGCTCCGAATGAGCCATGTCCGTTGAACTTACTAAATATTGGTGTTGAAAAGAGGCACTTGATGTACATAACTCATATGACAGTGCCCCTTTGCTATAAAATAGACTAGAAATTTATTTAAATATAAATCAATCTTCTTAGAATTCTATATATCCTGTCTATCTTTATAATAAATATATATTCAATAATTATTTATCAAACCGAATAGAAATATGTCATTTAACGAATTCATATTCAGAATGATATATAATTTAACATTCACCCACCCTTTCACCAAGAAAATAATTTTAAATATATTTAATTCAAAATGATCAGAATATCCAATGACTTAAAAATTTATCACATAACATAAATAGTGTTATAACAATTTTATATACAACCATAATTTATATTTTCCCAAGAAAATGTATCCTTACATATCTACTGTAGCTATAGATATATATATATAGATAATATATATTATCATAGAACTATTAATTATTTATATTAACAAAAACTATTTTTGACTTTTATCACTTGTAAAAAATCCTAGTCTTGACTGACAGCCGCCTTGTTCCAATACGTTGGAGTCAGGTCTGTTTACACTATTTATTATATACCGAAAAATCCGAGTGTAGCTGGATGAAGCGAGTTGTCGCCCATGTAAAAAATACAAAATTAAAATCATGTAAAATTTCAATAAAGAAAGCAGCAGATACACTACCATTTAAGACATTGATAGATAAACGTAATAACAGGGTCAGGCCGGGGACCTCAACTGCATATGGTATCAAACTGAAAAAAAGTTGGCATGATACATATTTTTCAGCAAGTAATTTCGAGTTGCCTATTCTCACGGTAAACATGTGTTTCTCCCAAATTCTGGTCAAGTGAAGTGAGGTCTCCACAATTAATTTCTTTGGTCAGTTGATAATTATATATAACATTATTAATTGAACAAAGAAATTAATAAAGCATATGATGTCAGTACGTGTCGGGATGACATTGAGAACTCGATATCGGACCGATATTAATAATACGATATTGGATCGATACGTACATAGTCATAGGATCTGCAAATCCCACCGTTGTCCAATTGACGAATAATAAACATTTGAAGATCTCATAATTTGAAAATAACAATATTGGATATGCGTTGGGCAATTTCATTATAATTTATGCATAAGCTAATAGTAATAGTATGTGCGATATTTTCTAATTATATATTATATAACGGTTTGTAGAATGCTACATTTACATAAATGACAGGATATATTAATTCACACAATCACATAACTAACAATGTTGACCATTGCTGTTACGACAACATTGAGAGACTCTACAATGAATTTTGATTGTTTGTTCAATTAGTTATGAAGCATATTAATTAATTATCAGTGTCGGGATGATATGGAGAACCCGATATCGGGCCGACATGAATTCTACGATATTGGATCGATACATAGAATCCGATATTGGATCGATACATAGAATCCGATATCACATTTAACATATAATTTGAAAATAACAGTTCTGAATATGCATTGAGCAATTTGATGATAACTTTTGGTTTACTATAGTATATGCTATATATTTTGAAATTAATATGGCGGTTTGTAAAATGCAACATATATGACAATATGACAAAGTATTTTAATTCACACAATCGCATGACTAATGATGTTGATCGTATCTCTTACAACACAATTGCATGACGGCTAGACTCCGCAATGAATTTATTTCATTCATGTCAGTGTCGGGATGACATGGGGAACCCGGTATCGGACTGACATAAAAAATACGATATCGGATCGATACATAGAATCCGATATCACAATAGCATCGCCAATCCGACGTTAAATCCAACATATAGACATTTATCATGCCTGAGGTGTTATATTTGATTTGACTCATTTCTTAAAGACATTGATAGTGTCGTACCACCATTTGCCCAATATTTGTAAACTGTTTTCGATTTGTGTATCGGTTAACTGGTACCAGACCGATGTCGATATGGTGTCGGTATACCGATACCGACACCTTCGATACCAACCGATAGAAATCTGATATCGAACCGATATCGGTATGTTTGCTGGGTTAGACATCACACACCGATATGTCCGACAACAAGGAACGACGTGTTTCAAATTTGGTGGACTTACCACCATGTTTCGCTGGATTGTTCTTCAATTCAACTGGCACTTCATTGAAATCGCGACAGCAAGGATACAAGTACTTTAGTGAATGCTACATACATTCAGTTTCAATGTTTATTTGCAACGACAAGCTCTTTATTGGGGCAAATTACCACCGAAACATGATGAAAATGAACCTGCACATGGCGTCGATTTTGAGATAAATTGTTCGATAATTTCGGATATTCACTGTTCTTGTCAAGCTGGATATGTAACACATAATAAATATTCAATGTTATTATAATATATCTCTTCACAATAGACGCACGATCTATCAATTTATCGATTGTGTACCATACAATTTACCTATTTCGATAAAAAATTCGAGGACTTGTATGTTTTCATCCGTTGTAGTCAGTTTTTTGTACTTTTTCGAGGATGCACCATACTGCTATAAAAAAAGTGTTCCATGTCATAATTGATTGTTTTTTTCTGGATAACTGATTGTTTTTTTCTGGACAATGATACATATTCTAATATATGGGCAATATTGGATCCTATACTGGACTTATGAACGTGAACGTATTGATCATATATGGAGATGGTTTTGTCATCGACCGCCTTCAACCTCTTTGACTAAACTATCTATATATACGTACGTAGCAGCCCACCATGCATCCTTCCCGATACACCAAAGCATCTGATATTTGTTTTTTTCTTTATTAACTCCTAAGTCACTAATTTCGAATTTGGAAATACCACGCCTATACAGAAAGTGTGGACAATGCCATAGACATAGGTTCCAATACATACGTTATATATTGCTATATAGTGTTTATATATGTCCTAGAATAATATAGGGACCGTTTGCCGTATGTATGGAGCCTCTGTGTGTTGTAACTTGTAATAATTTTCCCACAATGACGTAGAGCAGACCACCCTATTACCAAGAAGGGCGTTATGGAAGAACATCTGTACAATATATAATAATCCTTTTATTTCAGACAAAAGAACGCCCTTATCCCTGCCACGTGGGTGTGTATGGGCTATGCAAAAACGTGACTTATGTATCTAAGGAATTAATAAAGACATTTAAATTTTTTTTTAAATGTTATAATAACAATTAATAATCTTCATAATTGGCACATTACGCGTATAGAACAAACATGTTTCAGTATATTGAGAAATTATTTTTCATATCACAGTTCCCTAATATTCCATTGGTCTGTCGTAATGTTTGTGTATGTAAGTCCACGTATAAATGCCATGAATACCATTTATTCACAAAATATACCAATAAATGCTGTATAATGTACCAAATCTAACCATCACAAATCCGAAAGCTACCAGGGAGAGGCGCCCTAATCAGCTTGTATTAATCGACAACAGGTGAATTTAACAGGTGCTGTCATATACTTTGGCCATTTTAGTGTCCCTCTTTCCCCAACAAATCATCCCTTGGAGATTATAACACTATGTGGTCCATTATCTCAAATGTGTACATAGTTTGATTTGATAGTTTTAACTAATAAGCTTATCTAGCCCTTCCTAATCCCCTCATCATATTTACATTTGTCACCTCTCTGGCTCGGCGTGACATTTCATAATTTACTAATCCAAAAAGCCCATAGGGCGAAGCTTTCGGATTATGTTACTGTTATATTATTATATTGTGTCAACTTACATGAAACCAATACTCTTTTATACAAAACAAAATCAAAGAGACATAGAGTAAGCCGGTAAAATGAGTCTTTTTGTCTAACCGCCTGTTCGCAGTAGCGACCATTGCTCCAGGCTGTATAATGCAATTATCTCATTGGCTCTCACAGCTAATTGCGGTAGGGTCAATTGTCGATTGATTCAAAATGGCCGCCACTTTTTTCAATATGGCCGCCACTTTATTTCAAAAATGGCCGACACTGTTTTTTCAGCTTGTATTAAACTTATACGAACCAGGTGACTTACATTCCTTATTCTAACATGGCCGCCGCCCACGCAGAGGGGTTCATATAGGTTACCCATGCCATTTCTCGGTTCCTTTATATATTAAGGTCAAACAAAGGGTGCTATAAGTTTCTCCACCCCAACAAACCCCATCCGATCCAAAATTGACGGTGGTCAACTGAATTTGGATCGGGGGGATGTTTACGGTGTCTTGTGGACACATGTTTTAATTTATTTTTGTCCACAGTTGTCGTTTCACCTTCAGGCAGTATGTACGGTTACTGTTAACAGAGACCAGAAATTTTATTGTACAATTTTCTCACAAACGTTAATCAGACTCAATGTCGCCCATAACTATGGAACACAATAATAAAGTCAATCAATCTTGGACATTACTTGGCGTTCGGTACATAGCTAGAGGAACAGCATAAAGCTCTCTGTCGCTATACTAGTGTGGTATCGCCCGAATGGTCTGTTCTAAAAGTAGACAAATAAAGTATCCCAATTAATCACCTCATTTCATAATAAAATATTCGAAATAAAATCAATATTAATTGATAGAAGCCTTTCCGTACAGGGGTCTTCAATTCACATTTATTATTTTATACCCACGCCACTATTTCAAATTTGTTATTTCTGAACTTTGAAAAGCACGCTCAATGATTCAACTGACCAGTTTTAGCACAGTCCTAGGAATCACAGTCCATGTAATATTGAACTTGATTAAAGTATAATAAATAATTATATTACCTCTACTATATAGATATAACTACCAGTTAGGCAACATCAGATTTTGTTATTATGTAAACTATCATCTGATTGGCTGAAGACAACCCACTGTGATCTATCACTAAAACGAACAATTCGATTTTTCGTTCGAAAAAAATGCATTTATCTCCCCACATTTGACATGTGGCAATTAAGTTAATTGCTCTTAATGCGCTCGTTGGGTCAGATCAAATCTACCTTGTCTGAGTTGTACATAAATCGTAATTTTCCATTCAAATATCAGCATAAATTCACATTTTTTGAATTGTTGAAAAACATTTATGACGTAACAGGAAGTGTATCTCTTCAGTTTCCTATTACACATTCCTTATTTAAAATTCGCAGCCAAACTCCAGCGCGAGTTATCTCCCATTGCCCCTCTTGAGGTGCGGAGAATGGAATATAAATTTTGCTTTCACATCTCAAGGTATCAACCACCCCAAGGGGCCCGTGAAAATATATAGATATATTAGTTTGAGATGGTCATTTCTACATTTCTATAATAATGAGAATGAGTTAAAATTTGTAGTTAGTAGCGTAATAGCAGAGCCAGTTTTAACACATCCGATGTCTGTTTACTCGCATCCGTAATCCCTATTATTCGGATAATTACCGGTTGGCGAATAAGTACACATGTATTTATAAAATAGATGTGTTTCTCCAAAATCATAAAGAATTCCACACAGTTTTCACCTGAAAGAATATTCGAGTAACTAACAACTATTTTCTCGTAAGTGGGGAAAGATACTAAAAATCTGAATACACCAGCGTTTCAATAAAAAAAATGGAATATGATGATATAAACTCAGAATTCGCGAATGTTTGTGTGGCATACAAATTTGTACTCTGTAATTTCGCTCAAATCATCTGCCAATGAAAATGCAGATCACAAAATTTTTACTTGCCATACTGGTCTTTATATTAATATAATAACATAATATAATATATTGATTTAATATTATTAAATAATATTTTATTCAACAAACAGTGATTCCTAGGGACTGTGGTTTTAGTGACTAGGTCAGATTACGCCATTAATTTGTGACGTCGTATTCGTGTTATAGTCTGTGTGTTTTATTGAATGTTTGTGTGTTATTGGCGGTATGTGTTTTATTGGGGGTTTGTGTGTTATTGGATATAATATAAGTGGCCCAATTGGCAGTTGACCAATCACCGAACACAATTTTTTGTAACACAGACGGGCTATATAAATATTCCTCATTACATACAAATTGCACATATAATATGTTATATAATATTACATTGAGAAAATGTATTTGGCATTAAGCAGATGCTTATTTTTGTCTATTATTATTGTGGCTTATTATGATGCTAATGTACTTATGAGATTAAATTTATTATTAATGCTACTTAACCATGTATATAGCATTTGTGCCTGATCCCAAGTCCCCGGGCTCACTTGACGTTAGTAACGAGTATTGATTTTGTTACACTGTGTATAGTGATGTAATACACTATTCGGGCTCGTGACTGTACATAGTGAAGTTAACCTTCTGTAGCATTAGTTACGAAATATATTTCTAGTTATAATAAACTTTTGGACTTGTGCAAATATTTCGATAATATAATGGCAGACCCGTTCTATGTCAATATTCGAACCCATGTTCAGACTGATTGGCTTCCACACTCTCGATGAAAAGGCTTCCCTTTTCAGGATGTCCCAGTAGTAAACTTGGTTAGGTCGTTGATACGGGTTCAAACCACGACAAGGGCGATAATCGATACCGATGTTCTCTCTTGATTTGAGTTGAGGAACGTCTGATCGATACATGGCTATTTCGATAAGATAAGAAGTGAGAATTGTATTATGCTCACTAAAGCAAGCACATTTGAAATACTGGACACTCATATGATCTATATTCGACTGGCAAACAACTGGATGAGAACTCATCAAACTGTACATGAATATAATTTTGTTGACGGATAAACTCCGGAAAAAATATCGAAGCAACGCACACCGCACCCCCATCTATCATGTTCAGTCCAGTGTGAGAGATCCCTCCTTTAGTTATGAGCACCCAACACATGGTAAGTAAACTGACGTGATATTGGCGACTAGGGTACTATATCAGATATATATCTATCCAGGGGAGATACTGTAACATCACCAGTAAATTAAAAATAACATTATGTGTTGTTCAAAGGAGAAGTTTATGAAAATCATAACAGAGAACCCTATATCAATAGAGCATTGTAAACTACAACAACTATTAGAGATATTAGAGCACAAATACTTGGCTGTTGGACTACCTTTACCAGTTAAAGCGTACTGACCTCTCTGAATACCCTAGATTTAATTGTTTTTCAACAAACTACTCAGTTTAAAGATGGATTGTCCCTTTAAATAACAATCTTGAAATTCGTAAGTATACAATAATATATACGAATTCAAGACCCCTGACAGGAAAGGCTTCTATTAATTAACTAGATGGTTACAGTTACAACATGGCGGGTATATAAATGTTCTTTGTCACTTTCAAGTGTCCGCGGTCATGAACAACTTCTCATTTCTATATTATAAATGGAATAACCACCCAGCCCACATATGCGCATGCACACATTACACGAAACAAAACCAGGATATTAATTTAAATAATACTATATACTAACTGAATCATTATGAAGCGGGAGCTTGCGGCATATTTTAATCTCTTGGCAATCATGTATTATATAGTTACCGGGGTATAACATATTAGATCTGAATCGAAGACTCCTGTCCGGAAATGCTTCATTTATTTTTATTTTCTCATCATCATGTATGATATACAGAGATCAATATCATGAGTATACAAAAATATAATAAATTATGTGCGCATGCGTGCAGATTGTATTGTACTAGCATATACATTTAAAATAATGCGTCAGGTATGTGTATAGTACATATATATGTATATATGATGTATAAATTTATTGTAAGATATATAGTGCGTCAACCCATGATTTAATTAATATGGTAAAATTCGTCAGTGGAAGCCTCGGGATACCCTAAATAGTGGCAAAACCCTTCTAATGAATATGGCAAGATTTATGGTTCGTCTTCCTTTTCCCGAATTAAAAAGTTCTCTCAATTTAATATTGTTTGGATTTCGGCGGAAATATGGTGGGATATATTTCTGTCGGAGATCATGTAAAACTGGGCATTTCAGTATGACATGAAATTCATCGCCCAGTTCGGATAGATATAGAGTACATTTTCTCTCCGAGTAATCTATTTTGTTCCAGGATCCAGTTTCAACTGGGAGGTTGTTGCAAATATTTCTTGAATGTCTAGTGTATAAAACATAATATAATACGAATGGTAGACATTGACATTCCATTGTTAGTAACCTGCCCCAATATGAGAGCGCGCGAGTCTTAATTTTGACTGTTATTGGGAAAATACCAGTTTCGCCATAAAGAAATGATGTCGGTGTCGTAGATTTAATGCCCAGCATGAATTTTAGAAACCAAATTTCAAGTTTTTCAAAATATGTCAAGTTTTCATGTGACCAAATTTCGGCTCCATACGTCATTGTCGGTACGATGGATTTCTCATAGATTTATATTATAGTCGACACGCTTAGATTATCAACCCTCATTTTATTGAGAAGCGCGAACGTAGCACTTTTCGCTTTGAGACATCTACTATTTCTCCCTCGCAAACGATCCGTTTTTATGAAATAAGGTTACCAAGTACTTGTAGCCATTTAATAATTCAAGTTTGTTATCTGCAATTTTAAACTGAAATGATTTTTCTCTTGCCAAATATCAATATTTTTGTCTTATCAGAATTGATATTTAAGCGCCAAGTATAACAGTACCTCCCACATATATTTAGTGAGTTTTACAAAGCTTGGCGGGAGTGGGCAATCAACACAGTATCGTCAGCATAGATTAACAGAAAGGGCTTTGTGAACAATTCTGAGTCTGATTCAGTGAGTGAATGCAGGTCAATTCCGCGGCAACCTTGTTTGCTTAAGTACCGTTCAAGATCGTTCAGGTAGAGCGCGAAAGGTATCAGTGAGAGGTTGTCTCCCTGTTTTAAGCCCGTATTACAGTTAAAATAATTTGATTGCTGGCCATTGAAGCATACACAAAGCTTAAGGTCAGAATACTGGGCCTTGATGACGTCAATGACTTTCCCATTGATGTTGTATCTGAGAAGTTTTTCCCATAATCCTACCCTCCAGACTGAGTCAAA
Source organism: Siphonodentalium dalli (assembly GCA_032622095.1). Classification (NCBI taxonomy): domain Eukaryota; kingdom Metazoa; phylum Mollusca; class Scaphopoda; order Gadilida; family Siphonodentaliidae; genus Siphonodentalium; species Siphonodentalium dalli. The sequence continues at coordinate 59,374,647 of CP136063.1, forward strand.
GGCTCGCGTGAAGTCTATGAATGCACAGTACACTCTTTTTCTAGAGGTTTTTAACAGGTGAACCAACGTGTACAGAGAGAATGTATGGTCTATGGTTGAATATCCTTTTCGGAAACCAGCTTGGGTTCCCGCTTGGATTTGGTTCTCTGCAAGGAATACACTCAACCGTTCGCTGATTATACTAGTGAAAAGTTTCGCCATGCAGCTCAAAAGTGTTATTTTTCGATAATTTGCAGGGTCAAGACGTTCTTGTTTTCTCTTATAAATGGGTCTTATCAAACCTATAGTCCAATCACGGGGCAAAATGCCAGTTCTGAGTATCAGGTTGAAATAATTCAGATATAGTTCACTAAGATGTGGCATTGCTTTCGCGATGTGTTCATTACATATGGTGTCGACACCTGGTGACTTATTTATTTTCAAACGCTTTATGGCTTGTTTTATCTCGTCAAGTTTTATATCAGAATTTAGTGCAGTGTTATCGGCATGCCTCCGTTCGTCAACGTATAATTCATCTTGGTGTGGTTTGTTAGTGGAACTTCCGGAAAGTTATAAAAAGATGCATAGACAACGCCTAGCTGAGACTAACTCCGTACCGGCCGGCGTACGCTACTCGTAATTCCATGAAACGCAAAATTATGCGCGCGATCATAGATTGATCCAGACAAAACTAGGCCTATCCATTATTTTCATATGAAGCAACACATCATGTGAGCCCAAATGTTATTCAATTCAAATAAATTGTCACTAATAGCTACATATCGGCACTGTAAGCCACAATTTACGTTTGAACTATCTGATCGAAATAAGGCGACATGCGTAATTTGTAACCAAGGAGACGTCGCACGTTCTTTTGTTTTTTAAAACTACGGAACGCCGATTCGTCCTAAACAACGGCGTCACATTATTATAATACGTGTACAAACTAGGCGGTTTTGGGAGTTTTAGTCAATTATTAGTAATATATTCGCGTCTATTTGAGTGGGCCAACGTCTGCAAATACCGCAACATAGTGGTATATTTATACGAAGAATCTACAGCCTTTTATCGATTTTATGAATCTTCACTGTTAACGTGTTGCATTGCCTAATTCATTTTGCTATATTTCTAAAATGTGCGAATTGTTAATTTCTACGTTATAATTGTGTTCTGTTTTACTATTCGATTTGTTTGTTTCTTGTTTATATTGAGTGTCCGTTTGATTCTTGTAGTAGTTTGATCTTCGATTTCTGAAATGTGCGAATTGTTAATTTCTACGTTATAATTCGATTTTCTGTGTTCTGTTTTACTATTCGAATTGTTTGTTTCTTGTTTATATTGAGTGTCCGTTTGATTCTTGCAGTAGTTTGATCTTCGATTTCTAAAATGTGCGAATTGTTAATTTCTACGTTATAATTCGATTTTCTGTGTTCTGTTTTACTATTCGAATTGTTTGTTTCTTGTTTATATTGAGTGTCCGTTTTATTATTGCAGTAGTTTGATCTTCGATTTCACTTTTATTCTTCGTTGTTGGCCACTGTTGGCGAAGTTGGTTTTCACATGGGAGTGGTGCGACGACAGAAGGTTGAGATAATCACTTCCAATTATCACGATCCTGCAGTCACATCTCTGTCGATTTGTAGTCTCGCATTCGTGTTTCGGTTTGGTCTGTTCAGTTCACAGTTCACACCATTTTCGGTATCTGATTCTATCTCCTAATGGGTTGTTCGTTTCTTTTTTACAGTTTTGCAAATCAACCATTCTTGTCTTCTGTTGGAAATGGGTCGTCTAATCTTGATTGCCGCTGTCTACTATGTGATGAACACATTTCTAATCGCTATGACGTTGAACTCATTAACAAGGATGTAATCGAAAAACTTGCTGAGAGATGGCAGACTATTCACGAATCGCTCGCTAAAGACCCACCATACAAGGCATTTACAAGTGTCACAGATAGACTCCGTGAGATCGGCGATTGTGCAATATATACACACGGCTCATGTAAAATAACATTTAGAACACGTGTAACAAGAAAAGAGGTGCAAAATGCTAAAGTTAAAGTGGAAGATGAGAATTCTGACAATTCCGTGATAACAACTGAACTTAAGTCTCCACCAAAGCCTATCAGAAAGGAAACAAAAATAAAACACGCCTGTTTCGTGTGTAATTCGTCGAGCAGTGTGGACACGCATCCATACAATGATGTTGGACTTGGTCGGTGTTCGGAATTAGGTTCGGCAAACAAAATTAAAGAAAAGATGCAACAAACTCTGGTTCAACCCGACGACAAATGGTACCTGGCTTCGGTTCGCTTGGACGTTCTACTCAATGGCGCTTTTCCTGACATATTTGCGGCAGATGTGTACTACCACAAATTGTGTTACAACAGGTTCACATATACATGTACCTATGCACCAGCAGATGACACGGATAAGGAGACCAACGAAAGTGTAGTTAAAGAATTTCTACTGGTTGTTGAACAGCGGATCATAAAGGACAAGGATGCGTTTTGCTAAAAGAGCTATGTAACGATGCCGCTGATCTGTGCGACGAGCGGCACCTCATGGCCATTCCCGGTAAACTACGCCAGACGTCAATAGTTCGAGACACCATCGCAAAGGAATTTGGTAGTCTGGTCCGGTTTTTCAATGTTTGGCGAAGCGTTGTCGTATATTCGTCTGAAGTCAACCCTGTGACTTATTCAATTAAAACAATCGGTGGTCGAGGAATGAGTGAGAATGATTTAGTCATGTCGTTCGCCAAGCTGATCAGAAGGAAAGTCTCACAGGTCACTCGAGTTTGTAACATGGACTGGCCACCTGATCATGATACTTTCATCGATGCACTAAACAACAGCAACCCACTGACTGCCATGTTTAATGTCATATCATGGTCCATCAACCCACAAAGAAAAGTTAACGACGCGGGTTATGTATCGGCTCCATCGACTGTCCAAACAGAAAAGATCGCAGGACTCTGACATAGCTGGGAAATGCTTTTAGGAGACCGCAAACCACCGCTTAATACCGCATTAAGTTTAACTCTGCATCGTTTATCCGGGAGCAAAGAAGCTACAATGCTGCTTCATCATAGTGGTGTTGGGATATCCTACAATGATGTCAGGCTCGTTAATAATAGTTGGGCGGAACATCTCGGTGACAAATACCCACTAATTCCTTGTGGTTTCGGCGGCGGCACCAATGTGCACGTGACATTTGACAACTCAGAAGGCAGACAGCAAACGTTGACAGGGATGCACACAACCCACCATACAACCGGTACAGTTTTCCAACCAACCCTCAGTGTCAGTACCTGTGCGTTACCACCGAAGAAAGTTGAACCGAAGTGTGGTCCTTTACCTGATTTGAACATGTCATACTCAATTCCAAAACAACGAGCGTGTGCCCCTCGACATATTCTAATTTTTCCGACAACTTCAAGGATTCTGTTTTGCTGAAGGAATCATTTGCCCGAGACGTTGCATTCGTTCTGACAGCTGCTAAAGGGGCTGATTGTGTTGCAAAGCATTTACCAAACGAGAGTGAACAGATTCAACCGCTTGGAACATGTACCACTTTCATGAAGGAAACAACAGGTGCTCAAACAGTACCATGCAAGCTGGACTACCTACCCGTAATCCCATTCCCACCTTGCGACGGTGTTGTAAAACATTATATGGAACGCATGCTTCAAATGATTGAGACGTATGATTTTGAACACATCTTCGTACATGAAGATGAAGCCATCAACAGCAAAATATTGTTGCTTACCTGGGTGGAAGAAAGTCCATACGAGAAAATAATTCCGTTAATGGGTGGTTTCCACACCCTGCTAGTACTGATGAAAATTCTGCACAAGAAGTACAACTGCTTAGGTCTTAGAGATTGGTTGGTGGATTCAAATGTCATCGCCGAGGGATCCGTCGACCAAGCACTAGAAGGTCGCCACTATTACCGCGGAATGCGCATCCACAAACAGATGTTCGAAGCGCTTCTTAGAACAAGAATACATAACGACACAACCCTTACAACGGCGCTACAAATCAATCTCGCCAAGTTAAGAACCAACCCATCACCGGAACATCTGTCCCTTGTATTAGCATCTGACGACTTTAAGAAGGTATGTAATTCGATGACAGAGTCAACCGGCACAGAATCGCAGATGGTTGTGTCCTACCTACAAGATGTATATATCATGCTGGCCCTTGTGAGTGCTGTTCGGGAACACTGCATGGAAAGGCATATGGCTGCCGAACGGGCTATGCTTCCGATGTGTTTTGCGTTCGGACACATTAACTACTCAAGGTACCTGACATTTCAACATGTTCGGATGGAGGAGATGGCACAGAACAACACAGCCGCTTGGTAAGACCTTAAAGTGAACGGATTCGGTGGATCACGGAGCTGGGCGCCTTTCACAGCTATCCACGGCGATCTTATCACCGAGACGAAAATCAATCACGAAGTGTTGAAAGTGAGGGGAGGTCCTATGCAGGGTGGTTATAGTACCAATCAACGCGCGGTGGACACATTCATACAGACTAGTCATCTAATGGCAAAGATAAGAGCAGCAATCAAATCCAAACTACACGTCTTAACAGCTCAGAACCACAATGAAAATACAACACGGACACGTAACAATCACGAGAAGATGGTTACCAAACTTGTAGCCCAGTTGAGCGACTATTTCGATCCATTCAAGGATGGTCCTGTCCGGAACTTAACAACAGGGGCGGAGGTAGACATGGACATTGTTCTAGGCCTTCTCAACTCGTCAGCAACCGGGGAAGATATTCTCAGCACGTTCATAGAAGAGGGATTAACAACAGCTAAACCTGAACACACAAGCATGCTCGCCAAGATATCCAAACCCAAGATAAAGACAGTGTTAGAGAAGAAGACGAAACAACCTAGAGCTGTCAACATCATCAAAGAGGATCGCCAGGCGTTTGGTTCACTTGTTGGAAAGGTGCTGTCACCAACCGAGGCCATTAGCTACCCACTAACGACAGTTCCTCTGGCATTGTCCACTCCCGAAGGTGACCTGAGGCAGGGCAGCAAAGCCTCCCTCCGCATCTATCTGATCGACGAGGCAGATGCTTGGGCTTTAACTCCCCCGGAAGGTAGGTTAAGATAAGATGGACATATGATAATAAGTTTACATATATATTCAATTGATTTTTTTAATGATATAAATATGAATATAGGCTAACAAATATAACATAACATACAACACACTAGTATAATACGGACAATTGATTTTTTAAATAATATAAATATGAATATAGGCTAACAAATATAACATAATATACAACACACTAGTATAATATGGACAATGATGGGACAGACATATATCTTTTAGCTGTACATAGTCCTGTCCATCCATAATATAATATGATAATGTTGTACACATATATATTATGTATATATGTCCACTATGTCGCCATAATTGAATGTCATAGTATATAGCATAGGCTAGATTACCTTTTCCTAGAATATAATAAAGGGTTAATAATAATATGGTTGAACATTCTTTACTCTATTAATATCAAATTAGCATGTGCTGCGTGTACTGTTGTTGAGTAAATTTTAGATATGTGAAATCTATATTTTTATAGGAGCACACTGGATAATTGATGGAATGGCAATCGTCAATGCACTCCAGCCCCAGGAGACGTGGGGCAAGTTCGGTGAAGTGTTCTACTCAAGATGTCAGCCTCCCCATCAGTCTAAACCTGTGATGTTGTCGATCATATTCGATTGTTACACCGGCGTGACAACAAAACAGTTGACACAGAAGAGACGCGGAGATGTCGGGAAACGTGTCCACATCGAAAGTAAAAACCAATGCATGCCCAAAGGAAAGGATTGGCAGAACTTCCTCCGATCCAACGACAATCAGATCGATCTAATTCGTTTCCTTTGCAAGTTTCTCAGAGATCTCGATGTACGCATACCACTTCTCGTGACCGAGGAAAACGACACATGGCTTGTTTCGGAAGAAGGCACCAAGAAGCTCGAAACATGCAACCACCACGAGGCCGACACCAGATTGGTTATGTGCGCGTCGAAAGCCGAAACGGGTGTTGTGGTGAGAGCTGCTGATACCGACGTATTCATTCTATTAGTATCCGCCTATTCTCGCTTGAAGTTGGATCGTTCTTGGATGATGAAAGTTGATAATACCAGGTATGCAGATGTCGCCACGGTCTCCAAAATCTTTGGTGACGACGTATGCTGTGTGTTACCTGCATATCACAGTATCACAGGATGTGACACCGTCTCCTTCACGTTCGGTGTTGGTAAGGTGAAGCCATTTAAAAAAATGATCAAACAAGAACAGATGTCTCTGCTAAAGGATCTAGGATCTTTGGAAACTACCCATTCGTTGGCTGGCGCACAGGAATTCCTGCAAACGGTGATGTACGCTGGAAAACGGGATGAGACGTATGCAGGTACCAGGGCTAGAATGCACGACAAGCAGAAGGTAAAGGCCAGCGCAGGATTAATCCCAGATATCAGCAGTTCCATTAAGCACATCAAACGCAGCAACATCCAGTGTGTTGTATGGGATCAATGTCTAAAACAGAATATTATATATCCATCGTTAGCTGGCCGGGGATGGGATGAAAGTGATACAGAGATTTCTCCAGTTTGGTTCCTTGGCCCTCAACTACCACCAAGTCTGAACGCTAAGAAGAACAAGGACGCCGCCTGCATAGAACAACCCGAAATGAGATCCCCTCCCACTAAGAAGAAGAAAATGACCATTCCGGAATCTGATTCAGATACAGACAGTTCTGATGCGGAGGATGCCAATGTTGATATGTATTCTTCAGACAGTTGTGATAGTTGTTTGTCAAATTGGTCTGATGAGGGGTAAACATATGTTGTTTTGTGAATAATTTTATATGATTGAATATAGGGCCTAACTGCCATAAGTAGCCTACCATACCGCCACTACATATTTGGACACGCTAATCATAATAATATTCAATAATATATTGCACTTATATAGTGGTTATCCCCTTATAAGCGATTCACAGCAATGAATGTACATATATAGACAACACATAATAATAATAACTAGAGGTCAGATTCCATGGCATCAGATATACTTCCATGGTATCCCATCCCATCCAATCCATGTGAGTATATGCGTATATGTGTGTTTCTCTTCATGGAATGCATATTGGTGCTTTATGATCCGATGGTGGACTTGCATTGACATTTCTAAATAAGAAATATATTCCAAAGGTCTATGTCATGATGATTAATTACTGTCTAATGCATCAGTTCATTTGTATTCGGTAGGGATATATTTTAGGGCTAATTATAATCCCTCCACAGGACGCCCAAATCCTGTTCAACGGTCACGAAATTTGGCATGTTGGATTATATATATAGTAATCGACATGTATATCAAAAGGGTGTAAAGCATATTAATGTACCATAACTCTGTTATATCGCATTTATTGGATAGTTCTTTCAGTTTCGGATTCAGAATTGTTTAGTTTTAATGGCGGAGGAAAGACCGCTTATTAATTAATTCAGAGCGTCTTTGCTACATTATAGTCATTAACATCTTTGTAATATAGTTAACTGTACTGGAGAGATAACTATATCACAATCGATAATGCCATCTGAGTGCTTACCCGTCCGCTTTAATGCCGCCCGTATATATACTACCAAACACATGCAGTGTTCAAGATAAAAAACACTGTATTCGCGATTTTTTCCCTTTTACGAGTTTCGGTGGAATTTTCCAAAATGCTCGACCTTCCCAGGGCGTACGCGCTTTCCGTCGATCAGGTTGCTTTCATAGTAGAGCAGTGAAAATTTGGGGTCGTATCTATTGTATATCGTTGTGATAATCCCGTTTGAATTTGGCATCAAGAAGAGTGCGTTTTAATTAGAGTAATATATATCACCCGTTAACAACGTTACGTGCTACCAGGATTAAAAGGTCCACTCTAAAACTTATAAAATCGTACTAAAGTTGCGCCTGGATACTACTAACCACGTCCAATCGTCAACAAGTTTTTATCTCAAAGCTGGATTTTTTGAGTAATTTTCTGCATTTGTTTCCGGTGGAATTTGCCAAGTCCTAACACACCCCGACACAAGCTCTCCGTTGATCAGGTTGCATTTATGGTTGAGTGGTAAAATCTTGGAGGTGTACCTACAGTAGTAGTATATAACGAGCTGTCTCACCCCCATTCGAGGTTCAACCGTTCAACCAATGTTTACATAACACGTTGCTTTGTTGTGTTGTTAAAGGGGGTATTTAAATTTAAAGGTAGACAATGGGTTTAAATGGACAACAATTTAATTTAAATGGATGCTATTGAAATGTATTTAAAGGGAAAGATAGAAGAATGAATCGGGTCATTGAATTTAATGAGTGTGTTGAATGGGTTGTAATTGATAGAGTATACAACGACGACAACAACAACAACAACAACCTTATAGAGAAAGCAGTGGTGGCGCGCGACAGGATGACTTCAAATTCAGGCATCCATTTACCGCGTGGATTTCGGGACCCACTTCTTGCGGCAAAACACACTTGCTTAAAAGTATACCTCAAAATTGTTCAGCGAGTATACAGCCTTCACCCGAGAAAATAATTTGGTTCTATAAGTACTGGCAGCCATTATACGATGAAATCAAGGACACAGTCGCGCCATCTGTCCAGTTTATACAAGGTCTTCCGACTAACTTGGACACCCTCATTCATTCTGGAAAAAAAAGTCTGATTGTACTTGATGACCTTATGTCTACGGCATCCAAGGATCCGCGGGTTACTGAATTATTCACGGAAGGCAGTCACCATTTGGGTATATCAGTGGTTGCGATTAATCAATCTCTCTACTATAACAAGGACCCTACCCAACGGAGAAATTGCCACTACGTGATTCTATTCAACAACCCTATAGATAAAATGCAGGTAATGACTCTAGCTCGTCAAATATATCCAGAGAAAACCCAACACTTTATGTCCCATTTCAATGAAGCTACCAATCAACCATTTGGTTATCTCGTAGTTGACTTAAAAACGAATACTCCAGAAAATTTGCGACTGCGTAGTAATGTGCTGACAACGAAGAGTATAAAACAAGAAAGCATATTGCCAAATAACAGTAGTGTTGATGAGCCCGTCGAGGTGATAACGCATCAAAAGAAAGATAACATCAGTGAAACTACATACCCTGTGCTATTGTCACAGCAGGAATACGACTCTGAAAGCGAAGACAACATCATGCCAAGCTGTGACGATTGTGGTGTCGTATTTGAGACCCAGCATGATGTACAAAGGCACATTAAAAATTGGTGTTCTGATAGGAAGAAAAGAGAATCAATTGAAAATGCACGGGCGAATAATAAAAAACAGAAAACTGACACGAATAAAATAGAATTAATTCCTGACCAGGACAGACTAATATTAAAACTTCCGACTGAAAAAGAAAACGATTATTTCGAAGAGGTGTGGTTACAGGCCCAAGATGACAATAAAGCAGAATTAGATGAATTAGTTGAACGTTATATGAAGAAAGGATTGACGGAAGACGAGGTTGAAGAAAAATCGAAAGTGAAGATACGTCCCGAGTATGAGAGGCGTTTCTTAAACATATACGCTGCATTTATACAAAATTTACTTGAAGTTAGTGGTGGGAAAACTCATATCAAGATCATGGATCGTGTGTATAAGATGCTAGATGATAGCTATGATATACTCCCTGCCGTTCGGATTTCTTTGAGGACATATAAACCCCTCCTAATGGAGTACATGAGAAATAAAAGTGAGGACAAAAACGATAAACAGATGGACTCCTCTCAAGACTCTGAGCAAGATGACGACGATGATTAACTGCAATAAACCTATTATTCTTGGTGTCGAATAAAGCAAATGTTGATACACTATACTGTTTATTTGTCTTTATTCTTCCATCTAATATTGGTGTTCGTAATATAACAGCGTTATATATTCCTTTTATAGTACCAATATATATCAACGGTATCTTTTTATCTGCGATATCCGCATAACCTCCACCCAAGTACACTCCCCTATTTTCTTTCATATTACATGTATAGGCGATACGCAATAGGGTTAACACGATCGTCTATCACCCCGATATCCTATTCCATTAGTGATAACACACCGCGGCGTGACCTCTCACCCTGATGGCTGAGGTTGAGGAGTTTAGGGCTTAGGCAGTCAAACCATCTACCCGAATATGTAACCTATACTATATAATATTTATACCCGTTTTCGATTATATACGGTCAGCTTCTGCTATATGGATAAACTCTACCTTGGTGGCGGAAACCACGTGATATATGCGGCGCCCAGAGATTATGTTCAAACTTGTCGACTACTATCACTCTGTTTGAACCAACGACTTGCTCGATCTGAGACGAAATATCTGCTTGGAGTCCTAACCAACTGAATCAACAGAGGGATTATGGAATATAACTAATATTAATTGATAGTTGGGGGTTCAAAAGAATCCCGAGTTTTTTTCTTTTTCGCTGTATTCATTCGTCATCGTCCGCTTCGTACCCACTATCATCTGATAAGGACTGATCTTGCCAAATAGTAACATATAAAACTCGTTCATTTGACTAATACTTACTGATCGGTTGCTTACGCATATCATTCCAATTATGCCCGTATTGTATACTCTATTTCGAAACAGTTTCAATGACCCGATTCAGTTTTTGTATACTCTATCCATTGAATAATTAGACCTCCCGCTAGATAAATCACTGACCCGATCTCACTCGAAACAGTTTCAATGACCCGATTCATTCTTGTATACTCTATCAATTACAACCCATTCAACACACTCATTAAATTCAATGACCCGATTCATTCTTCTATCTTTCCCTTTATAAACATTTCAATAGCATCCATTTAAATTCAATTGTTGTCCCTTTAAACCCATTGTCTACCTTTAAATTTAAATACCCCCTTTAACAACACAACAAAGCAACGTGTTATGTAAACATTGGTTGAAAGGTTGAACCTCGAATGGGGGTGAGACAGCTCGTTATATACTACTTACAGTATACCGACGTACATGCTTCTGCATTAAACTAGCTCCTTCATTAGCACGTTTGGACTTGGGGCTAAAAATAGGTTAGCGATAGACTACTTAAGTATACATATTTATATTATATAACGTCGTCACGAGTAAACCGTTGAATCTGAAAATTCGAAGATAGCACTTTAGTTGCGCGTGAACACTACCCATCAGATGTACTCGTCAAAATGTTTTTATCTTGATGTTTGAATTTTGCCCCCTTGCGATTTTCGGTGGAATTTTCCAAAAGTCTTAACCCACCCGACTCGCATCCTCCATTGGATATGATACTTTTATAGTATGGCGGTCAAGCTTTGGGAGCGTGCATAGAATATCCCAATGTACCTGCTACGGCATTACCTTGCTCTTTAATTAGCCCGTTTGGATTGGGTGGGAAGAACAGGTGCAATTTTTCCGTTCCCCGTGTAGCGGAAAGGCCTCGGAGAAAAAACCTTTTAAGATGTATATTCGGGTCCGAATCACTCTTCCCATTCGGAATATGCGATAAAATAATAATAATAGGGCTGAGAAAAAATCGGTTTATTCATCCTGGTGTATAGTGTGTCCCTATACTCAGACTATGGCAGGATTGTGCCAAACCTTGAATGTATTGGTGGCTTGGAGAGTATATACATGTCCACTGTATTTCCCATTATATTATGTCCAATAAATATATACAAAATACTACATGTACTCTTTACATCGCAGCATGGACATCATGTTGATCAGCTTGTTATTATTGTGGCGAGCTGGGTCACATATGTCGTCCAACAAATACGAATATGGCCATTTAAATCCAGACAAGAGCCGATTTGTGATTTACGGATAAACGTCTTGTAAAGTTTGTCAGTTACTGTACGATGACGGTGGTTTCTATATGCAGTGCTGTCTTATTTTAATAGTATTTCATTGAATACAAAACAGTTCTTACGTTAATACATATCACACATGTAACTAATCCATAACAATATATTCGAGGTGTTTACCAATGCTAACAGCGAGATGATGTACAAGATTTTGGGCATTCCCTTTTAGTGTAAACGTATTTTATTGCATAAAAACGCAACGGGATTGAGACATAAGTTTTGCAACTTACAAAGGGTCTCTCTCCCCATATAATTGTATGACACAAAATTAACATAAAATACAATTACACACAAACATGATAATTCATATGTATAACAACGTTTCATGTCATAACAATATATGATATAATCTAGAGTGTGACCATAACGGTGGATATTTCACTTTATGGGGGGGGGTCGTCTCGATAGATTTGGGAGCAATATAGTAATCAGCATGTCCGTCCGTGCATCCCGATTGATTTACAAAAGTGTAAACACTGGTTTCGCTACAGCACGTGACTCAAACATATTCTTTTCTTATTTGCTCAAGGAGTAATAATGTATATCAGTGTTTGTCGCGCGTCAAATATGTATCGTGCAGTTGAATCATTCCACCCACAAATCACCCCACTGCATACAGAAACCACCGTCATCGTACAGTAACTGACAAACTTTACAAGACGTTTATCCGTAAATCACAAATCGGCCTTTGTCTGGATTTGAATGGCCATATTCGTATTTGTTGGACGACATATGCCAGTATGCCAATTGTTCTTACGAAAATGATGATGTTTGCATTGTTCTATGTGTTTATCGTTGTTATCGCAAATGAAATAATTGGATATACGTCGTCTTTACGTTAGTATAAGTATACATCGTATAAATAAGGCTTGTTTGATCAAATTAATGTAATGTTTGTATTTTGTTTGGTTGTATATGAGATGCAGTGCGTTGAAGATGCGAACGAAAATTCAAAAGTGAAATGCACACACGCAGATAGCTCATAACACACTATACACGTTAAAATGATAATTTAGCACACACCATGGGCTACAAAATTTACGAATAGGTGGGTTTATATTCAAATCCAAGTTATTTGGTTTATAACAGCTCCGATATGTACTCATACCAATATACCAGTCTGGAAATGATTGTTGGAATTTGGTGGGCTTTCTATCGGTTCCCAAGTAGAGGAATGAGCCTGGTCCGAGAGAAGGGTGCATCCGCGGGGAGATGGGGTAGCCGGAGGAAGGAGAAGGGGGACTGACATTTTTTTCGTGTATATATAGATAATATATATTATATATATATAGGCGGAAATTATTTGAAGAGCTCTTTTCACTTGACTGAGAACAAAATAATTTTCTAAGTCCAAAAGTTTAGGTTGAAATAATGGAACCTTTTTCAAAAACTGAAAACAAAATGAACGACTTTTCTGGAACAAGTCGATTTCGATCCGTTTCGGACTCTGAATTCCCCAAAAGTTATCTTCGTTACGCGTGTAGCATAATATGACTTTTATGAATAAGTAACGGATAGTTTGTTGAATGAGATGTGAGCTTGTACAACATTCGTTCATAGTTCGGGCATTACAATTAGATAGACAAATTTATGTTATATTCCAAGTTTCATCTGATTCGGAGAAGAATTAAAAATTGGTACCACAGACCACCCCTCCCCAAACCACAATACTGAACCGACACTTGCAAACTTTGAGGGCCCGTAACTCTTGCAATTCTTCTCGGATTTCAAAAATCCTTTCCGGTTTGGGTTTGTTTTCGTTCAGGAAGTACATATACTTAAATAGATGAATGTCAATAAAAAAAAAAAATTGCGAAAAATGTTCCCCCCCACCCCAGTGTACAAATATATGTCGGACCTTGTCACATTTTCCTCCTCGGACTAAGGTGACAACGGTCAACACGACTATGAAAACCAAATGCAGTTATCTGGAATGATACGGGAGGACAACAGAGTACAATCAAATAGAGTTTTGCCAACTATGGGCGGCAACTCCTCAGGGAAAGCGCGGACACACGTTTTGATGCCCGTGGGCAGTAGGACATATGGAGGTGTGCATACGGTCTAATTTTCGATGCTCTGCTCCTTATAATTTCCGAGATAATAAAATGACAGTTTTTCATATAAAGGGAGATAACTCCGCGGGGTAAACGCGGACAATATGTGTTGTATGCCGATAGGTTAGAACTCATTGATCCCAACATACGTACAAACTTTCAGTTCGATACTCCCCATACTTTCAGATATTAAGGCGTTGCAAAAGTGTGGAGTATAATAACAAATAATAATGAAAAATAATCGTAAAAGGGCCATAACCCCGTCTAGAAACCTTGGACCGGTATGCGGATACATTTATTTGTAGTATACCTTAAATGCCTACAATCGCTAGAGATTTCGCGTTCCTACTGCAATTAGTTTCTGAGTATTTCAAAATAAACAGAAAACGACCGCAGTAGAAAAACAATATACTTCCTCGCTACGATATATCGGATCTGAGCTTACCCGGCCCGCCAGATACAGCGCGTAAACGCGCTGAGATCGGCGCTGTAGCTAATTAGGCTCCAGATTCGGCGCGCGTATCGGAACGGTGTGCGACGACAGCGCAGTGCTTATGAACGCATCGCTGTATGCGTGAGACTGTTATTTCGGTCCTAACTCGTTGTTCTGTTGAGGACATGGTATGCACGGGCTATGCATTATTCCAATAAAGAGCGTTCATCGCAAGTTAATGGTAAAATATATGTTCAAATAGGACGCCTGTTTTTTTAATAATTATTGACGGGCTGTCCCCGACACAACACAATGCAAAATATATGTCTACCTTACTTTGGGCATCAATATAATACAGTATGGTTATATTGAATCATATGTTCCCGTCTGTTATGTGCTATTTTAACATTGCATGATGTTGAGTTGGCAAGGCAAATTTCGGAATAGTATTAGCTTGATGCCAATACATAGCATTGTATACAACCTACATGTACATCGTAACTATATTTATCACATAATTAACTCACAAAATCAGCTTCATAATTATTGGTAAGACACACGTTTAATATTAGCGCATGCGATGACGTCACGCCGAAGATTTTCCACTAATTGATAGAGATTCTCATATTTACCACAAAACTCCCACTTTATTTAACTAAAATGCATAAAAATAAAAAAAACTAGGAGATATATAGTCAGGGGAATTTCGCACAATTGACCCCACCACCCCAAATACATATATAAGTCTTATATTGTGTCTTTTTTTAAAACATATTTTATTGTAATATAATATTACAAGAGGGATAGGGGCACAAATTTTAACAACTTACATCCACCCCTCTCCCATTAACATTTTAACAAATACAACGTAGATGACGAAGATAACATATATACGGGATGACGTTTTGTGTGTTTCTAATTGCTGTCTTTATGGTGGTGAGGTTAATTGTACCAAATACAAGTGTATAGAGTTATTCACCTTCCATCAAAACTAACAGACTGGCTCTTAGTCCAGATAGGTGTTTGTCTGTTCTCGAAAAAATTCCTATGAGTTTACTCAATATAACACAATCATGCCTCGTGGTACAACCAGATAGTCGTATACCCAAGGGGCATCATTATAAATCACTTTGCTGTACTATTGTAGGCCGAGTTGGGTGGTCAAAGGAAGCACATGACCCATGAACAATGGTAGTCTGTCCTCATTTCCATATCCCAGCATACATGCCAGTGGACTGTTATCTTCTTAACATTGCATTTTGTTGAGTTGTGGGAGGCAAATATCGAAATATTATAAGTTGTATGTCGATAAAGAGCGTTTATAACTAATATACTTCCCGTGAGTGGAAACTGATTTCTAAATTACACACACACCGGATTGTCCTAGTTTGTCTGAAACTTTGGTTTCAGTCTTTCACAGTTAAATGCAGGAGAACACTATGAACATTATTATACTGATGTACATGTATACATACCATACGACCATAGTTGAATATAATTCATGTAAATATATATATTATGCATTGTAAATAGATGCACAAATTTTGTTAATGAAATGCCGGCTGCGATGGGACACCCGGGAACAGACACGCGTCAGACGAAATTATCACTTCATGGTCATTAGCGATGCTAATTGACACCTCCCGGTGGACCAATATAAATCGCCCAAGTGTACACAACAGATTAAAATATGCTAACAGTCAGTCCACGATGGTGTGATATAATAACCACACACTGGTTAAATGGTCTTGCTAATTTGCTATGATGCTGGTGGGATCAGTGAACTGTCATGCTGCTGATATGGCGAACTGATGCTGCTAAGACCACATGACCAAATAACCAGGGCGAACCAGTGTTAAATGAATATTTATAGCAATGAAGAGCGGCGATCATCATCTATACACACCCACACCAATCTATATCGAAACGGACATCGAGACAACAAGGTGACACCCGTCAGGTCACGGGCGCGTCGACAGGGATGTGAGCTATGGTAACTCCGTGTGTATCAATAGTTGTGGGAGCAGGCCACAGCGGTGAAAGTGACCACCTTACTATAAGTGTGACACAGTGCATGTATGTCATAGGTGAGATAGAGCTGATTTCAAGGTCCAGTCATTGCAAGGCAAACACTTTCCATCCCGGTTAAGTTATCCTGCTAATTTGATCTGATGCTGATGGGTCCTGCTGACTTGCCATTGTGCTGGTAGTGACAAATATTGGTGTTAAGAAATTGTTCAGTTATTGTATATATATCCAGACACTGCAACATGTATGTTCCGAAAGAATAATGGTACATTTTCTTAACAGAATCAGTTTACCATATCAGCATATTTCAACTCCGTGGTATACCCACCAGCATCGTAGCAAATCAACAAGACTACTTAAATTCGGGATATCTCACTGACGTACATGTGCACGTACGCATCGACATTAACATTTGAGATTGTTTATGTGTCTATATTATATTTTACTGTTTAATTTAGGTTTTGTGCGCCCATATGGTATTATAGAAATATATCACAAGATTACGTAAAATAAAAGCTTCCTCCATATAGGCGGCATATGAATTATTTTAATAAACGCCATGCTGTCTCCAAATTTATGCGAATGTCACGCAGCGCAGACATAAGTAGTTTGCATGCAGGAGTTACTGTTCCTTTAGATATATAAAATAAAAGTTAATTCCACTTATCCCACAATATTACGAGGCAATTTCACAATTATATTATTTATATGCCGTTCCTTTAGAATACTCTCATTATCCTCATCTCCACCCATTGAACCATGTCGTAATCCGTATGTCTGTCAGTATTTTTATTTTCGGAAACGGCCGAATTAAAATATTTTCCAAACACATCGATGAATCCAAGATCATCCTTCTTGATTCGCCATTTTCGACTGCATATTTTAACGAAAAGTATGTGTCGTACTTTGTCATCAATTTAGAGCACTTCAATACAAATCTGTGGAACTAATCACGCATGATTGTGGTTGTTTTGTTTGTATGACGACAACAGCATGAATAATATGGATACCAATGTCCTAGTGGGATATATTCTGCAGGTATCGATCATACGCGATGCCAATAATTATTTAAAAAAATAATACATTTACGATTTGAGATAGACGGGATCAGTTGTGACTGTGTACGTACATGTACATATGTGGATGTTAATATCAGCAAACTATATATAGGGACTATAACATTGCATAGCAATATACTGCCCTATTAATTTTAAACCCAGAGTGTTTGCCGCCATCCATGGCGTACCACCCCGCTGGTGTATACAAACACAGCCATATAGAAGGGAATCATAATTCCTATTAACCGCCAGGGCAGATATATAGCGCACACTATGGGCTGAGACAATTTGAGATATCTGTCGCCGCCCCTAAGGCGCGCCATCGGATTATATTAGTTATTGATGGGCTAACACGCGCCGGCAGGCGATCTCACTGCTCAAGATAGATATTCCCTCCTGTTTGGCTTTTGTAGTAAATCGCCAAATGTATGCGTGACACAATGTGATACATACATATTTACCCCAGTTATTTTAATTTATCAGACGGTCACCATATCACCAAGTTACAACGACAATATTTCTTCAATCGGATAATGCATCTTAAAAAGCACTTAATCGGATAATGCATCTTTAAAAGCACTTAACATTAACAATGATTAGCGCACCACATATAAATGTACATTCATGGCACCGACAAACAAGATTTCATGTTCAACACTATGAAAGCGTACTGAAAACATAAAATTCGTAATTATGGTGATCAATCACGCATATAATCCATCGATATACTCAACATCTGCTTATGTATGCATTGCATGAAATCATTGGTTATGACCAATGACAAATAGAGTGCGTCACCCCCTGTCATGGATGCGATCAACCAGCATCGTGTACCTTACACCGTTGCAGGGACGTGGCAACAGTATATACACTGAACATATTGTTGACTTAACTGTTTGCTCAACAATTTGACTCCTATTACTTTTTGCTAAATATGACGTGTACCGCCTCCTCTGGTCTGATCTCACCCTCGCGCGCGCTTTGGCTACTCCATTAGCAACTTTCCTCCATTATGGAGAGCAAATATATATTTTTTGAACATTCAGGGGCGAGTAATTCGCTTACAAAATTTTCATGGCATCGTTATCGGGGTGACATGTGACCATGCCATGTAAATTTGGTCGCGTTCGGAGATAATTCACTGCAACCTGGTGTGCAACCATAAGTGGTAATACGGTGCACCATCTTCAATTTCTTTCAAGCTACAATATGACTTACATGTGGAACAACACTTTTCGCACCTATTCAATTTGAAGCCAAGTAGTTTGCATATAAAGCACGAAATGGTTGAATTTTCGAAACCTTATCAAACTGAAATGTACAGCAAATTACGAGATACAAAACATTTGAGTTTATGTCGACCAATTTGATCAGAATTATTTGGTGTCTAGCAATGGTTTTGGTATATCGACACCATTGCAAATCATTGTACATGTACATAGATGCGTGGATAAGTAGAGGTTAAAGCGTATATCGTAGCCATTTAACAATATAGAACGAAATCGCTGTTCATTTGACAGGTCATATATAATTGAATAGATGTATATTGTGTGTGTATGTAAATGGGAAAAAAAAACATTACTGCTATTGTATTGTGTTTATTTCAGGCAAGATATGCCCATATATAGTCATAATCCAACATATAATTACGAATTGTCGATATACTATATAGGTATGATTTCTTAACATAAGTTAAAGATACGGGCGGCGTTGGTGGTGGGTATGCTGTTAAAATAATCACATCCGTCAAAAACCGCCATAAACAGAAGGATTAGTAAATATATAGAGCTTTTGTTCTTATGTCAATCAGAAATATGGCATAAACAGTATGTTATTGTCATTTTCCCCTTTTGTTGTGTAAACGAAAGCAAAAACGTTACGTTTCCTGGTTTTTTATGTCCGGATATGGTAAACACAAAGAGCGTTATTTGTTAAGGTTTTCCTGATATGGAAATAATAAAGAGCGTTTATATCATTTGTGTGTGTTAACCAATATAATTGCACTGTGTTATATAAACAGAAGCACAACTTCTGTAACACGAGCAGTCTCTTGTTTACGTACAACATCGTACGTCTTGACGACAATATACTATCTACGCGCTGATTATGTTTGGCATCGAGCGGAACTGTATATATTTTTGTGTTCCTTCTGTTAATGCCGATTTGGACAAATATAAATATTTCTGCAACAAACGCCGCCCGTGCCTTTAGCCTCTGGTGTTCCTACTAGCAAGTCCACTCGTCTGCTTACAGTGTTAAATGTAATCCAAGCTACATCGACCAACACTTATAATACACATGAAATATTGAGCAACAGTATAAAACTAGGCGGCTATCCGGGTGGATATGCTGATCTATTCGACTTGACACTGATATTAACACACATGGTGGTCAAATGCAGTGGATTTCTGCCAGTCATTATTCATCATCAAAGAAGCATGGAATTCCGTGCTGTCTGTATAGGCCAGAAATTCCCACCAGATGATACATTACGTAATACGAACGGCCCGATGCTTGAAGGTTGCTCAATGTGTTGAGCAGATGTTTCTGCATTGGAACGCCGGGCTTTATTAGCTTCCGTTTTGTGTCTGTCTTTCATGAAAGTTATCCGACCTCCTGATATTTTAATTATCACATAAGAAACTAGATCGCACTATCGACTTCAAATGAGCCTTCTCAAATTAAATTATATTGTGTATATATGTCACAAGTTAACTTTTGTATATGTATATACATGTATTGTACAATAATGTTCCCCATATTTGGAGGAATAAATATCTCTCTCGTGGTATGGCATTACACCTGCATGGTAAGCCCTAATGAATTAAACCAAACGGATCAGATTAATGGCAATGACATATAAGAGGCAAGTATATTATTTATATTGTAAATACTGTTCATATATTATAATGTATCATTTGAAAATTTATGATGTAAGTCATGCATGTTCATAAATGTAATATATGTTATCTTAATATCTATGTATTATTGGTCGATAAGATTAAACAAATTGAATAGACCGGTGGAATAGAAAGTAGATTGCAGGACTGGGAAGTATATCATATATAGGCAAATTTGAGAACGTTCTAAACATTCATAAAATGGCAGTTAAAACAGTTTTTAAAAAACTCTTGCCAGTGTGACTCCCACCCCCCCCCCCCCACCCCCCATATTGCGTGCAAACAACAGTCGCTATCTTGGAACAGCATACCACAACTATAAGCACTGATCTCAGGTTATAATATGAAAGGATCAATTGTGTTAATGCCATACTGACTAATATTATTGACAAAATTAATGCTGTGCCAGCGTAACACAACACAGCCGACCCATAACTATAATTATACAGTATTTCTCGCATTGTCGTTTATTTGTATGCCGTGATAATGGGTGGCTGAACACAACAGTCGGTTAAAGGTACTCAATCCGAATTAACGCTCGCAAATATGTCGATGGTATATATATATATATATATATCTTTATTAACCTCCATTAACGGAGATCATACATCAATACATTGTATGTGTTGTATAAACGAATTGGAGCGTTTTGTACACATAAAGGTGAGAGTGGTATTTACAAACATGATTTAGTATATATACCAACAACATTTTAGCATAGAAAATGGCGCCAAAAAGTAACAACACTGAATTCCAGTACATTACAGCCGTATGAGCCGTATGGTCTATGTACCATATTAGAGTTTGGTCACATTTAGATAAGGAAAGTGTATATCGCATACGTATAGATGTTGATCTTATGTTCACTAAGCCATGCTCCTTTTCACCCTCAAACATTTTAATGTCAACAAGACTTGCTTTTCTGGCAGGCAGCAAGCACACGCAAGCAATCGGGTATAGTCTTAACGGGCATTGTTTCGTAAAAGTTGGCATCCTTTGTACATGAATTTCGCGGCGAATGTGAGAATATCTCCCCAAGCATTGATGACAACGAGTGGAGGAACGAAGGCTGTGCCGCCGATTAGGAAGTCACATAGATGGTTTTGCGAGAGTGAATCGAGAAACATAAAACATTCTACCCCAAAGAAGTCAATGGTGATTGACCAGAAACTGTATCTCAATTGATGCATGGCTGGCACATTACATGTAAATAATACATGTTCAATTTCTGTGTGATACGTTGATCTGCAGGCACCGCAATTCGAGTTGTTATTGAACATCGATCTGGCTTTTCAAAAAATGTTGTTGTTGGAATCGGATGATATGGGGACCATCGAATCGGATTGAGTACCTTTAATCTGGGTGGAGGAAATACACCGGGGATCAATCCACGTTCTTCCTCAGAATATTGCTTCATTGCCGCGAGATATGCCACTACTGTGATCTCAATGGCGAGGCATGACAATTGTGCCAGTATGACAACTGAAGCGGCATTTCAAAAAATGTTGTTGTTGGAATCGGATGATATGGGGATCATCGCATCGGATTGAGCACCTTTAAATTGGGTGGAGGTAATAAATCGGGTTCAATCCACGTTCTTCCTCAGAATATTGCTTCAATGCAGCGAGGAATTATGATATGATATTTATTAGCATAAAACACTCATGTGAGCCGTATGCATTACATAATAATAAGACATATAATTTACACATACATAGTTCATATAATAAACTTTCCACATATTCATACTACAGTTATACAATGACTTAGTAGAGCTCAATAATATAAGCATGCAAATAAACTGTATGCAGGCCTATGATATCGTGTGGAATAGAAATTAATTATTAATTTATTCATCAACTTCGGGCTTCTTTTCTCATTTCAAAGAATTCTTTGAAAGCTCGACTGATCACATTACTTGTATTTGGTTGGTCGTTTCGCATTATGTATATGCATTTTGAGATACTACTGGCCCTTAGAAATTTAGTGATTCATATAGGCCTTTTTCTCAATTTGTCGTATTTGATACAATGGAGAACAAAATGATTCTCGTCTTCCACTGAGTTAGTATTGCACATCTTGAATATCCGATCATTGGCTGGCGTCGGTGGGCGTTTGTGTTGGCCTTTTTCTATTTCTAATGAATGACAGCTGATTCGAAGTCTACATAATTGTTCACGGTCTTTGATAGAAATTGTATGTATTAGATATGGTTCGAGTCGAAAAATGGTTTTGAATTGTTTGTATGGCCTTCGTTTACTGTGTGGATCGTCTGCACTGATAATATACTTATTTATATATTCATCCTTCAATCGTTCTGTGACGAGATTAATATATGCCACTACTGGGGTATCAATGGCGAGGCAGCTGCCAGTATGCCCTGTGGAGCAGCTTGAACCTAAATCAGTTACATTAATTAGTCCTGAATAGACAATAATGATTTGACGGTTAAGGCGCTGCATGACGTCGCTTCTAATGGCTCATACTTTGGTCTCCCAGGGTCGATGGAAAAATTATAATAAGCTGATTGTGTCATAACGTGAACAGACGAAAGGCCAAATTTCAATTTGGTCAGAACGTCACAGTCTTTGGTCAAACGCCACCTATTTTAATCACAGATTCTGACCCGCTTTCCGTCATCCAAATAGGTATAATTTGGGGAAACTATTATGTCATGTACAAAAGACTTATTCGCGAAATCGAATTTAGAAGCAATAAAGAGCGTTTCTATGCCATTTGTATGCCATTTGACTGATTTATGTGAATATGTTAGAATAGGGCCCTTCGGTCATTTCACATTTAACAATTAAAGCTGAAATTTCTAGAGTAAGCACGCGTGGCATTTTTTCTCTCGAAACAACTCCAAAATCCGACTCGAATAAATAACCAACAACCACATGCGTGTAATTGGCCCATCGTGCCACTTATCCCACCCGATCACATCAAACCGAAGCCAATCAGGTTTATATGCGCTTCTTTCATAGAGATATGATAAGGTACGGGAGCTTCCACGTTCGTTCTGACTTCACATCGCCATCATTGGCTCATTTAGTAACTTCTACAGTCGTTCCGGGTCTGTATAATCAGGGGGAGTTTCCTGCAATATGTCCATTAACCACTAAAAAGTTATTGAAGAACACACTGATAAAATACACATATTCATTGCAAGTGGCAGAAACACAACGAAACTGACTTTTGTTCCTTCTGGCTATTTTCCCGTGAAATAAATATAGGTATAAATACACGAAATACTATTATGATGACTATATATGCCATAAACAAACGACTTATTCTAGATATAGAATATAGAAAAGTCGAGATCAGCACGAAGCAGTAAAAAGCGTTCGTTGCTAACACATTTATGGTATGGATACAGATAGGTAATTTTAATGATTTTTGTCATGTAGTTAGACACCCGATCAAATACCACTCACTCCTTTTAAAATTGTTATTTCAAATTTATTTCTATGTATATAAAGCACAGGACTCTTTTTCTTGAAACAAACCCAAAATCCGACCTACCCAAATGGCCGACAACCAAATGGGTGCAATTGGCCCAGCGTACCAATTATCTGTCCCATGACAGATTTTGTAAAAATGTTAGAATAGGGCTCTTCTTTCGTTACATATTTCGTCAACAAAACATCATGGTGGCCGCGGACCAAGGTTCTACGATAAATGCCAAATAGGGTCAAGCAAATGGTATGTTATAGGTTGTTTCTTAGCCGAAGACACATCAAAACACACACCGATCAACTCAAACACCAGGGGGGGGGGGTCAAATATCGCACCCATGCCATTTCTGGTCCCCTTGTACGATTTAGTGAAATTAAAGGATGCTGATGGATGGCCCCACGACGATGCGCGTGCCACTATGCCCTGGGGATCCGCGTTACACTAAATCAAATACATTAACTAATCCCTTAGTGTATCATTTGCCAATTAAGCCGCGGCATAGCATTAATTGTAATCTCTCATGCTCAGGTTTCCCAAAAGTCGATGGAATAATTCAGTTGAAACCGTGTACATTGAGTTGTCGGTATTATTCTCATAACGTCACACCGATAGAAATGTCACATTTCAGAACTGTGTCTGGCATACACGAACATCATACCCCGTGCTACCCCGAGGGGGTGAAAATGGGGTATGGACCATCTTCGAGAACCGTAGGGTAGGGGTTTCGACCGATTTGACTGCATGGGTGGGTAGCCCGCCCCACATACCACACAGAAACTCACATCCCCACCCATACCCACGGGGTGCCACCCCGATTGGGTAACAATTGGGTATGGACCATTTCCGAGAACAGTATTGGATTTAAACCGATTTGACGGCGCGGTGGGTGGCCCACCCCAAATACTCCCTAGAAACAATCGACTCCCTTCCAATCACTTCGGGGTATGGACCATTTTCGAGAAGAGTAAGGATTTGGACCGATTTGACGGCATGGGTGGGTGGCCCGTCCCATATCTCTCTCAGAAACACTCCAAATCTCTACCCAATCACCCGGGTGTTACCACGCGAAGGGGTGAAATGGGGTATAAACTATTTCCAAGAACCGTAAGGATTTCGACCGATTTGACGGCATGGGTGGGTGGCTCGTCCCAAACACCCATAGAGACGACAGACCCCCACACAGCAAACCCGGTGATTGCCACCCCGAAGAGGTGAAAATGGGATATGGACCATTTTCGAGAACAGCATCGACCATTTTCGAGAACGGTACAGATTTCGACCAATTTGACGGAACGGTTCGGTGGCCTGACACAAACACACCGAGCCCAACCTATCACCACCGGGGGTGCCACCCCGAAGGGGTGAATTGGGGTATAAACCATTTTCAAGAACAGTTGGGATTTCGACCGATTTGATTGCATGCTGGGTGGGTGGCCCCCCCCCAAATACCTACTAGAAACACCAGACTCCCCACTCATCACCCCCGGGTGGTGACAACAGAAGGGGTGAAAATGGGGGATGAACCATTTTCGAGAACGGTAAGTATTTCGACCGATTTGACGGCATGGGTGGTCGCTCGTTCCAAATACCCCCTATAGACACCAGACCCCCGCCCATCAACAACGAAGAGGTGAAAATTGGGTATGGACCATTTTCGAGAACAGTATCGACCACTTTCCAGAACGGTAAGAATTTCGACCGATTTGACGGCATTTGTGGGTGGCCCGCCCCAAATACCCCCTAGAAACACCAGACCCATCCCATCAACCTCTGGGGTTGGCACCCCGAAGAGGTGAACATAGGTTATGGACAAATTTCGTGACGGCATGGGTGGATGGCCCGCCCCAAATACCCCATAGAAACACCCCAGCCACACCACCCCGGGAGTGACACCCCGTAGGTGTGAAAATAGTGTATGGACCATTCTCGAGAACGGTAAATATTTTTACCGATTTGACGGCATGTGTGGGTGGCCCGCCCCAAATACCCAATAGAAACACCCGACCCCCACCAATCACATTGGGTGTGCGACCCAGGGGGGGGGGTGGTGAACATGTGGTATAGACAACTTTCGAGAATGGTAAGAATTTCAACCGATTTGACCGCGTGTGTGTGGGTGCCCCACCCTAAATTCACAATTTAAACACCAATTTGAAACACCCCCACCCATCACCCCGAGGGGGTACAAATGGTGTTTGGACCATTTTCGAGAACGGTAAGGTTTTCAACCGATTTGACGACATGGGTGTGTGTCCGGCCCATATACCTCCCAGAAACACCCGACCCCCCGCCCATCACCCCGGGGGTGCCACCCAGAGGGTAGGAATTTAGACCGATTTGACGGAATGGGTTGGTGGCCCACCCCAAATACCACATAAAACACCCCGACCACCCACCCATCAACCCGGGCCCTATACTATAGAACACAATTATTGTAATCACAAGCTTCAGTGGGGCACACAAAAGGTGTCGATTACCATAGACCTCCACTCTTATTCTAACAGTGTATAGGCGACTTCTTGTAATTCCGCTTTCACATGCATGTTGACCAATAAAATAATTGGTGACCAATAAAATAATAAGTTTTTCACATGTGACTTGATTGACCAATGAAAAAAATGATTCCTCGGAGACACTCATTGAGATGTTATCGCTAGTGCATGGGTGAGCCGTGTTCAATTTGATTAGTGGTAATCGGTATCCTTTAAATAATCGCCCAGTGAGTACACCGCAACCGTTCGTGCATTGTGTTATATTTCATCAATGGTTATCGTCTGTTCCAACAATTCAAGTCGTACGATGTATTTAATTTCTAGTTGGTTTGTCATTCAGAATCGCTGCAGTATTCTATTGATAATATGTACAAGAGACGTAGCTAGAAGGTCTCAGGTGCAGGTTTAAACTCCAAGTTGTGTACCCACAAAGGAGACCCTCTAACAACATCCCTGCACGAATGTCATAATTGGTCAATACTCCAATACATACTTTAGGTTGTTTGCCACGAGACAACCGCTTGATTGCCGCAGTGTGAATGCCATTCTGATCAAACCCAATCACCCATCGGCAATGAGCCCACATGCACACGGGTATAATATACACTATTACAATACAGTGGTCTATTGCACTTGCCCGCCTCCTGTGTACCTCCCTTAACCTTGTGATTACAATTATTATGGTCCATAGTACAAGGCCCCGGGGTGCCACCCCGTGGGTGTTAAATGGGGTATGGACAATTTTGGAGAATGGTAAGGATTTCGAGCGATCTGCCCCAAATACCCCCTAGAAACAGCACAATGCCCCATCCATCACCCCGCGGGTGCCACCCCGAAGGGGGTAAAATGGTGTAAGGTAAGGATTTCTACCGATTTGACGGCCTGGGTGGTGGCCCGCTCCAATTCTGCCCTAGAAACACCCCGACACCACCCATTTCCCCGGGGTGGCACCCGAGGGTGTGAAAATGGGGTATGGATCATTTTCGAGAACGGTAAGGATTTTGACCGATTTGACGGCATGGGTGTGTGGCCCGCCCCAAATACCCATCAGAAACACCCGGCCTCCAACCATCAGCTCAATGGTGCCATCGAGGGGTGAAAATGGGGTATGGACTATTTTCGAGAACGGTAAGAATTAGCACCGATTTGACGGCGTGGGTGAGTGGCCCGCCCCAAGTACCCCATAGAAACAACCCGAACCACCAATCACCTCATGGGGTGCCACCCCATGGGGTGAACATGGGGTATGGACATTTTTTCGAGGAGAGTAATAATTTCCACTGATTTGACGGCACGGTGAGTGGCCCACCTCAAGTATACCATAGAAACACACCGATCCCATACCAATCACCTGCGGGGGTGCCACCCCGAGGAGGTGAAAATGGGGTATGGATCATTTTCGAGAACGGTAAGGATTTCGACCGATTTGACGGCATGGGTGGGTGATCTACCCAAAATACCATAGAAACTCCCGGATCACCCACCCATCACCCGGGTTGCCACCCGAGGAGGTGAACATGGGGTAAGGACCATTTTCGAGAACGGAAAGGATTTCGACCGATTTGATGGCATGGGTCGGTGGCCCACCACAAATAACCCCCAGAAACACGCCGACCCCCGAGGCATCAACCCCAGTGGCTGCCACCCCAAGGGGGTGAACATGGGGTATGAACCATTTTTGAGAACGGTAAGGATTTCGACCGATTTGATGGCATGGGTCGGTGGCTTGCCCCAAATAACCCCTATGAACACCCGATTCCCAAGCCATCACCACAGGGTGGGTGGCCCGCCCTAAATACCCACTAGAAAAACCCCACACCCACCCATCACTCCGGTGGGGGTGCCACCATAGGCAGTGAAAATGCCGTATGGATTTGACGGCATGGGTGGGTGGCCCGCCCAAATACCACCTAGAAACACCAGACTCCCACTTATCACACCGGTGGTGCCACTCCGCAAGGGTGAACATGGGGTATGGACAATATTCGAGAATGGTAAGGATTTCGACCGATTTGACGGCGTGGGTGGCTGGCCCGCCACAAATACCTCATATAAATACCCGAACCCGACATCACCCCTGGGTGGTGCCACCCGAAGGGGTGAAAATGGGGTATGGACCTTACTCGAGAACGGTAAGAATTTCCACAGATTGGACGCCATGGGTGAGTGGTCCGCCCAAGTAACCCAAAGAAACACGTCGATACCCCACCAATTACCTCCTGGGGGATGCCACCCCAGGGATGAACATGGGGTATGGATAATTTTCGAGAAGGGTAAGAATTTAGACCGATTTGACGGCATGGGTGGGTGGCTCGCCCAAAATACCCCCTAAAAACACCAGACCCCACCCATCACCCGGGGTGCCACCCAGGGGGTGAACATGTGGTATAGACAACTTTCGAGAAGGGTAAGAATTTCAACCGATTTGACCGCAGGTGGTGAAAATGGGGTACGGACCATTTTCAAGACCGGTGTGGATTTCGACCGATATCACGGCTTGGGTGGTTGGCCCGCCCCAAATACCCATAGACACACCATAACCCCACCATCACTCGGGGTGCCACTTCGATGGGGTAAAATGTTGGTAGCCCGCCCCAAATACCACCGATTGGACGACACGGATGGGTGGCCCGCCCGAAATCCCATCTAGAAACACCCCGAACCCGACCGATCACACCGGGGGTGACACTCCGTATGGGTGTAAATGGGGTATGGACAATTTTAGATAAGGATTTCGACCGATTTGATGGCATGTGTGGGTGGCCCGCCCCAAATACCACCTACACATTCACCGAACCCATCTATCACCCCTGGGGGGTGCTACCCCGAAGGGGTGAATGGGGTATGGACCATTTTCGAGAAGGGTGAGAATTTCCACCCATTTGACGGTATGAGCGAGTGACCGCCCAAGTACTCCATAGAAACACACTGACCCCCCCCCCCCCCCCACCAATCACCTCCATGGGGTGCCAACGAAAGGTGAACATATGGTATGGACAATTTTCGCGAAGGGTATGAATTTTGACAGATTTTACGTCATGTGTGGGTGGCCCGCCTCAAATACCACCTAAAAACACCGACCCCACCCATCACCCCGGGGGTGCCACCCCGATGAGGTGAAAATAGAGTATGGTCCTTTTTTCGAGAACGGCGAGGATTTCGGCCGATTTGACGGCCAAAAATACACTAGAAACTCCTGGATCCCCCACCATCACCCCGGTGTGCCACCCGGAGGGGGGGGGGTAAACGGTATGGACCATTTTTAGAACGGTAAGGATTTCGACCGATTTGGTGGCATGGGTGTGTGGCCAGCCCCAAAAACCTACTAGAAACACCCGGACACAACCTATCACCCCGGGGGTACCACAACGTAAGGACCATTTTCGAGAACCGTAGGGATTGCGACCGTTTGACGGCATGGGTGGGTGGCCCACCCCAAATACCCCATAGGAACACCCGAACCCCCATCCATCACCCTCGGGGTGTGCCAACCGATGGGGTTAAACTGGGGTATGGACCAGTTACGAGAAAGGTAAGGATTTCAACCGATTTGACGGCATGGGTGGGTGGCCCTCCCAAATACTCATGGAAACACCCGACCCCCACCCATCACCCCCAGGGGTACCACCCCGAAGGGGTTAAAATGGGGTAAGGACCATTTTCGAGAAAGGTAAGGAATTCGATCGATTTAATGGCATGGGTGGGTGGCCCGCACCAAATAGCCCATATAAAGACCCCGACCCCGCACGTCACCCACGGGAGTGCTACCCGGAGGGGTGAAAATGGGGTATGGACATCTTCGAGAACCGTACGGGTTTCGACCGATTGGGCTGCATTGGTTGGTAGCCCGCCCAAACACCAACTAGAAACACCCCAACCCCCACCCATCACCCACGGGGGTGCCACCCCGATGGGGTAACAATGGGGTATGGACCATTTTCGAGAACAGTAGTGATTTAGACCCATTTGACGGTGTGTGTGGGTGGCCCACCCCAAATACCCCATAGAAACACCCGAACCTCCATCCATCACCCTCGAGGTGTGCCACCGAGTGGGTTAAACTGGGGTATGGACCAGTTTCGAGAAAGGTAAGGATTTCAACCGATTTGCGTCTCTCACCAAGACAAATGTGTTAATGTATAGCAACTTCCATTTTCGTTCTGGCCTTTCGTCGCCACGATTGGCGCATTTGTTGGACTTCTATAGTCGATCCGGGACTGTATAATCAAACTCAAATCGACTTAAATATTATAAGTCATTATTATTACGAAGTTGAATTTTTGTGGGATCTTTTTATTTTTGGGACCAACAAACACAGGAAGTCATTCGAAGTGTTAGTATAGGATATGTTTTCGAAAGACAAATTTATGTCAAAATGTTACAATAGGGCCCTTCGGCCAATTCACATCTGACCACTAAAACATTATGATGACCGTCGCCCAATGTTTTTGGAATAAGACCAAATATGGTCAAACAAATGGTTCCTAATGGTGCCCCTAAACAGAGGAAAATTCAAAACCCACTCTATCATCTCAAACGCTATCAAATGAATGCATATATACTTCTTTCTGTCTCTCCCCAAGACAAATTTGATAAGGCTGGTGGGTGGCCCGCCAGAAATACCCCATAGAAACACCACGATCCCCCACCTTTCACCTTTCACCCACGGGGGTGCTACCCCGAGGGGGTGAACATTGGGTATAGACCATTTTCAAGAACCGTAGGGGTTTCGACCGATTTGACTGGATGGGTGGGTGGCCCCAAATAAACACCCCGACACCCCACCCATCCATAACCCCGGGGGTGCCACCCGAGGGGGTAAACATGGGATATGGACCAGTTTCGAAAAAGCTAAGGGTTTCAACCGATTAAACGGCATGGGTACATGGCCCTCCCAAATACTCCAGAGAAACACCCCGACCCCACCCTTCACACACGGGGTGCTACCACAAGTGAGTAAAAATGGAATAAGGATCATCTTCGAGAACCGTAGGGGTTTCGACCGATTTGACTGCATGGATGGGTGGCCCGCCCCAAATACCACATAGAAACTCCCCAACCCACACCATTACCCACGGGGGTGCCACCCCGAGGGGTAACAATTGGGTATGGACCATTTTCGAGAACAGTAGGAATTTCGACCGATTTGACGGATGGGTGGGTGGCCTGTCCCAAATACTCCCTATAAACAACCGACTCTCTTCCAATCACTTCAGGGTATGGACCATTATCGAGAACGGTAAAGATTTGGACCGATTTGACGGCGTGGGTGGGTGGCCCGTCACATATACCTCCCAGAAACACCCCAATCCCTGCCCAAACACCCAGAGTGGTGCCACCCGAAGGGGTGAAATGGGGTATAAACTATTTCCGAGAACGGTAATGATTTCGACCGATTTGACGGCATGGGTGGGTGGCCCCAAATACTTCATATAAACACACCGACACCCGACACCCATCCGTCACCCCGGGTGTGCCACCCCGAGGGGTGAAAATGGGGTATGGACCCTTTTCGAAAACCGTAGGGATTTCGACCGATTTGACGGCTTGTGTGGGTGGACCACCCCAAATACCCCATAGAAACACCCGAACCCCCATCCATCACCCTCGGGGTGTGCCACCGAGTGGGATAAACTGGGGTATGGACCAGTTTCGAGAAAGGTAAGGATTTCAACCGATTTGCGTCTCTCACCAAGACAAATATGTTAAGGTATGGCTACTTCCATTTTTATTCTGGCCATTCATCGCCACGATTGGCGCATTTGTTGAACTTCCATAGTCGATCCGGGACTGTATAATCAAACTCAAATCGACTTACATATTATAAGTCATTATTATTACGAAGTTGAATTTTTGTGGGATCTTTTTATTTTTGGGACCAACCAACACAGGAAGTCATTCGAAGTGTTAGTATAGGATATGTTTTCGAAAGACAAATTTATGCCAAAATGTTACAATAGGGCCCTTCGGCCAATTCACATTTGCGTCTCTCACCAAGACAAATATGTTAAGGTATGGCAACTTCCATTTTCGTTCTGGCCTTTCATCGCCACGATTGGCGCATTTGTTGAACTTCCATAGTCGATCCGGGACTGTATAATCAAACTCAAATCGACTTAAAAATTATAAGTCATTATTATTACGAAGTTGAATTTTTGTGGGATCTTTTTATTTTTGGGACCAACAAACACAGGAAGTCATTCGAAGTGTTAGTATAGGATATCTTTTCGAAAGACAAATTTATGTCAAAATGTTACAATAGGGCCCTTCGGCCAATTCACATCTGACCACTAAAACATTATGATGACCGTCGCCCAATGTTTTTGGAATAAGACCAAATATGGTCAAACAAATGGTTCCCAATGGTGCCCCTAAACCGAGGACAATTCAAAACCCACTCTATCATCTCAAACGCTATCAAATGAATGCATATATATACTTCTTTCTGTCTCTCCCCAAGACAAATTTGATAAGGCTGGTGGGTGGCCCGCCCGAAATACCCCATAGAAACACCACGATCCCCCACCTTTCACCTTTCACCCACGGGGTGCTACCCCGAGGGGGTTAACATTGTGTATAGACCATTTTCAAGAACCGTAGGGGTTTCGACCGATTTTACTGGATGGGTGGGTGGCCCCAAATAAACACCCCGACACCCCACCCATCCATCACCCCGGGGGTGCCACCCGAGGGGGTAAACATGGGGTATGGACCAGTTTCGAGAAAGCTAAGGGTTTCAACCGATTTAACGGCATGGGTGCATGGCCCTCCCAAATACTCCAGAGAAACACCCCGACCCCACCCTTCACCCACGGGGTGCTACCTCGAGTGAGTGAAAATGGGATAAGGATCATCTTCGAGAACCGTAGGGGTTTCGACCGATTTGACTGCATGGGTGGGTGGCCCGCCCCAAATACCACATAGAAACTCCCCAACCCACACCATTACCCACGGGGGTGCCACCCCGAGGGGGTAACAATTGGGTATGGACCATTTTCGAGAACAGTAGGGATTTCGACCGATTTGACGGATGGGTGGGTGGCCTGTCCCAAATACTCCCTATAAACAACCGACTCCCTTCCAATCACTTCAGGATATGGACCATTATCGTGAACGGTAAAGATTTGGACCGATTTGACGGCGTGGGTGGGTGGGCCGTCACATATACCTCCCAGAAACACCCCAATCCCTGCCCAAACACCCAGAGTGGTGCCACCCGAAGGGGTGAAATGGGGTATAAACTATTTCCGAGAACGGTAAGGATTTCGACCGATTTGACGGCATGGGTGGGTGGCCCCAAATACCTCCTATAAACACACCGACACCCGACACCCATCCATCACCTCGGTGTGCCACCCCGAGTGTGCCACCCGTGATGTTAAAATCGGGTATGAACCATTTTAGAGAACGGTAAGGATTTCGACCGAGTTGGTGGCCGGCCCCAAATAGCGTTAGAAACACACCCGATCCCCCACTCATCACCCCGGGGGTGCCATCCAGAGGGGTGAAAATGGGGTAAGGATAATTTTCGAGAACTGTAAGGATTTCCACCGAATTGAGGTCATGGGTGGGTGGCCCGCCCCAAATACCATCTAGAAACAGCCCGACTCCCATCTATTACCCCGGTGTGCCCCCCCCCCTGACGGTGTGAAAATGTGGTATGGACCATTTTCGAGAACGGTAATGATTTCGACTAATTTGAAGACATGGGTGGGTGGGTGGGTGGCCAACCCCAAGTGCACCCTTGAAACACCCCGACCGCCACTCGTTACCCGGGTGCCACCCGAGGGGTTACAATTGGGGTATGGCCCATTTTCGAGAACAGTAAGGATTTCAACCGATTTGACGGCATGGGTGTGTGGCCCGCCCCATATACCTCCCAGAAAAACCGGAACCCCACCCATCACCCCGGGGGTGCCACCCCGATTTGTGAAAAGGGGTATGGACCATTTTCGAGAACGGTAAAGATTTCGACCAATTTGATGGCATGGATTGGTAGCCCGCACAAATTTACCATAGAAACACCCCGACCCAAACTCAGGGGTGAACTTGTGGTATAGACAATTTACGAGAAGGGTAGGAATTTAGACCGATTTGACGGAATGGGTGGGTAGCCTACCCCAAATACCGCATAAACACCCCGACCACCCACACATCAACCTGGGTGCCGCCCCTTGGGTGTAAATTGGGTATGGACAATTTTGGAGAACGGTAAGGTTTCGACCGATTTGGTGGCCTGCCACAAATACCCTCTAGAAACACCACGATGCCCCACCCATCACCCCGCGGGCGCCACCCAGAGTGGTGTAAAATGGTGTAAGGACAATTTTCGATAAAGGTAAGGATTTATAACGATTTGACGGCATGGGTGGGTGGCCCGCCCCAATTACTCCCTAGAAACACCCCGGCCCCCACCCATTACCCCGGGAGTGCCACCCGAGGGTGTGAAAATGAGGTATGGACCATTTTCGAGAACGGTTAGGATTTGACCGATTTGACGGAATGGGTGGGTGGCCCGCCCCAAATACCCCTCATAAACACCCGACCCCAACCATCATCCCAATGGTGCCACCCCGAGCGGGTCAAAATGGGGTATGGACAATTTTCGAGAACGGTAAGGATTTCGACCGATTTCACGGCATGGGTGGATGGCCCGCCCCAAATCCGCTCTAGAAATACCCCGAACCCACCCATCACCCCGAGGGGTGAAAATGGGGTATGGACAAGTCGAGGAGGGTAACACTTTCCATTGATTTGCCGGCATGGGTGAGAGGCCCACATCAAGTACACCTTAGAAACACCCCGATCCCATAACAATCACCAGCGTGTGGGGTGCCACCCAGAGGTTGTGAAAATGGGGTATGGTTAATTTTCGAGAACGGTTAGGATTTCGACCGATTTGACGGCATGGGTGGGTGATCCACCCAAAATACCCTAGAAACTCCCGGATCCCTCACCCATCACCCCGGGTTGCCACCCCGAGGGGGTGAAAATGGGATAAGGACCATTTTCGAGAACATAAAGGATTTCGCCCGATTTGATGGCATGTGGGTGAAAATATGCCACCCCAAATACCTCCTAGAAACAAGCCGACCCCGACGCATCAACCACAGGGGCTGCCATCCCATGGGGTGAACATGGGATTTGAACCATTTTTGATAACAGTAAGGATTTCGACCGATTTGATGACATGGGTCGGTGGCTTGCCACAAATACCCAATATGAACAACCGATCCTCCCACCCATCACCACGAGGAGTGCCGCCCAGAGTGGGTGGCCCGTCCCAAATACCCACTAGAAAAACCCCACCCCCACCCATCACTCCGGTGGGGGGGGGGGTATCACCAATAGGGAGTGAAAATGCCGTATGGATTTGACGGCATGGGTGGGTGGCCCGCCCCAAATACCACCTAGAAACACCCCGACTCCCACATATCACACCGGCGGTGCCACTCCGTAGGGGTGAACATGGGGTATGGACA
This sequence comes from Siphonodentalium dalli, assembly GCA_032622095.1. Classification (NCBI taxonomy): domain Eukaryota; kingdom Metazoa; phylum Mollusca; class Scaphopoda; order Gadilida; family Siphonodentaliidae; genus Siphonodentalium; species Siphonodentalium dalli. The sequence continues at coordinate 59,410,481 of CP136063.1, forward strand.
ATTTTCGAGAATGGTAAGGATTTCGATCGATTTGACGGCATGGGTGGGTGGCCCGCCACAAATACCCCCTAGAAATACCCCGAACCCGCCATCACCCTGGGTGTTGCCACCCCGAATGGGTGAACTGTATGAACTGTATTCGAGAATGGTAAGAAATTCCACCGATTGGACGTCATGGGTGGGTGGCCCGCCCCAAATACCCCATAAAAACACGCGACCCCACCCATCACCCCTGGGTGCCACCCGATGTGGTCAAAATAGGGTATTGACCATATTCGAGAACGGTAAGGATTTCGACCGATTTGACGGGATGGGTGGGTTATCAGCCTAATATACCCTAGAAACTCCAGGACATCACCCGCCCCTCCCGCCCCCGATGTGCCACCCCAGGGGGTTGAACATGTGGTAAGGACCATTTTCGAAAACGGCAAGTTTTAGACCAATTTGACGGCATGTGTGGGTGGCCCGCCCCAAATTCCCCTATAAACACCCGACCCCACCATCATCCCGCGGATGCCACCCAATGAGGTAAAAATGGGGTATGGACCATTTTCGAGAACCGATTTGACGGCATGGGTGGGTGATACGTCCAAAATACCCTATAAACTCCCGAATCACCCATCCATCATCCCCGGGTTGCCACCTCGAGGGATAAGAATGGGCTATGAACCATTTTCGAGAACGGAAAGGATTTCGACCGATTTGACGGCATGAGTGGTTGGCCCGCCCCAAATACCCCTAGAAACACCCCGATCCCTACCCATCACCCCGGGGTGGCAACCCTTGGAGTAGGAAATGGGGTGCGGACCATTTGCAAGAACGGTGTGGATTTCGACCGATATCACGCCTTGCATGGGTGTGTGGCCCGCCACAAATACCGCTCGAGGGGGGGGGTGCCACTTCGATGGGTGAAAATGTGGGTAGCTCGCCCCAAATACCATCTAGAAACACCCAGGACCACACAGAACCCGACCGATCACACCGGGGGTGTCACTCCGTAGGGGTGAAAATGGGGTATGAACAACTTTCGAGAACGATTAGAATTTCGACCGATTTGATGGCATGAGTGAGTGGCCCGCCCCAAATACCACCTAGGAATACACCGAACCGAATGGCGTTTGGACCATTTTCGAAAACGGTGAGAACTTCCACCCATTTGACGGCATTGGCGAGTGGCCCGCCCCAAGTACCCACTAGAAACACCCTGACCCCACCAATCACCTCCTTGGTGTGCCACCCGAAGGGTGAACATATGGTATGGACAATTTTCTAGAAAGTACGAATTTTGACCGATTTGACGTCGTGGGTGGGTGGCCCGCCCAAATACCCCCTAAAAACACCCGACCCCACCCATCATCCCGGGGATGCCACCCCGACGAGGTGAAAATGGGGTATGGACCATTTACGAGAACGGTGAGGATTTCGACCGATGTGACGGCACGGGTGGGTGATTCGCCTAATATACACTAGAAACTCCCGGACCCCCACCCATCACCCCCTGGGTGCCAGCCGAGGGGGTTGAAAATATGGTAAGGACCATTTTCGAAAACGGTAAGGTTTTCGACCGATTTGACGGCATGGGTGGTTGATCCGCCAAAAATACCATAGAAACTCCCGGATCCCCCATCATCACCCCCGGTGTGCCACCCAGAGGGAGGTAAAAACGGGGTATGGGCCATTTTTAGAACGGTAAGGATTTCGACCGATTTGATGGCATTGGTGGATGGCCAGCCCCAAAAACCTCATAGAAACACCAGGACCCCACATATCACAACGGGGTGCCACCACGAGGGGTGAAAATGGGGTAAGAAACATTTTTCGAGAACGGTAAGAATTTCGACCGATGGCATGGGTAGGTGGCCGGCCCTAAATACCACTGGAAACACCCCGAACCCTACCCATCACCCTCGGGGGTGCCACCAATTGCAAGTGGGGGAGGTGGGTATGGAACATTTTCGAGAACCATAAGGATTTCGTGGGTGGGCCGCCCTAAATACCACCTAGAAACACCCCGACCCCACCGCCACCACTGACGGTGCCACCCGAGGGTATTAAAATGGGGTATATACCATTTTCGAGAACGGTAATGATTTCGACCGATTTGACAGTATGGGTTGGTGGCCCGCTCAAAATACCGCTAAAGACACCCCGACCACACCAATCACCCCTGTGTGCTAGCCCTAGGGTGTAAACATGGGGTATGGACAATTTTCGAGAAAGATAAGGATTTCGACCGATTTGACGGCATGGTTGAGTGGCCCGTCCCGAATACGACATGAAAACATCCGACCGCCACCAATTACCTCCGGTGATGGCACAGCGAGTGAGTGAAAACGGGGAATGGACCATTTTCAGGAACGGTCACGATTTCGACCGATTTTTCGACATGGGTGGGTGGCCCGCCTCAAATACCACACAGAAACACCCGATTCCCCACCCTTAACCGCGAGGGTGCCACCACAAAGGGGCGAAAATGGGGGATTTATCATTTTCGAGAATGGTAAGGATTTCCACAGATTTGACGCTAATGGTGGATGGCCCGCCCAAATACCCCTAGAAACACCCGACCACCAACAATTTTTATCGGGGGCGGGGTGAACATGGGGTATGGACCATTTTCGAGAAGGGTAAAAATTTCGACCGATTTTGGATGCTTTTGGTTTGGCGGAAAGTCAATTTCTTGCAACATGACTTGGAATCGGCGGCGGCATAAATCCCGTTGCGAGCTCTCTTGGGATCCCATGACAAATATCGTGTCTCTACTACCAAGCGTGCCAATTAGCTTAACTGATTTAAAGAAACAAAATTCATTTTGGATGTTTTTGGTTTGCCGGAAAATCAATTTCCTGCCACGGGACGACATATCGTCGTCTACTTATTCTCCGTTTTCTTCAACCACCTCTCACGGTCGCATCCCTGTCAATTTCGTGTTTGATTTCAGCTCGAATATCCTTAATGCGTCCATTTTATTGATAGCATAGCACCAGTCAGGTTAACGCGCCTAAGTTTTATAGATACCGAGCCTGGAATGGTCTGGAACGACCTAGAATGGAATTTCGTCTACTTTTCTCCCTATCTTTTAACCCCTCCCCAACGCAAGTCAGGTGATTCCCTCCGTTCGCCATACCTACAGAAAATACTTCTTTGACAAATGGACCGACGGAAATGAAGTATATGGTGCTAAACATATTAAAATGTCAACTAGGGGTGTTTTTTTATTATTGAGTTATAACATGTAAATTGCCTTTTTACGAGACATAAATCCCGTTGCGAGCTCTCTTGGGATCCCATGAGAAATATCGTGTCTCTGCTACCAAGCGTGTCAATTAGCTTAACTGATTTAAAAAAAAAATTCATTTTGGATGTTTTTGGTTTGCCGGAAAATAAATTTCTTGCCACGCGACGACATATCGTCGTCTACTTATTCTCCGTTTTCTTCAATCCCCTCTCACGGTCGCATCCCTGTCAATTTCGTGTTTGATTTCAGCTCGAATATCCCTAATGCGTCCCTTTTATTGATAGCATAGCACCAGTCAGGCTAACGCGCTTCAATTTGTATGGATACCGAGCCTGGAACGGTCTGGAACGACCTAGAATGGAATTTCGTCTACTTTTCTCCCCATCTTTCACCCCCCCCCCCAACGCATATTAGATGATTCGCCCCGTTCGTCATACCCACCGAAAATACTCCTTTGACAAATGGAACCGACGGAAATGAAGTATATGGTGCTAAACATATTAAAATGTCAACTAGGGGTGTTTTTTATTATTGAGTTATAACATGTAAATTGCCTTTTTACGAGACATAAATCCCGTTGCGAGCTCTCTAGGGATCCCATGACAAATATCCTGTCTGTGCTACTTAGCGTGTCAATTAGCTTAACTGATTTAAAGAAAAAAAATTCATTTTGGATGTTTTTGGTTTGCCGGAAAATAAATTTCTTGCCACGCGACGACATATCGTCGTCTACTTATTCTCCGTTTTCTTCAACCCCCTCTCACGGCCGCATCCCTGTCAATTTTGTGCTTGATTTCAGCTCGAATATTTCTAATGCATCCCTTATATTGCTAGCATAGCACCAGTCAGGCTAACGCGCCTCAATTTGTATGGATACCGAGCCTGGAACGGTCTGGAACGACCTAGAATGGAATTTCGTCCACTCTTCTCCCTATCTTTCAACCCCTCCCCTACGCAGGTCAGATGATTCGCCCCGTTCGTCATACCTACCGAAAATACTCCTGTGACAAATGGAACCGACGGAAATAAAGAATATGGTGCTAAACATATTAAAATGGCGACTAGGGGTGTTTTTTATTATTGAGTTATAACATGTAAGTTGCCTTTTTACGAGACATAAATCCCGTTGTAAGCTCTCTTGGGATCCCATGACAATTATCCTGTCTGTGCTACCATGCGTGTCAATTAGCTTAACCGATTTAAAGAAAACAAAATCATTTTGGATGTTTTTGGTTTGCCGGAAAATCAATTTCTTGCCACGCGACGACATATCGTCGTCTACTTATTCTCCGTTTTCTTCAACCCCCTCTCACGGCCGCATCCCTGTCAATTTTGTGCTTGATTTCAGCTCGAATATTTATAATGCATCCCTTATATTGATAGCATAGCACCATTCAGGTAAACGCGCCTCAATTTGTATGGACACCGAGCCTGGAACGGTCTGGAACGACCTAGAATGGAATTTCGTCTACTTTTCTCCCTATCTTTCAACCCCTCCCCTACGCAGGTCAGATGATTCGCCCCGTTCGTCATACCTACCGAAAATACTCCTGTGACAAATGGAACCGACGGAAATGAAGTATAAGGTGCTAAACATATTAAAATGGCGACTAGGGGAGTTTTTAATTATTGAGTTATAACATGTAAATTGCCTTTTTACGAGGCATAAATCCCGTTGTGAGCTCTCTTGGGATCCCATGACAAATATCCTGTCTGTTCTACCATGCGTGTCAATTAGCTTAACCGATTTAAAGAAAAAAAAATCATTTTGGATGTTTTTAGTTTGCCGGCAAATCAATTTCTTGCCAGGCGACGATATATCGTCGTCTACTTATTCTCCGTTTTCTTCAACCCACTCTCACGGCCGCATCCCTGTCAATTTTGTGCTTGATTTCAGCTCGAATATTTCTAATGCATCCCTTATATTGATAGCATAGCACCAGTCAGGCTAACGCGCCTCAATTTGTATGGACACCGAGCCTGGAATGGTCTGGAACGACCTAGAATGGAATTTCGTCTACTTTTCTCCCTATCTTTCAACCCCTCCCCTACGCAGGTCAGATGATTCGCCCCGTTCGTCATACCTACCGAAAATACTCCTGTGACAAATGGAACCGACGGAAATGAAGTATAAGGTGCTAAACATATTAAAATGGCGACTAGGGGAGTTTTTAATTATTGAGTTATAACATGTAAATTGCCTTTTTACGAGACATAATTCCCGTTGTGAGCTCTCTTGGGATCCCATGACAAATATCATGTCTGTGCTACCATGCGTGTCAATTAGCTTAACCGATTTAAAGGAAAAAAAATCATTTTGGATGTTTTTGGTTTGCCGGAAAATCAATTGCTTGCCAGGCGACGATATATCGTCGTCTACTTATTCTCCGTTTTCTTCAACCCCCTCTCACGGCCGCATCCCTGTCAATTTTGTGCTTGATTTCAGCTCGAATATTTCTAATGCATCCCTTATATTGATAGCATAGCACCATTCAGGTAAACGCGCCTCAATTTGTATGGACACCGAGCCTGGAACGGTCTGGAACGACCTAGAATGGAATTTCGTCTACCTTTCTCCCTATCTTTCAACCCCTCCCCTACGCAGGTCAGATGATTCGCCCCGTTCGTCATACCTACCGAAAATACTCCTGTGACAAATGGAACCGACGGAAATGAAGTATATGGTGCTAAACATATTAAAATGGCGACTAGGAGTGTTTTTTATTATTGAGTTATAACATGTAAATTGCCTTTTTACGAGACATAAATCCCATTTTGAGCTCTCTTGGGATCCCATGACAAATATCGTGTCTGTGCTACCATGCGTGTCAATTAGCTTAACCGTTTCAAAGAAAATAAAATTCATTTTTGATGTTTTTGGTTTGCCGGAAAATAAATGTTTTGCCACACAGCTTGGAATCGGCGACGACATAACGTCGCCTACTTATTCTCCGTTTTCTTCAACCCCCTGTCACGGCCGCATCCCTGCCAATTTTGCGTTGGAATTCATTGTTGATACTCATAACGAACCCCTTCCGTCGATAACGTTGCATTTTTCCGAATAAAGTGTCTCGTTGCCTGGATATCGAACCCGGAACGGGCCGGAACGACCCAGAACGGATGGAAAAACGGCGAATTTCGAGTGACAATGCAAATTGTACTCGGGAGAAAAAATTTTCAGGAAGTTTTTTTTCGAAACGTTAGTTAGGTCGAGTTTGATGCTCTCCATCAACGGTTTTTTTTTTCAGTCTGCCATTGTTCGTTCCGGAACGACTAGGAACTTCCACCCTCGTTCCGGACTTTCGGACCCCCGGAACGACCGGAAAAAATAATTTGCCGCCAAAACGGTTTGCAGTTTGTCACACTTATTTTTCGAGTTCTTTCAGATTCCGTCGAGACCCCGAAGTTGGAAGTTCTGTATACACTTCCTTGGTTACACCATGGAAGTATAATAATAGGGAAAATCATGATCTGAAAGAATCGCAGTTTATGGACAGAAAATATGAAGTAGGATGATTGTATGTTATCCTAACATGTATAGGTTGATCTCAAGTGTTTGGAAGTGACCCCACCCCTGCCTCGAAATTGGGTGACGGGATTGGGAAATTTTCAACCAAGGCCAAAAATGCGAACTTTGATGGACCGTAACTCCGTTATTTTCTAATGGATTTTTAAATTGTTTTCAGTATTGTGATCGTCTGCTCACAGAGATTGTACGTTATATCTGTCATATGAGTCGGAGACGAATAACAGTTTGTTTATTGGAAAGCATATGGGCCCAAATTCAAACTTTGAGAGCCCAAATCGCCGCCATTTTCCAACGGATTTAAGACCTGTTTTCAGTTTTGTGATCAACGTGTATGGTAGATTTTATATTCCAAGTTTCATCTGATTCGGAAAAGAATAACAAATTGGTACCACGGACCACCCCTCCCCTGACCCACAACACTGAACCAATACTGGCAAAATTTGGCGCACCTCGTGCTCTCTCCAGACCGCACGCATTGGCCTCTCAGGTTATAGCCAAATGTTTACATCTTCGGAGGAGATGTGGTTTCAAGCACATGGGCCCAAAATTGCTAGATTTGAGGACCCGTACCTCTGTCAGTTTTCAATGGAATTTCGAAATTCTTTCAGTTTCCAGATCGGCCGCTATTGTAGATGTTATATTCCAAGTTTCATCTGATTCGGAGAAGAATAAAAAAATTGTACCACGGACCACCCCTCCCCTGACGCACAACACTGAACCGAGGGTGGCAAAATTTGGCGCACCTCGTGCTCTATTCAGTCCGCACGCATTGGCGTATCAGATTACAGCCAAACTTTTACATCTTCGGAGGAGATGTGGTTTCAAGCACATGGGCCCTTTTTGCAAACTTTGAGGGGCCCGTAACTCTTGCAATTCTTCTCGGATTTCAAAAATCCTCTCCGGTATGGGTTTGTTTTCGTTCAGGAAGTACATATACTTAAATAGATGAATGTCAATAAAAAAAAAAATTTGCGAAATTTTTTCCCCCACCCCAGTGTACAAATATATGTCGGACCTTGTCAAATTTTCCTCCTCGGACTAAGGTGACAACGGTCAACACGACTATGAAAACCAAATGCAGTTATCTGGAATGATACGGGGGGACAACAGAGTACAATCAAATAGAGTTTTGCCAACTATGGGCGGTAACTCCTCAGGGAAAGCGCGGACACACGTTTTGATGCCCGTGGGTCGTAGGACATATGGAGGTGTGCATACGGTCCAATTTTCGATGCTCTGCTCCTTATAATTTCCGAGATAATAAAATGACAGTTTTTCATATAAAGGGAGATAACTCCGCGGGGTAAACGCGGACAATATTCGTTTTATGCCGATAGGTTATTTCTCATTGATCCCAACATACGTACAAACTTTCAGTTCGATACTCCCCATACTTTCAGATATTAAGGCGTTGCAAAAGTGTGGAGTATAATAACAAATAATAATGAAAAATAATCATAAAAGGGCCATAACCCCGTCTTGAAACCTTGGACCGGTATGCGGATACATTTATTGGTAGTATACCTTCAAGATGGATTATCTCTTTAAATAACAAATTTTAAATAGTTGCGTGGGTATAAAATAATAGATATGAACTGAAGACCTGTGTCCGGAAAAGCTTCTATCAATTAATATTGATTTTATTTCGAATGTTAAATCGGGCCCATTTATGTTACTATTTTTAGAACCGACCATTCGGATGAGACAGTATTGCGACATAGAGCACTGGGCTGTTCCTACGGCTACGCAACGAATGTCAAATGTCACAGATTGGTTGTTTGTATTGTTTTGTTCCACAGATATAAGCGATAATGAGTATAATTAACGTTTATTTGTGACAAAATTGCACAATATAATTTCTGGTCTCTGTTAACAGTAACCAATATTGTTCGTTAGCTGAACAAACACACCTTTTTTTACCAGAAAATATTCGAAATAAAATTAATATTAATCGATAGAAGCATTTCCGGACAGGAGTCTTCGATTCAAATCTAATATTTTATAACCCGGTAACTATATAATACATGTTTACAAAGAGATAATCCACCTTTAAATGCCTACAGTCGCTAGAGATTTCGCGGTCCTACTGCAATTAGTTTCTGAGTATTTCAAAATAAACAGAAAACGACCGCAGTAGAAAAACAATATACTTCCTTGGTTACACCATGGAAGTATAATTAATTTAATAACAGCAAATTTAGAGTGAAATAGTCGGCATATATGTTACCTGGTGATTTGGTGCTGTATAGTCGAATGAATTGACGTAATTAGTGATATCATGTTGACATGTCGGCCATTTTTGAAAATGGCGGCCATTTTGGATTTTGTGACTGAAGAAAATGAAGCATCAACATTATAATTTATAAACATGTAAAATAACACTTCTGGGATACATATGAATCATTATAATTTATGTTACATGGTGATTTGGTGCCGTATAGTCGAATAAATTGACGTAATTAGTGATATCATGTTGAAATGTCGACCATTTTGGAAAATGGCGGCCATTTTGGATTTTGTGACTGAAGAAAATGAAGGATTAACATTATAAACATGTAAAATAACACTTCTGGGATATATTTGAATCATTATAATTCATATTACATGGTGATTTGGTGCTGTATAGTCGAATAAATTGACGTAATTGTTAATATCATGTTGAAATGTCGACCATTTTGGAAAATGGCGGCCATTTTGGATTTTATGACTAAAGGAAATGAAGCATTAACTTCTGGGATACATTTGAATCATTATAATTCATGTTACATGGTGATTTGGTGCTGTATAGTCAAATAAATTGACATAATTAGTGATATTGTGTTGAAATGTCGGCCATTTTGGAAAATGGCGGCCATTTTAGATTTTGGGACTTTTTCAGGGTGGCCCCCTTTTTCATTTTAAAGATATTGGCCATAGGTATAATATTCACTATTCAGAAGTTTGACTGGAATTTTTTTTAGTTAACATCTGGATATGACCAGTCTATAGTTTCTTAGTATTTTCTACGACAAATGATCATCTGATCCCGGTTTAGTCTGGTGGGTTCCCGTTTCCATAATTTCCGCACTATACGATATTTGGTACGTGAATGGCGGCAGTCATTTAAGAACCATGGGCTTAATGTTTTATGTTTCCGGATTCCGGGCGGTTTATATTGGTTATATTTTGACGGTCGTTGTATATGATTTGATGAAGTAAAAAATATATCACCAATTTGGCAAGTTATTTGGTCAATGTCAGCGTTCTTCACTTCAGTCATGTCTGTAATTTTACCATTGATGTTTCGGACAGTAGTTTTGTTTATGTTATGGATAAATAATTCTGTTGTACGCCTGTCCCATTTTATGAATGGTCGTCGGCGGGTTGTCCTAATTTTTTATTTTGTTTTGATGGGTTTCTTTGCTTTTGATTGGTTGGCTTGTGTAGAGTTGTTTATGTTACAGCTCAGGATAACGGGTGCGTGGCAATCTGAATAGAGCTGATTGTGCTGTCCTATAAACATATTAATTACTTGATTGGCCGCACCGGGCGTGCAAATCGCGTAGTCTATTACACTGACGTCACTCGATGTGAAACGTGAGGAGTTTTTGCCCAGTCGACCGTTAAGTATGAGCAGTTCATATTCGTCAAACATATGGATCAATCTCGTGCCAAAAGCATTTGATGTATTGTCTGGATTCGTTCTAATGCAGGTAATGTTATTTATTTTATACTCATTGATGAGTTTTTCAGTGTGCGCGTTGTCGATAATGGTGCCAGTTCGCGCATTGAAATCTCCGGTTATTAATACGTGATCATAGTTGATAATTTTTTCCAGCATGGATACATGCAAATTTTCAAATGGATTGCCTTTGGAGTATTTTTAATTTTCAGGGGGCACGTAGATATTGCCTAAAATTAAGGCCTTATCGGTTGGGTGGTTTTGATATCTGCACCAGAGCGCGGTCTCGCATGAATCATTTATAGCGGTGAAATTAGCCTTATAATCATCACGCACTGCGATACATAACCCTCCTGATCTTACACGGGTGGTGGTCTTTCTGTGTTTGGTGCAAATAATAATAAAGTTATCAATTGAAATATAATTGATAGCGTCTGTTTTCGTTTCCTGAAACAAAAGAACATGATAGTGATTTAAGTAGTCTACAAATTCTGGGTCTGGCAGTTTCGAAGTTAGTCCTTTTACATTCAAAGACAGAATGCTGATATGGGTATCTCCCGGGCTGTCCTATATGTGTGTGTCCATATAGTGTTATTGTTGTCACTTGTTGTGGATGGAGTCTCGCTCCTTTGATGTGAGTCAGAATTCATCACAGGAGAATGTGTCACGTTCCCGTCTGCTCTCTGTCTACCGGCGCCTCAGCCACGCTCCCTGCCGCGTCCTCGATGACGTCGCATATCGTCAATTTTGGCGTGACCTGTATAGTTCGGAGGAATGAAAGAAACTGGCCTGGATCCGTTGAACTCACTTGATTGTCCGGTTAAATTTAACGGATGACGAGCACTATTGTCTGCAGTCGCGCGACGGTCTGACTGCTTTGTTTGTTGATAAGATTTTTTGCGATTAACGGTGTCCTTCTCTGTGCGGTAGAATGGTTTCGTTTTCGGCTTGACCTCTTTGTTGTTAATGTAAATACGATCGCCCACTATTCTTGCGAATTGACCCTTTCCGAACTAGTTCTCTGTCCTTCTATCGATTTATATTCACTTTATTTCGAATATTTCCTGGTCTAAAAAGGTGTGGTTGTTTAGCTAACGAACAATAGTGCGAACGGAGACCAGAAATGTTATTGTCTAATATTGTCACAAATAAACATTAATTATACCCATTATCGGTTATAACTATGGAATAAACAATAAAACCAACCAATATGGGACATTTGACGTTTGGCACGTACATGTAGCATTGGGAACAACCTTATGATCTATATCGCTATATGGTATCGCCTGAATGGTCTATTCTAAAAATAGAAGTGTCCCATTTAATCATCTCATTTCATATTAAAATATTCGAAATAAAATCAATATTAAAGGTGGATTATCTTTTTGAAAACATGCATTTTATTGTCTAATATTGTCATCGAATACGTTCGGTACGTAGCCACACAAACAATCAAACCAATCAATCTGTGACATTTGACGTTCGGCCCGTAGCCATACGAACAGTCTAATGCTCTCTGTCGCTATATGGTATCACCCGAATGGATTGTTATAAAAATAAACAAATAAACGGGCCCAGAAAAATATTCGAAATAAAATAAATATTAATTGATAGAAGCCTTTCTGGACAGTGGTCTTCAGTTCATATTTATTATTTTATACACATGCAACTATTTCAAATTTGATATTTAAAGAGATAACCCATCTTTAAATGGACCCCCCCCCCCCCCCCCCATTTGACACCTGTATTCAGCATGCAGCCTAGGGATCGTAGGCCCCTCTAATGCGCAGCCCATTTATACGAACAATTTATTTCAATAAAACCTTATTTTCTAACAATCCCCCTCTCTCCAATCCACAAATATGCATTCGCATATGGAACTCAACAATCAATATAGTTTACTTTATTACTATATACTAACTGAAACAGGCTCCATTTTGGGAGCCTTTATTGAGCGGGGATGGGTCAGCAGCTCATTTGTGCGATACGCGCAAATTGGTTATATTTCAAAGATTTTCTGGTCTTAAAACGTGTGGTTGTTTAGCTGACCAAAAATAGTGCTCTCTGTTAAAGATGGATTATCTCTTTAAATAACAAATTTTAAATAGTTGCGTGGGTATGAAATAATAAATATGAACTGAAGACCCCTGTCCGGAAAAGCTTCTATCAATTAATATTGATTTTATTTCTAATATTTAATTGGGACCATGTATGTATCTATTTTTAGAACAGACCATTCGGATGAGACCATATTGCGATATGGAGCACTGGGCTGTTCCTATGGCTACGCACCAAATGGTAAACGTCCCAGATTGATTGTTTGTATTGTTTTGTTCCATAGTTATAAGCGATAATGAGTATAATTAACATTTATTTGTGACAAAATTGTACAATAAAATTTCTGGTCTCTGTTAACAGTAACCACTATTGTTCGTTAGCTGAACAAACACACCTGTTCACACTAGAAAATATTCGATATAAAATTAATATTAATCGATAGAAGCATTTCCGGACAGGAGTCTTCGAATCATATCTAATATTGTATACCCCGGTAACTATATAATACATGTTTACAAAGAGATAATCCACCTTTAAAACCAACCCACATTTTGTGTAATCATACACCCAAGATGCATTGTGACATACATGTACTGCGTATATGATATCGTTGTCCCGAGGATACTTCATAATATTACGTCACTTCGTGTTACGAAATTCGCAGAGTACTCGTATGTGTACATTATATCGTGCGGATCGGCATCGCCACATACCATCGCCCAATATACATATCCATTCTTGGGAACCATATTTTGAAATTTTATCTTTCTCTTTTAACGACGTTTAGTGAACAACGGAAATCGGTGTTTCTTATCGATAATGATCTTGTTGGTTATACCGTGGGTTATATGCGTATATTTATGGTATACGACGGCGTAGAGAGCAATGACTATAACAAGCCGTCAATTCATCTCTTCGTGTGAACACTATTAAAATAATCGACACACAAGATAATCCACAGAATCAATACGCGTCACTATATAGACCGGAACGTTTTTAGACATTCGGAAATGTGAAAGTTTTGATCGTCCACTCGTCACGCCAGATGATGTATGTGGAAATGTATTCACACAATGAAAAACTCCCAACGGAAACGAGGGCACTCGGGCATACGAACTAACCTATCATCGATACCCGGTATACCGTATATATATGCAGGAAACCATATGGTCTGACGGCACACGAGAGGATATAAACATGGGCGACCGTTCACACGAGTGCGATATATGCCAAAAGACATTTACTAAATCAGGACGTCTGAGAAGGCATAAGCTCATACACACGGGTGATCGTAATTACCAGTGCGATGTGTGTGAGAAATCATTTGCTTCTTCATCTCATGCCAACTCTCATAAGAGAACACATACCGGCGATCGTCCATATCAATGTGATATATGCCAAAATACATTTACCAGATCAAGACATCTGACTAGTCATAAGCTCATTCACACGGGTGATCGTCCGTATCAGTGCGATATGTGTGAGAAATCCTTCACCCAGAGATCTGTTCTGACAACACATAAACTAATTCACAGAGTAGATAATTCACATGAGTGTGATATATGCGGAAAAACATTTACTCAATTCGGGAATTTAACTAGACATAAGAGAATTCACACGGGTGATCGTCCGTATCAGTGCGATGTGTGTGAGAAATCATTTACTTCTTCATCTCAAGTCACAGTTCACAAGAGAATACATACTGGTGATCGTCCGTATCAGTGCGATGTGTGTGAGAAATCATTTGTTACTTCATCTCAAGCCACCGTTCATATGAGAACACATACCGGAGAGCGTCCGTATGAGTGCGAAGTGTGTGATAAATCATTTACGACTTCATATCACGCCACCGTTCATATGAGAACACATACCGGTGATCGTCCGTATCAGTGCGATGTGTGAGAAATCATTTACGACTTCCGCTCATGCCAACTATCATAAAAGAGTCCATATAGGCGATCGGCCGTATCAGTGCGACGTGTTTGAGAAACCATTGACTTCATCTCATGCCAGCTATTATAAGAGAACACATAGCGGTGATCGTCCGTACCAGTGCGATGTGTGTGAGAAATCATTTGCTACCTCGTCTCAAGTCTCCGTTCATAAAAGAACACATAGTGGTGATCGTCCATATCAGTGCGATGTGTGTGAGAAATCATTCCGCCAGAGGAGTGGTCTGATGACACATAGAATAATCCACACGGGAGAGCGTCCGTATCAGTGCGATTGTGAGAAATCATTTATTACTTCAACTCAAGCCACCGTTCATATGAGAACACATACAGGTGATCGTCCGTATCAGTGTGATATGTGTGAGAAATCATTCGGCCATAAAACTCATCTGATCAGACATAAAAGAACCCTGACAGGGTGATCGTCCATATGAGTCCGATGTGTGTGGTAAACCATTCACCCATTGATATGTTCTGATGACACATACGAGAATACACACAGGGGAGCGTCCGTATCAGTGTGATCTGTGTGAGAAATCATTTACTACTTCATCTCAAGTTACCGTTCATAAGCGAAAACACACCGAGGATCGTCCGTAACAGTGCGACGTATGTCCGAAATAATTCTCCCGTGATGGTATCATTGCACCAAAACTGATAAAACAATATTTGTTGTCACCAATCTCATTAAAGGTGGATTATCTCTTTGTAAACATGTATTATATAGTTACCGAGATATCAAATATTAGATCTGAATCGAAGATTCCTGTCCAGAAATGCTTTTATCGATTAATATTAATTTTATTTCGAATATTTTCTGGTCTAAACAGGTGTGTTTGTTCAGCTAACGAACGATAGTGGTTACTGTTAACAGAGACCAGAAATTTTATTGTACAATTTTGTCACAAATAACCGTTAATTATACTCTTTATATCGGTTATATTTGTGGAACAAAACAATACAAACAATCAATCTGGGACATTTGACTTTCGGTGCGTAGCCATAGGAACAGCTTAGTGCTCTATATCGCAATATGGTATCATTCAAATGGTCAGTTCTAAAAATAGACACATAAACGGTCCCGATTCAATATTCGAAATAAAATCATTATTAATTGATAGAAGCTTTTCCGGACAGGGGTCTTCAGTTCATATCTATTATTTTTATACCCACGCAACTATTTAAAATGTGTTATTTAAAGAGATAATCCACCTTTAACTGAACAAACATTCAACTTTGATTAAAACCAACCCACTGTGTTACCCACATTTTGTGTAATCATACACTCAAGATGCATGGTGACATACATGTAGGCCTACTGCGTATGTGATATAGTTGTCCTGAGGGTACTTCCCAATATTAAATCACTTTTTGTTACGAAATTCGCAGAGTATGCGTACGTACATTATATCGTACGGATTACGTGACATCGTGTTACGTCGCGAAATTAGCAGAGTACACGTACGTAGTTCGAACGGATCTCCCCGCCGCCTACCATCGCCCAATACACATATCCATTCTTGGGAACCATATTTTGAAATTTTATCGGTATAAAACCTTTGTCACTTTTAGCGACGTTTAATGAACAAAGGAAATCGGTGTTTCTTGTCGATAATGATCTTGTCGGTCCACCGTTTTTGCATCTATTTATGGTGCCACGCCGGCGACGAGAGTAATGCATATCACAAGCCGTCAATTCATCTGCTCCTGTGTGGGAACACAAAATAATCAACACACAAGATAATCCACAGATTCAACACGAGTTAGGATATATACTGGAACGTTTTCAGACATTCGGAAATCTGAAAGATTTGATCGTCCACTCGAGTCACGACACATGATGCACGTGGAAAAGCGTTCACGTAATCAGAAACTATGAATGGACACAAGTGAATCTACACTCTTCTCATCGTCATATGTAGGAAACCATACGCTCTGATAGTCTGACGGTACATGAGAGGATATAAACATGTGCGACCGTCCACACGAGTGTGATATATGCCAAAAGACATTTACTAAATCAGGACATCTGACTAGGCATCAGCTAATACTCACGGGTGATCGTCCGTATCAGTGCGATGTGTGTGAGAAATCATTTACAACATCAGCTCACGTCACCGTGCATAAGAGAACACATACCGGTGATCTTCCGTATCAGTGCGATATATGAGGGTGACGACCCCCCTTTTCGTACGCCGGATGCGGGGTCTGTTATGGCGTATTCCGGATGCCAGACCACCGTACGCCGGATGACGTCGGGCACATATATCGAATGCCGGATGCTTCCATTGATAATTTTTCTTGACGTTAAACAGCCATTCTGAACTCCTCGACCTGTGGCCTCTGCGGGCCAAGGATGACGGAATCTGACGAGGTTTGCCGAATGGTTAAACAGCAAAAACACAATGAAATTACGTCCGCTAACTTCAGACTTCAGAGTGATGGTAAATGGAGGAAAATTGTATCGACCCCCTTGTCCTTAAAGGTACTCAATCCGATAAAACTCCTCTCAATTACTATTTCAATGGCTTCGGGGGTCAAAAATATTTGATTCGAGTCGAGGAAGTCACCAATCAAAGCTCAGATTTGTTAGATATCGATTTTAGAAACCTATTATTTTTCATTATCGGGAATACTTTCTGGCCCAGAACTCAGTCAAAATTGCGTTATTATTACCACTTGATTTTAGAGTTATCCATCCTTGTCTGTTTGAATATATTTTGGTGTACACATCCCGAGCAGATTACGGCAGTTGAAGGCAATTATTAGTACTCATCTCGAGTAAATAACAAATTTCAAAAATCAATATCTAATAACTCTGAGCTTTGTTTGATGGGTTCCTCGACTCGAATCAAATATTTTTTACCCCCAAAGCCAAAGAAATAGTAATATAGGACCCTTTGATCGGATTGTTGTTGTTGGAATCTGTTGAGATGGGGACCCTCTGTTCGGATTGAGTACCTTTAAATGGGGTGATATCCACTATTAAAACATAATATCCCCTCAAAGAGATAGCGACCACAGCTTGCTCTCACCCGATAACTTTAATAGAAATTCCGACTCATTTCCGCTTTTATCATAAATAGTAGACACATTCTGACGTTAGGTGGTTCGTTTGAACCATAATTATCAGTCGTAGATGGCGGATAATGTGTGTATCAATAGAAAAATATATGTTTAATTAACCATAAAATTGTCCAACCTGCAGAGCGGTTCGCAAAAATACTAGCTAAGTCCAAGTGTGGGTACCCATCATAACTTCGGGTATCAAAGCCGCAGATCGATCATGCGATGAAATGTCGCCAAACCAGAGCTGGGATGTCAAAGATGCGAATGATATGCTTCACATTTTGACCGTTTCTGCTTGAAAATATCCCAATTATAATTCGGACAGACCGGCACATGGATCATCTTTAGGGTGTGGGTGCATGCGCAAGAGTGAAAGTATGTATGTTTGTTTGTGTTTCATATATGTTCTGATGTCATTAATAGTATAGGCTATGATGTGTTAAATCAGTGTAACTGACGAGTTAGCAGGAACGTGGCTGGAGGTCCCTGTTAGGGGTGTTCACCTATAGTTTCTAAATGCACCCCTTCCAGTAATTACGTGCGCTCGCGCAACAGTATGGCGATCAGACAGATTCGTGGGTTGGTGTCACCCCACTCCGTTTCACTCCATGACGTCACCAAAAAACGACGTAAAACCTCGTGGCGTTCTGACATTTTTACTGTGCGGCGTTTTTGCTATGTTTATTTTATGTGTTGTTTTCGATTATTTGTTTGTCGCCGATATCGCCATTTGTCGGGATTCCCTGTTTCTATATTTAAAACTGGCATGCTCGTAGTGAGCCTCGATTTCGATTTTTTTCTCCCAGGTCAAAATACGTCAGAGTTATGAAAAAAATAGATCGACCTACATTTTCTCCATCAGAACTCTACATCAAAGAGTCTATAGACTCCCTCGGGACCTACATAGACTCCTTCATTTGGATATTTTTTACTTATAATTGGGAAGTTTTATCATTTTTTGTTCGTGCGAAGACCTCTTTTTATCGTGCGGGGAAAGAGAGACATTCAAAACGCGAGTTCGTAATTCGACGCAATAGGCCGAATAGCCTAACCTTCAGCCGAGTTCCGGGTCAAATACGACGAATGACGTAACACAAAACAAAACGCATTTGTTGACACAAACACCGTTTGAAGAGTTTATTATTACATAAAATGATCGTTATTGATTAATTATTGATTAATTATTGATATTTATTGTTGCATATTGGCTGCTATCAATATTTACACAAATAGTATTAATTATTTCTTATAATTGCTCCTTTGGTCAACTTTGACTATCGGAAAATGAAAATCAAAATATGCCGCTGAAAAAAATGTAATCGATATTAAAGTCTCATCCTTTCGGCAACATGGAATTGGTTTTAATTACTTAAATGATTAATATAGTAATTTGCATTTATCTGTGATGAAATGAGAAATGGTAATTTTTCTAACATTAAATTAAATTAAATAAATTAAGTAAAATACAGTGAAATTATTTTTTAAATTATTGTTTATTACATTTTTGCGCACGTTGGCATCTCTCTGAGTGCATTCTAGTTTCTATTTGCACCCCATGTTAGGTTCGAGTTTTCATCGAGTTTACAACGGGTTCTTCCAACATTCGCAAACATAGATATAGCGAGTATTGCAGCATCATACAATTAATAGCTACGTGGGGTTCATGATCGAGATTCCAACGTTTCAGCCCATAAAACACCTGCATGGTAGCTCGACATCTCGATGTTATGCATGAAACGGTCATTAAATCGCAATGTCTCATGTACTCGATTTGTTCTTTGTTGTGTACGCATATATTACCTGCACCAACGAAGCGTCATTTTCCCCTCCCTCAATTTCCATATGATAGAAACACTCGTCAAGCATGCACGGATAAGCATAATACCCTGTGTATCCAGGTATATCATGGACATTACGCAATTCGAAGTATCTCCATGTGAGATGAATTATTTAGCCCTTTCTTTATACTAAATGGAATAATGACATTCAATTATAAAAAAACTGGTGTAAGGGTGTATTATATTAATTCTGAGGGATTTTCAGGTAATATGAGCAGAAGAAAGATACAAATATACACTATGACATTTTCATATAATGGGGAGGTTTAGATTGATAAACCTTCTAACGTGGCCCTTCCAACATAACTGGCTATTAACCGAGAGCCTGCTGGGTTTTATTTACACAATCGCGTACGAAAGATTTGATGCCTCAAATGTGTTACACCCCAGGAATGTTCAAATAAATCAGATTTTCTAGGTTCCGTATTCCTCCAGAGACCCCACGCCCCCCCCCATAATGACTATATTTGCACTTATGAGTACGAAGCTGATTTTTATAATATTAATAGTGATCCAGGAATCACTGATCAACAATACACAATTTCTGAAAAGCAAATCACTTCTATTTGCACAAAGCTATACTATAATTTATATATGCATCAGATGAGTGTCAAAAGCAACATAAATATTATCCAAATATATCCAACTAGAAGGTGATCCAAAACACTGCCCGAACAAAAGTACCCGACAAAAGTACCCGTCGAAATACATCCGGTTTTACCCGAGTTGACCTTGTAGAAGGTGACCCGACTTCGTCCGGGCTTTGACCTTGAATTGACCATTTTGAAGGTCAAGGGCAGGTGGGGTCAAACACCAACACCCCAAAAATGGTGGAAATCGGCCCAGCGGATACCGGGAAATCGGCCCAGCGGATACCGAGATACCATATGCATCAAATTTCGTCCGTAAAAATCCGCCAGTTTAACCCGATTTGATTTCCACTCAAGTAATACGCCTCATATACACACGCTCATTAATAATCAAGTTTCAACGTAAAGATAAATTACCATCGGTGCCCGAGATATCGCCAAGACGTCTGAAACAGTCAAATGCATCGGCCGGTTAAGCGTTAACGTGATCTAACGTTATGACCTCTAACGACGTCATAGAAGTTACGCATTGTTTTTATCCTGATGGAAGATAGTACCACTTCTTCTTGATAATTGAGGCAGATAACTAAAACGCATTATATATCGTTGGAAAGAGGAAACACGAAAGATTCTCACAGTGTCATTATTATGACTGGCATTTTATTATTCGCGCTGTTTCGAATCGATTTGTAAGCACCGAACTCAAATGAAAGTCCCGTAACACAGCGTAAAAACAGATTTGACCTCGGCACGTGAAAAGTTGACCTCGGATCTGAAAATTAATATGCCTATGCCACTTCCCGACCGATAGTATCCTCACATACGAAGTTTCATCGAAATCGGGTCGGCCGTTTTCGAGTTCATCGCGATCACACACACACACACACACACACACACACAGATCTTCCAAAATATATAATAGACTAGAAGGTGACCCGACTTCGTCCGGGCTTTGACCTTGAATTGTCCATTTTAAAGGTCAAGGTAAAATGGGGTCACGATTTGATCAGTCCAAAATACTGCACGGACAAAAGTACCTGACAAACGTGCCCGTCGAAATCCATCCGGTTTTACCCGATTTGACCTTGAATTGATCATTTATAAGGTCAAGGTGAGGTCGGGGTCACGATTTGACCCGTCCAAAACACTCAGTGGACAAAAGTAACCCCATGTATCAAATTTCGTCGAAATCCAATCAAAATTGGCGATTTGACCTTGAAATGACCCTATTTCAAGGTCAATGTCACGTCGCACAGGCAAATTAATAGGCTCATGTTACCCCTCGGCCGAAAGTACCCCCACATACCAAGTTTCATCTAAATCCCGAGATATTCGGGCGTTTGACCTTGAAATTACCCGATGTCAAGGTCACGTCGCATGAACAAATTAATGGGCCTATGCCAGTTGTCGGCCGAAAATACCCCCACATACCAAGTTTCATCGAAATCGGTTCGGCCGTTTTCGAGTCCATCGCGAACACACAGACACACAGACAGACAGATCTTCCAAAATATATAATAGATGAGTGTCCAATCCCACTTACCGAGGGTCCCAAACCACCCAAAGAGTGTAAATCCACGCAACGAGTGTCTCAATCCAACATCTTAGTTAATATGCTATACCAAACAAAAAGTTCATAGATTGGTGTCACAAATCAGACAACTAGAGTCTCGAAACGCCCAATATGTATCCCAAATCAACCCCACTAGTGTCCCAAATCATCCAAATGGTGTCCAACCCCGCTCAAATGAGTGTTCCAAAACATCCGAAACAACTCAACGAGCGTCTCAAACCATCAATTGAGAACCCCAAACCATCCACTGGGTGTCCCACGCCATTTAATGACTGTTCATAACCATCCAAATGGGTGTCCCATGTATCACGACGATTACCTCAAACCATCAGAATCAGAAGTGTCTAAAACAACTGGTGTCTAAATCCATCCCATGCAAAATGTCCCACAACCCAACCTATGAGTGTCCCAACTAGTGTACAAAACCATCATCGAATATCTCAAACCAACCAGCGAGTGTCTCGTGGTTTCGTAAACCAATTGGATGGGATGGAACACACTTGATGGTCTTAAATACTCTATTGAGGCTTTTGTACGCTATTTTGGATGTATTGAGATGACAATTAGCAAATGGTTTGTGTTCCAGTTGGATCCCCCCCCGTGTACGTGATATCGCCAAAATTGTTTTCAAAGAAAAACCCGCATATTTAGATAATTTAAATAATTTCGGCCAAATTTATGGACTGAAATGGTCACCCACTGTGTAGGAACTGTTACATCGGAAGTCGTTCTATCGCCGATTTGTGATGGTTCTTGACTGATTTGTGACGGTTCCTGATGATCCAAATTATATATTTTCGTGAGTTTTTGACAGTTAAAACGCAATTTTTGAGCCATCTAGGTGATAATTCGATTCGTTTTTCCATTCCCCTCATAATCTATGGTCCCAAATAACGTAGTCATAATGAAAATCCTATTGTGCGAGTAATAACAACGACGAAAACTGCGAATTGTGATATCTCGATCGGTTCTCTCCCGATCGAGTCGGTTCTCTCCCAATTTAATCGGTTCTGTCCGGGAAATACGATGACTATTATTTGGAAATATACGTGAAAATAACCAAGTGAAAACAACGAAATATCAATTATGTTGAATTTACACCACTTATGATCAATTTTGGTGAGTTACACTGCCTTCTTATACATGTAATTATGTATCAACGGTATAGTAACAGAATCGTTCACTTTATTGTGACGCAAAGCATGCAATTTGACATGAATGGTCAATGTGAACTGCGAAGACTGATTTTTCCACCAACAAACCAATCATAATGGTCGACTGATTCAAAATGGCCGCCACTTTTTTTCAATATGGACGCCACTTTTTTTTCCAAAATGGCCGCCACTGTTTTTTCAAAAAGTCGCATTTTTCAGCTTTTATTAAACTTATACGAACCACTTCCATTCCTTATTCGAACATGGCAGCCGCCCACGCAGAGCGGTTCATGTAGGTGGCCCATTCCATTTCTCGGTTCCTTTATATATTAAGGTCAAACAAAGGGTGCTGTAATTTACCCCCCCCCCCAAGACGCATTAAACAGTCACCACAAACCCCATCAAAATTGACGGCGGTCAACTGAATTTGGATCGGGGGAGTGTTTATGGCGTCTTGTGGACACATGTTTTAATTTCATTTTGTCCACAGTTGTCATTTCACATTGATGCAATATGAACGATAAAGTGAGTCCTTGTCGATTTAGCCAGGCCGTGTACCGGTATATAGTTTGTAATTAAGTTCGTTTTAACTCTATCTTGGGCTTACTTGTGCAATTTGGGTCATTTATATAAATGCTTCGTATACAAATTAGCAGCTAAGCATATACGAGCGTATTAACATTTCACTCGATGATATTTTGGATTCGAGCGAAATGAAAACTATACTTAATAAAATTAAATAAATACACATAAAACATGGTCTATTCCCAATATGTTGGTGCACAACTCCATGACAAAACATCACAAATTAATTAAAAACGTTTATGTGCTTATTGCTTGGTTGTTTTATTTGTTCAGTCGTTCCTTGTTTACGTATTATATAGTTATTAAATAACATTTGATATTTTAATTTGATTTATTTCATTAGTTATTCCTATGGGATCAAAATGGTTGGAAACTAAACATTGTAATCAGATGTAATCCAAAGTAATCAGTTACATTTTACTAAAGTAATGTAATCGTAATCAATTACATTTGAAAAATATTTAATCAATAATCGTAATCATGTAAATCAAAAGTAATTGTAATCGTAATCAATTACATTGGAATGTAATCGCCCCAACCCTGGTTAGAATTGAACACATAATTATCCCACCTAAAACTTTCAACAACAGACCTTCATTTATCAAATAAAGTCACTTGGTGGTTTGCGCTCCAAAATAGGCGTGAAAAAATCGTATTTTTTAAACATACATGTATATATCGTAAGCTCAAAGCAGTATCTCACATGTGTATTTGTGGAATGCTCGGCAGCTTCAATAGACTTCGTGCCTGACATGCCAGGAGTTGTTTATTCATTAGGAAATGCGTGTTGGTTGTTTCTTGGGAAGGATATACACGATTGCGTGGACTAGTCGATTGTGATCACTTGCTTTCATATTAAAGAGCACGGCTGATGTGTGCGTCAATGTACAATTATGTAACTGACTTCACAACGTTCATATATATCACGTCGAGACCCCATCCATACCACGCAGACGTCAGATTTAGCCTATATAAACAATATTGAGCGTATAAGTAGCACCTACCCACTACGCAGTCACTGCATGCTTAATTGTTAATTGCATGCATATTTAACAGTATTAAACTTGTACATTTGACATGATATGGAATAAAATTGATTGTCTTAATGTCAAATGAGTATTTTATGTTTAATGTATAGCTTGTGAGCACTTAAGGTATAAGCGACAGAATACGTTACCACCATGAACGAGACGCATGCTAATAGTAAAATCGTGATTTGAATAGACAGCCATCGCAGATAATATACTTCCAAATACATTAGTTTATAATATCATATAATCATATATCATTTTGAACATGCATGTCCGCCACAATACATGTTTGCTTAATTTCCAAGGATTGAGAAGAGAATGAATTAGAGCGCTAGTTTTGTGATCTTGAACGAGTTTCAGATCATTTTAATACTTTGCAAATCCGAATGCAATCTCGATGTGTTATACATACTGACGTTAGCCTAGTCGGCAGTGGTAACATATTCTGTCGCATGGGGAAGTGGAAGCCCATATTTCCATCTGTTGTATGTCAGGGGATAATTTGTTAAAACGTCCGCCAATACAGATTTCAATTATATGGATACTCTACTTCAAGAAACTAACCGAATTGGCTATTATGGTTAACTTCGATTTTTCAGTGAAACATCATGTCCATTGGGCCCACTTAGCTGAGAATGTGATTACTATAATGCACATGTATAATGCTATACGTTTGTTAAAGGTACTCAATCCGAATAAACGCTCGCAAATTACTATTTCCTTGGCTTCGGGGGGGGGGGGGTAAACATATTTGATTCGAGTCGAGGAACCCACCCATCACCGCTCAGAGTGATCAAATATCGATGTTTGAAATCTATTATTTTAGGTGGCCCAATAGACAGTCAACGAGAAGAATTTCATTGACCAAATTGCGGGTAAAATCAAGTGGCTTTTTGTGTTAGATATTTGACAAACCGGCAAAATTTCGTTGAACAAAATGTTGATAAATAACAGGTTTTGCAGGGTTTTGTGGAATTTTATACTATAGTTGATTGTGCTTTTCGTTATATTTGGGCAATTATTAGATTATGATAACTGAAGCGGCATTTCAAAACATGTTGTCGTTTTTGTTGGAATGTGATGATATGGAGACCCTCTGATTGAGTACCTTTAATTTGAAATATTAAATATTAAAAAGATGTTAGTTTTCTATTTGCGTGTCCCTGGTGTTCAATACTACCGTGTACGACCATGAACGGTCACCCAAGATTGGCTATATAGGTGGTTTCCGCATGTATGCCACTTCAACTTCTCCTCATTCAGTATATTATACCACTCCTGTCATTTGGAACATGGTCTATGCCTTTCACCCCCACCCAATACGCCATATCATGTCATTAACTCGCGGCCATATTAGATCCACCATGCATGCAGGTCCGGTTCCATGGTATCAGATATTCTTCCATGCAGTCCCGGTTGTTTTATTGCTACAGATCAAAGTTCTGGAGTAGCATTTCCATATATGGAGCTTTTGAATATTCATGACTTCCATTTATGTCAAATATGGAAATGCTACTCCAAAACTTTGAACTGTAGCACTAAAACCACGGAACCGGACCTGGTGGATCCAATATGGCCGCGAGTAAGTTAGACAGGCGTATATATATATGTATGATATGAGATCATACATTTAGTAAAAAGTTCAATCTTTCCGTAAAGCTGCTAAATCAAATCATTACTAGTCAATACGGAGACTAATTCCAATACCTCATGCCAACGTTCACTTCGTTCCCGAGTCTGTTTTCAATAACTTTAATCAAATAGTATTCCGGATGCCGCCTCTCTGTTATGGCGTATTCCGGATGCCGGGGTCCATTTTAAGCTGGATACCGGATGCCAGGGGGATGGGGGTCGTCACCCTCATATATGTGAGAAATCATTCTCTGATAACGGTAACCTAACGAAACATAAGAGAGTCCATAGCGGTGATCGTCCGTATCAGTGTGGTGTGTGTGAGAAATCATTCGGCCAGAAAAGAATTCTGATGGAACATAAAAAACTCCACACAGGAGAGCGTCCGTATCAGTGCGATGTGTGTGAGAAGTCATTTGCTACTTCATCTCATGTCAGCAATCACAAGAGAACACATGGTGATCGTCCATATCAGTGCGATGTGTGTGATAAATCATTTGCTAATTCAGCTCAGGTCATCGTTCATAAGAGAACACACACCGGTGAGTGTCCGTATCAGTGCGATATGTGTGAGAAATCGTTCGGTCAAAAAAGTGTTCTGATGACCCATAAAAGAATCCACACCGGTGATCGCCCGTATCAGTGTGATGTGTGTGAGAAATCATTTACAACTTCATCTCAAGTCACCGTTCATAAGCGAAAACACACCGAGGATCGTCCATATCAGTGCGATGTGTGTGAGAAATCATTTACTTCTTCATCTCATCTTAACTATCACAAGAGAACACACACCGGCGATCGCCCATACCAGTGTGACGTGTGTGCGAAATCATTCGCTCAGAATAGTACCCTGATGACACATAAGAGAATTCACACGGGAGAATCTCCGTATTCGTGCGATGTTTGTGGTAAATCATTTACGACTTTATCTCAAGCCACCGTTCATAAGATAATACATACCGGTGATCGTCCGTATCAGTGCGATGTGTGTGAGAAATCATTTGCTACTTCGTCTCATGCCAGTTATCATAATAGAACACATACCGGTGATCGCCCGTATCGGTGCGCTGTGTGTGAGAAATCGTTCGGTCAAAAAAGTGTTCTGATGACACATACAAGAATCCACACCGGTGATCGTCCGTATCATTGCGACTTGTGTAAGAAATAATTTGCTACTTCATCTCAAGTCACTATTTATAAGAGAAAACACACCGAGGATCGTCCGTATCAGTGCAACGTGTGACCGAAATCGCGGTGACATTACGAGACATACAATAATCCACATGTGTGTGAGAAATCGGTCACACACTCAACTAAGTTGACGCGACACAAAATAGCATTGCACCAAAACTGATAAAAACAATATATGTTGCCACCGATTTCATTAACATTATAATTATCCCGTGATGCGACAAATCCTATTGCGTAGTTTAAATACGCCACTTTTGTGCGTTTCGATTCCCGGATGGGGCCGAGGCACCACATGGTCAAACGTATTGATTTTATCGCCGATTTCCATCAAATGTATATAATATATATAATTATTTAATCTGGTGAGTGCCCGGATCAGTGTGATCAGACCCGCTTTATACGTATATAAAAGGCCGCCCGGCAACAGTGTCCCCCGAAAAAGTGGCTTTATTTGGGGCATCAGATTTTCTGAAAGGGAAATAACTTTCGCAAAAATGGGCGGTGCAAACCCATATTCGAACTTGACCTGTATTTTGGCTGATAAACCTACCTATGAAATTTGCTTTTTATCTAATAACCGAAACTAAAGTTATCATCCGGAAACCATTTCCGGACGCACGGACGGACGGACTGCTCGACAAACGGACGGACGCCGGCTATTTTAATCACTGCGTAGGAACTGTTACATCGGAAATCGTTCTATCGCCGATTTATGATGGTTCTTGACTGATTTGTGACGGTTCCTGATGATCCAAATTAAACATTTTCGCGAGTTTTTGACAGCTAAATCACAAGTTTTGAGCCATCTAGGTGATAACTCGATTAGTTTCGATTAGTTTTTCCATTCCCCTCATAATCTATGGTTCCAAACAACGTAAACATAACGGAAATCATATTGTGCGAGTAATAAGAACGAGGAAACTGCGAATTGTGATATCCCGATCGAGTCGCGGTTCTCTCCCAATTTAATCGGTTCTGTCCGGGAAATACGATGACTATTATCTCGAAGTATACCTGAAAATAACTAAGTGAGCACAACGAAATATCAATTATGTTGAATTTACACCACTTATGATCAATAATGTTACTGTGAGTTAATCTGCCTTCTTATATATAAGTATGTGTCAACAGCAGTAACAGAATCGTTCACATTATTGTGACGCAAAGCATGCAATTTTACATAAATGGTCAATGTGAACTGCGAAGACTTATTTTTTCCCAACAAACCGATCATAATTGTCGATTGATTCAAAATGGCCGCCACTTTTTTCAATATGGCCGCCAATTTATTTCAAAAATGGCCGCCACTGTTTTTTCAGCTTGTATTAAACTTATACGAACCACGTGACTTCCATTCCTTATTCGAACATGGCCGCCGCCCACACAGAGGGGTTCATATAGTAGCATCTTCACACCTTTTTCAAAATTTTGATATAAAGTGGTAGTATATTGATCCTAAAGCATAACCAAATTGAGAAAAAATTAAAATTATGTGACGTGATTTTTTTTATGAATTTTCGAAAAATTGACGTCAATTTTTTTTTTCTGCCAAAATGTTTAAGTCCATTCAAAGACATACTCAAGTCAACAAATTGTTTGATACTTGTTATCGAGCTATTATTGGGCAAACAGAGACATTAAACTGCCACTAAACAATTGTTATCCAGAAATCACAAAGCATGTATCACCTGAAAACTAAACTGCATGTGCAGGGTTCATTGCCAACTAACCTGATTATCCTAAGTTAAACGAACCTGCCCCAAAACTTTATCTGGGTTATCTGGAGCCTGTATACACTATATTGTATGGTACCACTTAACAAACTTACAAACATGTGGGGGGGGGGGGGGACTCCGAGGGAGAATTAACACAAATCTGCAGAGAGCAGCAATGTTCTGAAATTGATATTGTTTTTAAAAATAATGCCATTTGCATAATAACCACTGCATTTTTGTGACTTGTTGGTCTGTCTTATCTTATGCGTGTTGCGATAAGCTATATAAATGTACTGTACACACATGCCATTTTAATACAATATATGTTTATATGTTGAATTTATTTTGTTATTTCATCAATTTGAAATAAAAATAAGCACAGTTTATTATGAACCTGTATCATGTTAATACTTTCCCAGTAAAGGTATCGGTACTACTTTGTACATGTAGTAGTAAATTTTCCAACCTTTGGGCTTGTGTCCTGGTTGGTCCCTTGTGGTCAGTCAAAAACGGTTAATTTAAGAACACAATATTTTCCTACATTTGGTTAAAATTGTGGGCTGAAATGGTCATCAGTTGGAAAATTTCCAAAGTAACAGGGGTATGAGGTTTGAAATTTTCCAACGCTGTAGGAAGGCTTGAGGCCAGTCTACAGATTCTAGGATTTATGGATTTTCTTGATCAGATTTCAAAATTTTCTCACACCGGGCCGAATCAATGGTCTATTCAGAATGTCCTGATTTCTCTCCTATGCCCTGTGAATATGTCTGGAGACCAGATGGTTAGGATTTATCCAATTTTCAGGTTCTGATCTATGAAATTTGTCATACCGGGTATATAGAAACATGCTTCTGTTTCTCCATCTGACTAACCACAAGATAAGAACCATAATAATCAGTTGGGGAGGGGGTTTGAATGGAATTTCGGAAAACTTGTGTTTAGTCTGATTCAAGGGAGCTGCAATTGGAATTCACAAAGTGGACACCCCTCTAGCCACGTCCCTGATTAGTACAGTATCAAGAAAAAAAAAGTATATGGTCCCTAAATGAAGGGGAGACTTGGAAGTTGCAAACCTGCATGAAACCTACAATTTTATAAACATGTGAATATCTGATCAGAAATTCACAGCACACCAACCTGACACCACCTCATCAGTCTTATTTTAATCTCATGATTCTTTGTTGCCATTTACAGCACAGTTCTCTATAATCACAGTTATTTACATGTATTATGTTTATCCACGTATTTACATATAACCAAGTAAAACATAGAATAACTGAGGCAGGTTGTTGTGACAGTTTGGGGCGGTTGTCCCTCGTTGTGTTGTCCTATTTATCTTGGTTATGATGATTAATTTATATCAAAGAAACAAAAAGGATGTTGATGGAAAATTTCTTCACATTGGTTTTTAATACCCACCAATATACTCTACTCGCATCGCTTAAATTTGAGCTACATGTACATCATCATTAATGTCACTTTCTTCATTGTTTATTGGCAACACAAAAAGTTAAATATAAAAGTAAACAGAATAATTTAAAATTAGTTTCTTAAAGATGGATTATCTCTTTAAATAACAAATTTTAAATAGTTGCGTGGGTATAAAATAATAGATATGAATTGAAGACCTATGTCCGGAAAAGCTTCTATCAATTAATATTGATTTTATTTCGAATATTAAATCGGGCCCATTTATGTTACTATTTTTAGAACCGACCATTCGGATGAGACCGTATTGCGATATAGAGCACTGGTCTGTTCATACGCCTACGCAACGAATGTCAAATGTCACAGATTGGTTGTTTATATTGTTTTGTTCCACAGATATAAGCGATAATGAGTATAATTAACGTTTATTTGTGACAAAATTGCGCAATATAATTTCTGGTCTCCGTTAACAGTAACCACTATTGTTCGTTAGCTGAAGAAACACGCCCTTTTTAGACCAGAAAATATTCGAAATAAAATTAATATTAATCAATAGAAGCATTTCCGGACAGGAGTCTTCGATTCAAATCTAATATTTTATACCCCGGTAACTATATAATACATGTTTACAAAGAGATAATCCACCTTTAAATTCACACAAATACATGTACTATTATGAAGAGCATCCATTTACAGGCAGTATTGGAAATAGTTGCAGAATGATATGTTTGAGATGTTGATTTGTCACCTACGACAACGGTAGCACAAACAGACAGTTTGACCCCCCCCCCCCCCATTCACAGTCTGAGTCACAGGACCAAGGCAGGACATGGTACAGGGTGTGCTGATGAATCAAATATGAAATCCAAGATACAATTCGGGGAAAATTATCACCCCAAGAATCCATATGAAGTTTGTTGACAATTAAATGAGAGATTTGTGGCATATAGGGTATGCCAACAGCAATCATTGATGCACGCACAGACGAACAACAACCCATGACAACAGATGACAATAGCTTAAACTTTATTTTGTTCAGTTGAGCTTGAAATGTAGTATACAAATATGTTTGAGGAGATGTGGTCGGCTTCCGTCAGCCTTGCTACATACCACATTTGACCCCCTGTATCACCTCGGAGTCCGCCTTGCAACACTTAGGAATGCCGTTCATCGAAAGCTCCTTTGCAAAATGTATTATTGAACTGTGCTTTGCATTGATACAGATGGTGAATGATGAGAGGCGATTCGTTCATTGTATTTTTAATTGACAAAGTTAGGCAAATTAAACCTAAGAAAACAAACCTTAAAAATCCGGAAATTGAAAACAAAATTGGCATACATATAAAACAAGTGCCTATTTTAATCTGTTACGAAATAATTAGCCCAAAATCATTTACAGTGAAGCAGTTTGATGTAGTTTAAATTTTAGACGAACGTCGAAAATAGGAAAAATTGGTACATGAAAAATAAAATTTTCCTAAATAACAAAATGTCAAGTCGAAATTAGCTGCTATCAAGTGTTATTGATACATGTTCCAAAACTTTATCGATAAATATGTAGTTTTATTCTTCTTCTTACCGTGTAAATCAAAGTCATTTTATCTCGCAATGTTGCGTGTTTTAGTGAAAATGCAAATGGAGTTTTTCCGTTTCGACAGATGCAAAACGCGGAAAAACGAAACGATCTGAACATGCTACAGAGACCAGAAATTTTATTGTACAATTTTGTCACAAACGTTAATCAGACTCAATGTCGCCCATAACTATGGAACACAATAATAAAGTCAATCAATCGTGGACATTACTTGGCGTTCGGTACATAGCTAGAGGAACAACATAAAGCTCTCTGTCGCTATACTAGTGTGGTATCGCCCGAATGGTCTGTTCTAAAAGTAGACAAATAAAGTATCCCAATTAATCACCTCATTTCATAATAAAATATTCGAAATAAAATCAATATTAATTGATAGAAGCCTTTCCGTACAGGGGTCTTCAATTCACATTTATTATTTTATACCCACGCAACTATTTCAAATCTGTTATTTCTGAACTTTGAAAAGCACGCTCAATGATTCTACTGACCAGTTTTAGCACAGTCCTAGGAATCACTGTCCATGTAATATTGAACTTGATTAAAGTATAATAAATAAATATATTACCTCTACTATATAGATATAACTACCAGTTAGGCAACATCAGATTTTGTTATTATGTAAACTATCATCTGATTGGCTGAAGACCACCCACTGTGATCTATCACTAAAACGAACAATTCGATTTTTCGTTCGAAAAAAAAATGCATTTATCTCCCCACATTTGACATGTGGCAATTAAGTTAATTGCTCTTAATGCGCTCGTTGGGTCAGATCAACTCTACCTTGTCTGAGTTGTAAATAAATCGTAATTTTCCATCCAAATATCATCATAAATTCACATTTATTGAATTGTTGAAAAACATTTATGGCGAAACAGGAAGTGTATCTCTTCAGTTCCCTATTACACATTCCTTATTTAAAATTCGCAGCCAAACTCCAGCGCGAGTTATCTCCCATTGCTCCTCTTGAGGTGCGGAGAATGGAATATAAATTTTGCTTTCACATCTCAAGGTATCAACCACCCCTAGGGCCCCTTGAAAATATATAGATATATTAGTTTGAGATGGTCATTTCTACATTTCTCTAGTAATGAGAATGAGTTAAAATTTGTAGTTAGTAGCGTAATAGCAGAGCCAGTTTTAACACATCCGATGTCTGTTTACTCGCATCCGTAATCCCTATTATTCGGATAATTACCAGTTGGCGAATAAGTAAACATGTATTTATATAATAGATGTGTTTCTCCAAAATCATAAAGAATTCCACACAGTTTTCACCTGAAAGAATATTCGAGTAACTAACAACTATTTTCTCGTAAGTGGGGAAAGATACTAAAAATCTGAATACACCAGCGTTTCAATAAAAAAATATGGAATATGATGATATAAGCTCAGAATTCGCGAATATTTGTGTGGCATATAAATTTGTACTCTGTAATTTCGTTCAAATCATCTGCCAATGAAAATGCAGATCACAAAATTTTTACTTGCCAAACTGGTCTTTATATTAATATAATAACATAATATAATATATTGAGTTAATATTATTAAATAATATTTTATTCAACAAACAGTGATTCCTAGGGACTGTGGTTTTAGTGAGTAGGTCAGATTACGCCATTAAATTGTGACGTCGTATTCGTGTTATAGTCTGTGTGTTTTATTGAATGTTTGTGTGTTATTGGTGGTATGTGTGTTATTGTGGGTTTGTGTGTTATTGGATATAATATAAGTGGCCCAATTGGCAGTTGACCAATCACCGAACACAATTTTGTGTAACACAGACGGGCTATATAAATATTCCTCATTACATACAAATTGCACATATAATATGTTATATAATATTACATTGAGAAAATGTATTTGGCAGTAAGCAGATGCTTATTGTTGTCTATTATTATTGTGGCTTATTATGATGCTAATGTACTTATGAGATTAAATTTATTATTAATGCTGCTTAACCATGTATATAGCATTTGTGCCTGATCCCCAGTCCCCGGGCTCACTTGACGTTAGTGACGAGTATTGATTTTGTTACACTGTATATAGTGATGTAATACATTATTCGGGCTCGTGACTGCACATAATGAAGTTAAAGATGGATTATCTCTTTAAATAACAAATTTTAAATAGTTGCGTGGGTATAAAATAATATATATGAACGGAATACCTATGTCCGGAAAAGCTTCTATCAATTAATATTGATTTTATTTCGAATATTAAATCGGGCCCATTTATGTTACTTTTTTTAGAACCGACCATTCGGATGAGACCGTATTGCGATATAGAGCACTGGGCTGTTCCTACGGCTACGCAACGAATGTCAAATGCCACAGATTGGTTATTTGTATTGTTTTGTTCCACAGATATAAGCGATAATGAGTATAATTAACGTTTATTTGTGACAAAATTGCACAATATAATTTCTGGTCTCTGTTAACAGTAACCACTATTGTTCGTTAGCTGAACAAACACACCTTTTTAGACCAGAAAATATTCGAAATAAAATCAATATTAATCGATAGAAGCATTTCCGGACAGGAGTCATCCATTCAAATCTAATATTTTATACCCCGGTAACTATATAATACATGTTTACAAAGAGATAATCCATCTTTAACGGAAGGTCCATTGTAGCATTAGTTACGAAATATATTTGTAATTATAATAAACTTTTGGACTTGTGCAAATATTTCGATAATATAATGGCAGATCTGTTCTATGTCAATATTCGAACCCATGTTCAGACTGATTGGCTTCCCCACTCTCGATGAAAAGGCTTCCCTTTTCAGGATGTCCCAGTAGTAAATTTGGTTAGGTCGTTGATACGAACATCACAGTCGGTGTAGACGACGCTGACGCGGGTTCAAACCACGACAAGGGCGATAATCGATACCGATTTTCTCTCTTGATTTGAGTTGAGGAACGTCTGATCGATACATGGCTATTTCGATAAGATAAGAAGTGCGAATTGTATTACGCTCACGGAAGCAAGCACATTTGAAATAATGGACACTCATATGATCTATCTGCGACTGGCAAACAGTAGTATGGAGATCCGGATGATCACGAAACTTTGCATACATGTATGTTATGTGCATGTATGCGCATGTATAAATCGATGAATGTGCATGTATTTATATGCGTTTTATTGATTATGGGTGAATATGTGTGAATATGTGCATGTTTATGTGCATGTCGTCGATATGCATGTTAAGGCGGGTAAGATTATGGTTCTGATGGCGACTGGAGGGGAGGGAGGGGGAGTGTTCGCGTTTGTATGTACATGATGGGGGATGTTTGGGTGGATCTAGGTCTAGGAGATAAATATTCTTACCTTTTTATTTACAAGTTCATTATTCCTTTGTAATGCCTAAATTTTCTTTCGAGGCATAGCTGGCATTGCGGTCCGTTACACGCTAAGCAGTATACACGAGGCGGTGGGATGTCGAATATTTTCCTCAATGCGGCCGGCATCCTATTTCCACACGAGTCTATATTAGGTATGACTTGGAAAAGCGCACGTTCTTGTAGGGTTGGAGGATTTTTTTTTGGGACTATTTGTTGATTGGATGTCTGCACTTTGTCTAATTCCCCCAGTGAGCTAAAGTAGAAGAATGCGTCTATTTCTAGTTGTAACCTGATTTGCGCGTTGGTTAATGGTTTGCCGGCCATGTTGTGAAGTCTTTAAATTCCAACAAACTTCTATCTGAATCGTAGTGTCGTTGCTGTATTTATTGCTAATTCGTATGATGCTGGTTGTTGTATTGTTGGTTCGAACCAGGCAACTTTGATTGATAATTCCTCTAATATGTCTTGCACCGACGGATTTCTGTTACTTCTCGTTGTCGATATAAGTCTACAGTTATTAATAATATTTATTTCTTCCAAATTAATTGGAATTTTTTTTTATTTGGCGTTGCAATTGTTGTTCGAAGCATTTGATGGTTCTATATCTGTTTTTTAAGTCGATTATGAAATTCACTTTTCGTGGTCCTGTTATGTGATGGCTATTTTGATTTTCCAATAAGAAGTTGTTGGTGTATGACAGTTCAGTTCTGTATCTGACCCTGGTTTCTGTAAGTAAATCACGAGTCTATTATTTTTATTAGAATCTCTGCGGCTCGAATGGCTTTATGTTATTGATTAAAGGCACGGGAGTCATTCGTTATCGAAATATTTATATATGTTTCAAATGGCGTAAACAGAAATAAACGTTAAAACGCGCAGTTTCGCTGGTTCATGTATGCTATGATCGCCAGCATATTATCAGCATCTAATATATTTTATCT
Organism: Siphonodentalium dalli; assembly: GCA_032622095.1. Lineage (NCBI taxonomy): Eukaryota > Metazoa > Mollusca > Scaphopoda > Gadilida > Siphonodentaliidae > Siphonodentalium > Siphonodentalium dalli. The sequence continues at coordinate 59,446,611 of CP136063.1, forward strand.
AAACAAAAGCCTGAGTGTGTGTGACATAGTGCAATTCTACTGACCAGCCACATACGCAAATGATGCAATCTTTAATAGTTTCATATCAGGAATGCAGTAACAAAGAACGCTCTTTATTTTTACTATCGTAATATAAACAAACAACATGGACTGTAGCGTGTGTTTTTTGTTTACATAACATTAGGTAAAAAAAAAAATAGGTAAATATGTTTCGCCAACATAACTTTTATGAGATATTTAGGATTTGTATAAGAGCAAAGTCTGTCTGCAATTTAATAATCTGTTTTTTAATGGTATTTTGTTTTAGGCAGTTCAATTTCAAGAATTTTTTTTTTGTAAAGCTATGTATTTACCGTAACATTTCGAAAGTTCGGCTCGTATTGTATCCAATTTAAGTTCAATTTCCAAGATATGGGAGTCTTGGGTGTCCATTGATGTGTAACTTGGTTTTCTTCCCGAGAGGGGCCGTTATGGGTTTTTATACTATAAGCGCACGTCATAAGTTTCCATTGACGTGGGTTATAATTGATAATGACGTCAATTGTGGCTAAGGGCGTAGGTACCGACGGGTTTCTATCAGAAAACTGTTTATATTTGGCAAAGGATTTTAAGTGGGTTTTTTTTGCTACATAATTGCGTAGTTTTCGAAAGATCACACCGTAAGTTTTTATTGACGTGGGTTATTATTGGTAATGACGTCAATTGGAGTAACGGCGTATTTTATCAGCTGGGTAGCTATTAAAGATTGTCGATATTTAATAACAGACTTTTCATGAAAATAATTGGAGGTGGTGTCAAAAATTGGCGAACTTTAAGTTCTTTCGCGCTAAATAATTGGCCACTATACTAATTGGGTGTGGCAAGTACGTAGGTACTGCGTCATCAACTAAAAGCAATGTCAATATTGTATAACTCGGTTTGGCGAAAAAGTAATTGCCAACTAGCAATTATGGCTATCTGAATCGAAAGAACAATATATTATAGATAATTGTGTGCTATTCACATAAGGCAGCTTGCCTATATAAATTGGATTTTTTTTATAGTTAATCACACGCAATTTTTTTCTGGGAGAAGAGAGATTTCTTGGCGAGATAATATTCTGTTGATTTTTTCATACCTACACTTTAGTAAAGGATTTAACTTACTGTGATGAGTTTAATTATGGTATCTTATTTTGTACCTATATCACAATATATATATATATGCTTGTATTTATCAAATGGGGTTATATTTCTTAAAACAAAGCGTTAATGGTTATCCTGTTTTATTCCAAACAAACAAATGTATTCCTATTTCATGTTAACAGAATAGAGTTTTTTTTTTCATAGTCCAGTATTGGCAGGCCGTGAATGAGTTTATTTAGTCCGATGTTGCTGTGAATGTCTCTGCAATTTCAGTCCAGAATGTTTCTGTGGCGAGAGTATGAATGGTTCTGTAATTGTTTGGTCCGTAATGTTTCTGAATCGAATGTTATAGTCCAGAGTTTTGATGTGGAAACCTTTTTTTTTAATCCAAGAGCTAATTCTAACAAAATACTAACATTGTCTAAGAAGCAGTTCAATGTTTAAGAACAATCTATATGTACGGTGCAGTCTTTTCCGCAAGCATGGTGCTTATTACTCAGTTTTTAATAGAGCTAACACTATTTTTTTTTTAAACAGTCCAATATCCTTTCGTATTTACACAGGTCCGTGAAATCCAATCACTTTTTTCTTTTCGGTTGATTCATGGGGCATTCTGTGGAATAATGGTCGTCGTTTTTCCCGCAGTAAAGGCACATTTGTCTAGCCTTTTTCCTTATCGGACATTGTGGCGAAAAATGCTGTGGATCAGAACAAATAAAACACGCTCCTTTCTGATCACTGCTATATTCCATGCTGCGTTTCGCCTTCCCAGATAAGGAATACAAAATGTCAGCTCCTTGTTTTGCGACACTTTGAGTTTCTGCAACCAACTCTCTTAGCTTGGCGTTTGTAAGCTCCAACTCGACCGTCGATGCGTCCATGGTTGAATAAATGAACAGAATATAACTGGGAAAGCCTCGCTTATATACACAAATATGTTACTATATATATATTTAAAACATAGTAAATAATGTACTATTTCTAAGGTAAGGTATGCAACAGCGACAGTATTTACACATTGCCAATGCAGGCGATGCCACGCGCAATTTTTGCAGAATCGGGGTTTCTTTCGAAGCACTGTTCGGTTTGAGTGAATATGAGCACATAAGGCAGTCGCATTCTTCGCTAATTGAATCCGTAAAATACTGAATATGGGACTCTATATGCTTGTTACTGTCTTCAGTCATAATTTCCCCTCGGTTAGTTATTGATTGCTCCATTCTTTGTTTGCAACAATCGGCCATTAATCGGTCCAGCTGTGATTGTAAAATATTTATTTCCTTTCTCATCATCATCTGTTCAGCCATTATGGAATCGCATAGAGGTGCTTTTATCCAATTTTCGGGAAATCCGATAAAAACGTTTCGGCATTTCGAAACTGAAATAACTAGTGATGTCACGCTCGTAGCCATAACGTTTTCGAACAACAATCTTTCAGGCAAAAGTCCTCTATTCCCAGTGGCGATAAAATCCAGTTCACAGCATGAGCTATTCAGAACTAATCCCAAATCTTTCACGCATTGTTCAATTTGGCAGCACCTTTTTTCATCGCTGGTTGTAGTGAAGAAATATTTCTCTATTCTTTCTATTTTTTTCTTATTAATGGTATTGCGAATATCAATCATGTGTCCTAACATCGCATCGTTTTCCTTGTCTGTGAGAATTGTTTCACAAAAACTATCCATTTTTTTGTTTTACTCGACTGAGCCAAGGGAGCAATTGTTACATGTGCGACAAGCGACCAGAATTGGTCCTTTATATCGGGGTGGCCTCATCAATGCCGTAGGAACTTTCAGCTCGTGCGTTTCCAAACTATGGCAAACGCAGTTTAATGTCATTTTAAATTCCATTAGGTCCAGTTCACGTTCAATGTGTGAAAAGTCTTTTTCGCATATTGCGTCGGGATACGAACTGCGCAGTAATACTCGAGCCCATTCGGTGATCGTTCGTCGAAATTCGAGTATGTGTTTGTGTTTTATACGATCCAGTACCACGATGTGGCTATCCTTTGTAGTTGATCCCTAGTTTTCAGGAAATGCTATAAACACACTTCTGCAAGGAGTCAACCCGACTACGAGACGACTTATTTCGGAAGAAGAAAAAAGTGCTCCTTCAAATGTTAAGTCCACTGGAATATACCCTTTGCTCGATCCCGACTTATCGTAAATGCAGTAATTGCAAGACTGCTTAAGTAGCCACTCAAAATCTTCAAGTGCTCTTTCCATATCTATTTGCTGCGCTGCCGAAGTCACAAATTGTTGCAAGTGCATTCGGGCCTCCCTTAGTTCCAGTGAGTTAATTTTGGAGCGAAGTTTCTTCATATCAGCCATTAAAGTGGCAAGTTCATGTTGTTCCTGCTTGTTTGTATTAATCATCGCTTTCTCCAGCAACATTTTGTTTTTCACACTGAAGCAATTTTGTTGCCCTTTCTATTAAAAACGGGGGTAGAACTAGACTATAAAAATGCTTTCGCTTTATATAAGCACACTTGGGGCTTTTCTGATACATTATTCCATCATCGGCGCATCTCCAAAAATGGCCTCGTTTTCTCTCGGTCTGCGAGTTGTCTGTCATAATAAATAGGTCAACAGCTTCTCGTAATATTAGTTTGAGGTAGTCTCCTTTGTATTTCAAGTAAGGATAATCGAACGTCCAACATTCGTCTATTGATGATATGTTAATTTCTGAATACGTCAGTCTCATTTTATTGGCGTACAGCAATCGGTACACTATAAAAATGCCCCTTTGCACATAATTTTCGTATATGCCTGGTGTATAAAAAGGCGGAATGTTAGTTTCGTCGAATAGTTGTATTACGTCTTGTTGCAATTTATTCCAAGGCAAATCATTCCAGTATTTCCTCAAATGATTTGTATTGGGATCTGGATATCCGAACATTTGGTTGAATTGGAGATTATAAATTTCAAATCCTTGGTGAGTTTTTAATATTGCGTATGCTTCGTTTAATGTTTGTGTTGAATCCCAATATAAGCATGAATGGCCTAGCTGGTTTTCGACGCCGAGTTCGCATTCTTTGCAAGAAAAATGCTTCTGATGCAAAAGCCTCATTGTTGATGCTAATGCCTGTTTTTCTCTTAGCTGTGGCAACCACACAAATTCGGGAAATATCGCTACAGCGTGGCTACTTTGATTCTGTTCGAACAGTTTTCTGGGCATAAACGAGTATGCTTTCGATAACATATACGGATTGCCAGAGAACTGTTGCGCGCATTTTTCGTTAGCTTGCTCTAAATTTTGGCAATCCCAAGATAGTTTATCGATAGTTTTCTCGAAGTCTGGATTGTCCATCGTCATGTACCCGCTACACTCCAAGAATTGAAATCCAGTTATCATTTTCACATTCATGTTTGACCCGCACAACAACAGTGAGTGAGCCATTTGGCTTGTTTCTTCGAAATTGGCGAAAACGTAGTAATCTAGCAATATATCATTGTCTATCCCAATCCCAGTGGCTTTTCTGAAAAGTGTCTTCATATTACTTTCGTTCACCCAGTCCTTCTCGAAATGTTCATATTTTATTGTCTTTGCACAGTAACAGTATATTAAAATTTGAAACCAGTTAGGAACGATTTCTTTTAATATTAAATCCACGTGCTCATAATTAGTTTGTGGAAGGAATTCAGTGCTCATGAACTGGGAAAATCTGCCCTCACACGCACTGAGAATACTGTCGTAAGTCGTGTATTCCTCAGGTTGCCCGATAGAGTCATAGAAGTCATTGCTGCACTGTTTTTCTAAGTTCCGGGAGTCGATTTGTGCATTTTCTGCTACATATAGATATCTATATCTCATCGCAAACTCGAAAGAGTCTACGTCACGAATATTACTATTCGTGTGCTTATTGGCAAGCGTTCCAAAACACCATAGATATTTATCGTCCATTTTATTTTATGGTTACAGGGTGTTCTCCGTCGACGGGACTGATAATGGAAGACGACCAATCGCTTATAAACCCTGCTCCAATGCATAATTTATACGACATTACACCACACGAGAAGCGTCGCTTCTAGAAAATTCAGTACAAGAATTCACGAATACACGCTGCAATCACAGGCAGTTGACCAAGACATATTGTTCGATGATGTAGCTGAGGAATTTTTCGATTCTATTCTCGCTACTGTGTTCGCCCGTGATAGGGAAACATATGGCGCTTCTAGCGATATGTGGACGAGATTGAGTTTGTTTCATCCGGCTTTGGATCACGAAATGTTTATTCCGTTCCAAAGAACGATAACTGGACTGGATATACCGGAAGCCGCACATAGGGTTCAACAGAGCAAGCGGGATTTTGTTTTCGATGGGAATCTTACTATGAGCGTTATAATAGCGCAATTGCCAAGTGGATCTGGTTTCGGGTGGCTAACAATATTTTAACAAATCCAAATCATTTATACAAATACAAGAGGTTCCGAAAAAGTCATTAGCCGAACCTGATCACTATCTGTGTTTACCCATGGCTTTGGTTATAGCGGAGGTTCTCCTTAGGCAGCCCTGCAAAGACAGCGATGCATTTGGACACAAACTTTGGACACTCGAATGGAGAAAAATGAGGGAAAATTTCAAATTTCGATGCGAGGAAGCTAAAAAACTATGTCTTATCGCCGGCGTGAGTACCGATGCGCCGTGTGGAATTCCGGAACTTAAACGATTTCAGAGTATGTTGAAAGCGAAATATTGTATAAGAGCGTACGGACCTGACTGCACTGCGATTTTTAATGGGAATGATCACGATGCGGAGCCTGGAACGGTAAATTTAGTGGTCGAACTGGATGACAACCATTATACTCTGGCGAAAAACATAGCCATCCTCAAAGACAAGCGCCATCATTGCCTCGTGTGTGGGGTCATGGATCAAAAACGACACGGGTGCAAGGGAAAATGTTCGAAATGTGACGTTATTGGAGGGGAATGCATCAAAGATTTCAACCAGATACGCCGTTGCTTTAAATGCAAGCGCGTTTACAACAATAATGATTGTTACAATTATCATGTCACGAGCAAAAGGTGCGAGCAATTTTCCATGTGTTTGTCTTGTGATGTGATATATCACAGAGCCAACACGCACTTTGTTTCCGAAAATACTGTAACAAATGTAACGTCGTATTTGATTCCTCGGATAAAACCCCTCATTCGTGCTTTATAACACCAGACAATACACCGGATGTTACCATGGAGTCCCCACGATTTTGGGTGTTTTTCGACATGTTGGACAAGAACAACAAGCACGTTCCAATTTTACTGTGTGCTGAACTTTGCTGCGAATTGTGTATCCAAGACCCTGACAATCGAAATTGCCATAAATGCAAAGGCGAACGACTGGATAGTTATTCTTTGGATTGTATGGATAATTTCAGGAAATGGCTGTACAAAATTGAGTCTCAGATCTGTAAAACCCAGAGACATAACTGTTTGCAGTCACAATGGGGGCCGCTATGATATGCAATTTGTTATCGAAAATTTGGCAAAGATTTTCGGCAGCAAAGTCGCTCCTAACATTGTGCAGCGAGGCACACGAATAATACTGATGAAATATTCTAAATGCAGTTTTCTGGATACCATGTCGTTTATCGCGATGCCACTCGAAAAAATGCCCAAAACGTTCGGCGTGCCACAAGTTTCTAAAGGTTTTTGGCCACACAAATTTACATCTCTGGAAACCTTGTACTACATCGGACCATATCCCGATAAATCACTGTATGATTACGATGGCATGGATGAGGAAAGGCGGCTCGAATTTGACAAATGGTACCTCGCCGCCAAGGATAATACTTTTAATTTCAAACAAGACATGATTGAATACTGCCAAAGCGACGTTGCCGTGTTACGACGCTGCTGCGGCAAATTCACGGAAATGTTTGTAGAAAACAATGGTGTTTGCCCTTTGACACAAACATTTACTTTAGCTTCAACTTGCCTAAAAATATTCAAAAAGAATCATCTCAAACCAGAACTAATGGCTTTGAACGAGGTTCCCGAGCAACCATCATTAAAAGCAGGACACTGGTTATATTGGAGGAGCCACATCGATAATTGCGACATTCAGACCATTTTCAATTCATCCAGGGAGTACCGTCTTGATAACTATAGAATGGACGGCCACACTTACTCGGAAGAAAATGGGCACACTTTCTATGAATTTTTGGGGTGCCATTTTCATGGACATACCGAATGTAGATCAAATCGGGATGACCTACATCCTCTGAGGGACAAGACGTACGAGGAGGCAAAAATAGACACGGATAGAAAGCTCGAAGAATTAGCTAAACATGGTAAAGTAATATATATATGGGAATGCCAATATGAAAAGATGATGAAAGAAAACGCCGATGGAATCGCAGATTTTGTAAACTCGATCAGGGTAGAAATGCCGATAAAAGCCCGTGAAAGTCTGTACGGTGGGAGGTGCGAAGCTTATACGCTATGTGCTGAACAGCGGGCTGACAGTGAATTAATATTACTAGACGTGGTATCTTTGTACCCTACGATATGCAAAAATGGACTCTTTCCAGTCGGACACCCACGAGTATTAAAATAATTCGACAGCCTAGATGTAAGCGAATATGTTGGACTTATTAAGTGCACAATACTGCCACATAGAGGAATGATTCACCCTATATTACCAATAAGATGCGGTAAAGAAAACAAACTAATTTTAGGCAGAACATTGACGGCTTGTTGGGTAACTTTAGAGGTTCAAAAGGCTGTGGAAAACGGCTATATTGTGACCCATATTTTCGAAGTTTGGGACTACCCAAAAACAACACAATTTGACAGACAAACGGGAGAGGGAGGAATATTTGCATCTTACATTAACACTTTCCTGAAAATAAAAATGGAAAATTCAGGCTTTCCAGAATATTGCGATACTGCCGAGAAAAGGGAGCAGTTTCTGGACGATTTTCACGACAAAGAAGGCTTTCAGTTGGACCCAATAGCCTTAGACAGCCCGGATCCAAACTTACGACTAATGGGCAAATTTTGCCTCAACAATTTATGGGGAAAACTTTCCCAACGAGATGATTACTCTGTAACCAAAATGATCAAAGAGCCGGCCGACTACTTTAGTTTGTGGTACGACCCAAGGTACACAGTTACAGACGCTATCCTACTAGACACAGCCAGAGATGACTGTATCTACGTCACCTACCGGCACAATAAAGGTTACGAGAAACAATCGCATAATGCCAGCTTAGTTACAGCTTCTTTTGTTACGTGCCAAGCCAGACTAAAGCTACATGAAGGCCTGAAAATCGCAGGCCAAACTGCTATATATACGGACACGGATTCCATCGTGATGAAAAAAGTTCCTGGCATTGAGAGTATACCAACTGGCAATTATATGGGCAACTTTTGCAATGATCTGCTTAAAGGCGAACATACTTTGAAGTATTTTTACTGTACCGGGGCTAAAAGCTACACATACCAAGTGCACGAAACTGGCAGAAAGGTTTGCAAAGTAAAAGGGATAGATATGAAGATTCAGAACCAGATAAATGCCGAAACCATGAAGGGCCTGCTTTTCAAAAGTATATCTAAGATCAAGGTGGATCAGAGGAAAAAATTCAAGTGCAACAAAAAGTTTCAAATACATACTGTGCCCAGTGAAAAAACTTTGCAGATGACTATGGACAAAAGAATTTTAAGGCCTGGCTTTACATCGTTGCCTTTCGGTTTCGCAGACGAACAATCCCACGAACCATTTTAGCCCAGATATTCCGTACGTAGTCAATGTTATAGACATTTCCCCACCGCCGCAAACGCCATCTACGAGTGTACTGGAACCACAAAGCGAAATTGGAATAGATGCCTCATCTACGCAAAGTTTTGCGGAGCAAAATTATCTCGGAAATACGTCGACTACGCTAAGCTTGGGGAAAACCTTCGATTTGCTTCAGGACTATATTATGAACGATATATCTCAATATGACCTCGATAGTATTCTGTTATAAGAATATATAATATGATCTCAGAAGTTTGCCGTGCTGGAAGAAGATGCCAATGTCGGACTGCCCTGGAAAGCGCTGCTTAAAATTCTCTTTTTCTATTGACAACCTAGCCACGCACACCACGATAGCACGCGCCAAGCAGGTGTGATTCGTATTGTTCATAGACACCATAGACTTTTTCTACCAATCAGATAGTGGACTATCTATCGGTGTTCTTCCTGATCCTCTAGGTTCACGTATGGCTCCTAAGACAGGTTCTTGTGAGAAGTTAGCACGTTGGCTACCCTGTCCATAATTAATGTCGGTGCCAGTTGCTTCCAATACGTTAATTCAATAACTATGGGTCTGTCCAGCTGCTCCGTGTGAATGACGAGGCGGCCCAGATCATTGCCATCGAGGGCATCCCGCACTGCTGTCAGTACATCCTCGAATATTGAGTCGAGTTCTTCGTTCAAGTCCGTCATCTTTTCTCCGCGCCACTGGTCGTTTTCGTTCCTGTCACATCTCAATATTACCCCAATATTATTCTGTTATAAGGAGTTCTATACGTAAGGGTATGGATGACTGTGGCATCATGGCTCTAATTCCATTCGAAAAGAATTCCAGTTGTATACTGGCTGGCGCTACAAAGTCGGGCAAAACAAGTTTTGTGTATAAGTTTCTACAAAATTTAACTTCCGTGATCGAAAAAGATCCACCACAGAAAGTACTGTATTGTTATTCTACGTTCCAGGATTTGTTTGATAAAATGGAAAGTGAAATTTCTGGCATAAAATTCCACAAAGGACTGCCGTCTTCGGAGGCGATAGACAATTTTGCTGATGGTGATCCGTCAATGTTAGTTTTCGACGACATGGCCGCAGAATTTGTAAATAACAAATCGATGGAACAATTGTTGACTAGTGGAACGCACCATAAAAATATGACTTTAATGTTATTAACGCAAAATATATACCAGCAGGGGTCTAGTGCTAGGACTATAGCCCTCAACGCATCTTACTTAGTGCTTTTCAAGTCACTGAGAGATTTAACGACTATAAGATATTTAGGCCAACAACTTTTTCCGGGCCAAATTAATTTCTTACCGAGTTGTTATAAAGACAGTGTTGTGGACAGGAAATACAAATATATAATAGTGGATTTAACTACCGACGCCGACGAAGCTTTAAGGGCTAGGACAGACATTTTCCCAGGAGAATATCCTATTTTGTATGGCAAGCCAGACAGTTAAACATTCCCTGGATTTTCTGTTTCTGCTAGCGTCCACAGATTCGAAAAAACAAGCTAGGGCTTTGCTGAATTCCGCAACCTACGGCCAAGTGAGAAGCGTTGCGGAAATTGCACTAATCGTAGTGCGAGGTGTTTTGTTAATTGCAAATTTGGATAGGCTGAACCCGTACAAAGAGTTATACAGAAAGCTGTCGGACAACAAAATCGGTGTGCACAAAAAGAATGTTCTACTGAACAGAAACCTCAAAGGAGTGATTACTTTACTCAAAAACACTCCACTAAGAGATTTGTAATGTTTCACAAAAACATTGTGATACCGTTCGAAAAGTATCAACGCTTGTTAAAAAAGTATGATGATAGTAGTGCAGCGAAATCGCAAAATGTTTCGAATTATGAAACACCAGAAGCTATTAAACAAACAGAAACGAAAAATATCGAAAAACCAGATAAAATTAAGGAACCTCCTGGATTTAGAAAGAATTTAATTCTAACTGAGTGGCTGTCCAAATAAATCTATATATATATATGTTTGCCCAACCAATTCGGTACTTTAAAATGTTGTGTATTTCACAAACGTTTTGAACGCTATTTAGTGTTAATTCTGGAACTGATTTCGCGGCAAAATTAATACACAATATCGGCCGATATTGGTCAAATAACTTTAAAAAAAACAACATCCAATTTATAAAAATGCTTATAAGCACCGGTGTTTCATAACTCGGACCATTAGTTCAGGCTTAGCTGCGGTTAATAATGGATCAAAATGTGCGCACACACAGTGAGCCATTCTATACAACATATTACGGAATATATCCCAAACCTGTTCCGAGAATACCAAATATGTCCAGACTAAATCCACGACTGGACAGCTACGAAGGTTGGACACATCCTATGTGCCCCAGAACATTATGTGAATCTGGATTTTACTATACAGGATTCTGTGACAACGTGAAATGTTTTCAATGTGGAGGAGAATTATTAAATTGGATGGAAGGCGATGATGCATTATCTGAGCACAGAAACTATTATCCGGACTGCCAATACGTTCGTTTCATAGACACGGTCGCAGATTCGGAAAGAAATAATATGTTTCAACGAGACATTACCAACAGCTTGGTATGGAAACTAGATGACACTCAAGAAGTTGCACAAAAGACAGACTCACGTTGTATTATATGTGAACAGAAAGACAAAGAAGTGTGTGCACTTCCTTGCGGACACGCTGAGTTTTGTAAATATTGTAGTATGTCTGTTATGACCTGCCCCATTTGTGGACAAGCTATAACGGCATTAGCTCGTGTGTTTTGTGCTTAGTTTTGTTCTTCTACTGGAGCTTTATAAGGACGAACGTGTGACTTCACTAAGACAGAAATGGACAGCGAACAATGGATTTGCATGGGGAAAAAAATTCCCAGGTCATAAATTGTGTATTTTAGTCAAATTATAATCTTGTTTACCATTATTATAACTTCTGTTATTAATCTTTCCCTGAGCAGCGAGGACACAACGCTATGGGTGTGCCTTCTCTCTTCGTGTACAGGAATAGCTCTGCCCACACCGACTATGAAACTTAAGCCCCCTAAGCATGATCCGAGGGAAGAAAACTGAGGCTTGCGGTGTGGTAAGTTGTATATAAGGAGGTTATTTGTTTTAAAAATCATCCATACATGGTTCATTTCACGAATTTCGTTCTTTCCAGTAACTTGAATTGTACAGTAGACTTGAAAAAGTTGACCTACAAATTGACTAACGTCATTTGCAAAACCCAATTTATAATCTGGAAGAAGAGAACCATAGGCGGATGTTGCTGGCTGTTTAAAAACGGGAAAATTTTATTTATGGGCAAAGCAGATGGACGCACTACAGCAGTGACGAAACTTAGAAAGTATGCCAGAGTGCTACAGAAGCTAGGGTATTGCGATAAAATAAAGAACATTCGCGTCGTCACTTCTTCAGCCACGCACGACTTTGGCCATAAATTGGACTCCAATAAATAGTTTCGTTGTTAGGAGGTAGCTTCGAAGCCGAACTGTTTCCTGCTGCTACGTTCAGGCGCGATAAAGTACATTTTACCTGCCATACGAGTGGAAAAATACTGATTACTGGAATAAAGAAACACTTGGACGTAGTCCTACCGCATATATTGGAATTGTCTCTGTGCCATGGATGATTACCTGAAATCAATATATTACAATCCCGATAAACCGTCAGTATAGGAGGTATACAGAAACTATACCGAACTGCGAAAGATGAGGGCATTCACAAGATCAGCAGAAAGAAAATTACCGACTGGTTATCATCGCAAGAAACTTACGCCTTAGTTAGACCAGCGAGGCGCCGATTTCCCAGAAGCAGAATAAACGTACCACGGCCCTATACTTTCTTTGGCATTCCGACCTAGCGGACATGACGGCCGCCGATAGCCCGATGAAATTCATATTGGTGTGTATCGACGTTTTCTCCAGGTACGCGTGGGCAATACAGAAAAAGGATGCCGTTCACGTCAGTGAAGCTTTGGAGTCTATATTTAGATAAGAAACTAACAGGCCCCTCATATTCTTCACAGACCGAGGCCGAAAATACAACAATAAATTGGTACAACGCGTGTTGAAACGAGAGAAAATAAAACATGTGATGGCTGACAACCAAAACACCAAGGCAAATTATTCGGAACGACTGATAAAAAATTTAAAATCCCGCATATACAGATACATAGTTTACCACGGAGGTGGTGAATACAGTACCGTTTTGCCCGATATTATAAAAAGCTATAATGCGACTAAGCACAGATCCATAGGGCTAGCACCTTTTGAGGTGAACGAGGCCAACAAAATAGACGTGGAACTGTACCAGGCGAAAAAACGCAAAGAAAGAAAGAGAAAAACTTTTAAGTACAAGAACGGGGACAAAGTTAGAATTTCACACGTGAAGGATCTGTACGAACGCGAACATTACAAACATTGGACTGGTGAAATTTTCACCGTAATAAAAAGATTCAGACGAGACCGCATAAACCTATATCAATTGGTCGATTGGAGCCAGGACCCAGTTACTGGAAAATTCTACGAGTTCGAAATGCAACTGGCTCGAGTGGACGATACCACGATATATAGGATCGAGAAAATAATAAAGAAAAGCAGAGGAAAGGCTCTGGTGAGGTGGTTAAATTGGGGTTCAGAATTTGATTCCTGGATATCAGAAGCTGACCTGGTAAATTACGGACGATGAGGCTTTATTTATGCAACGAAGAATTCAAAGATTACTTTCCAGACAATCCCGGGGCCGATTTCATGGCTTACGTTCCATGGACTGAAAATACCACGATTACTTTGGAACAAATACGCATGCACCCAATGCCATCGAAAAGAATTATATTCGTATGCTGCGATTGGTGTGAAGAGTCAACGGTGTACACACACAGAATACCTATTTTAAAAGTACCGAGATGAGCCCTTGAGCGGAAGCATAAAGGTGCCGATCAAACAGTCTTCATCTTTTATAAGGATATATCTTCTGGGTGAAGATTTGAAACCAATAACAGTAGACTCAGTGTACTGCACATTACTGTTGGAAAATGGTGGGAACTAAGTACTATTTCGACGTCAAACAAAGAACTTATTTGCCCCTATCTACAAAGATTTCCAAGAACAATAAAGACATAAGGAACATTCAGAAAAAAAAACAATTAAAAAACTTACCAAAAAAGGCAAAAGGATACAGAAGAAAAAAGACGTGTTTAACTAGTGATGGAAGTTTTACCTACATTCAACGAGAATAGAGAAAACGATTACATTTCTAAACAATGGACGGACTACAACACCGTAACTCTTATATCGGGAAACTCGCCTTTGGAATTCTACGTTCCAGCAACGTCAAACGATTTTATCAGTTTGAAAGACAGCGTACTAAAGCTAAAGATTTCTCTGACGGACGAAGATGGAACCAAACTTAAAGCAACTACCATAGCCGCAAACGGCAATACACCGGCGAGAACAACAGTTCCCGATGTGTGCGTAGTTAATATACCACTACATTCTATATTCAGTTCAGTGAATATAGAATTACAACAAACTACCATACCAGGGTCTATATACCCTTACAAGGCATATATAGATATTTTACTAAACTCAAATACGAATAAACAGAGAAATGCTTTGTCGCAGGAATTGTTCCAAAAAGATGATAATGAGCACATGAATGACCCTTCTATAGAAGGGAAAAACGCGGCTGTTTATAGAAGGATGGATGCCTTTGAAGACTTCGAAACGACAGTTTATGGGCCACTACAACATGATTTGTGCCAACAGGACAGATACATTTTGGACGGAGTACCAATAAGAATAACATTGACGCCCAGCAAGAGCTCGTTTTCTCTGATGAGCCCAGAGACGGATCCTAAATACAAAATCAAGATTTTAAAAGCTACATACTCAGTTTGTTTCGTCAAACAAACTGACGATACACGAAGAAAGATAGAAAGAGAACTGTCAAAGTACGACGCCTTGTACTATTACCACAAATCTTCGATGAAAACTTTTTCTGTGCCTAAAGGATCATTCAATTTTTCCACTACCGACATTTTTCAAGGAGACATTCCTCAAAGAGTTATTATCACCATGGTGAATGCGAAAGCATTTAACGGAGACTACACTCAAAACGGATTTAATTTCGAGGGAAACAATTGCAGTCAACTAGTTTTTAGCGTCGATGGACTATCAGTGCCATCAAAGTCACTGAGTATGAACTTCGGCTCCAAAGATTACCTAGAAGCATACAACAGTTTGGTTCGCGCATTTCCCAATGTCAACATTAACAGGGATGATTTCGAAAAATGATATACTATATTCTGTATCGACCCAGACGGACAAATGGGAACTGGCGCAAATAAAGGCCTCACTCAACTCGACTTGAAATTCTCTGCAGCATTGGATGACACAATAATAGTCTTATTGTATGGCATATTACCAGGATATCTCACCATCGACAAGGACAAAAATGTTTTCGTTGCTAATCAATAAATAATTATATTAATTCGTTTTGTTATTCATATTTTCCCCTTTCCCCCCCTTTTAACACATATAAGAATTATGCCAATAGGCAACAACAAAAATATGTCCCCTGGTGACACATCCCCACGTCCTGAACACTCGGCCCCACACAAGGGCATGTCGAGATATATCTTACCATGCCCCGACGCGATTGCTAGGAAAATTCATGCTGGTTATTTGAGATACCACGCCCCACCCTATACCATATGACCAATCGATACCATCCATCGAACCAACAACGTAAAAAAAAGATATTAACGCAACAACGACACCGCAATTCAGATTCATTGCTATATAGGGCCTATAACACACACAAAGATTGTTGGATTTGTTTTTTAAAGGTTTCACAACATGGCCGGCAAACCATTAACCAACGAGCAAATCAGGTTACAACTAGAAATAGACGCATTCTTTGACTTTAGCTCACTGGGGGAATTAGACAAAGTGCAGACAGCCAATCAACAAATAGTCAAAAAATAAATCCTCCAACCCTACAAGAACGTGCGCTTTTCCAAGTCATACCTAATATAGACTCGTGGGGAAATAGGATGCCGGTCGCATTGAGGAAAATATTCGACATCCCACCGCCTCGTGTATACTGCTTAGTGTGTAACGGACCGCAATGCCAGCTATGCCTCGAAAGAAAATTTAGGCATTACAAAGGAATAATGAACTTGTAAATAAAAAGGTAAGAATATTTATCTCCTAGACCTAGATCCACCCAAACATCCCCCATCATGTACATACAAACGCGAACACTCCCCCTCCCTCCCCTCCAGTCGCCATCAGAACCATAATCTTACCCGCCTTAACATGCATATCGACGACATGCACATAAACATGCACATATTCACCCATAATCAATAAAACGCATATACATACATGCACATTCATCGATTTATACATGCGCATACATGCACATAACATACATGTATGCAAAGCTGCGTGATCATCCGGAACTCCATACTACTGCAAACAACTGGACGAGAACTCATCACACTGTACATGAATATAATTTTGTAGACGGATAAACTCCGGAAAAAATATCGAAGCAACGCACACCGCACCCCATCTATCATGTTCAGTCCAGTGGAAGAGATCCCTCCTTTAGTTATGAGCACCCAGCACACGGTAAGTAAAATGACGTGATATTGGCGACTAGGGTACTATATCAGATATATATATCTGTATCGCTAGGCGACAGATTAAATTGTCGTTCATAAAAGTCACCTGTTTCTATGAACCAACATAAGTATGTACGTTTGGACAGCCTTGTTGTGCGCGGGAATTTGACGCGGTGTTAAAGATATTTTGTACTTTCTGCCTCACAATTCATGATGTCAGCTCACACGCCAAACTTTTCTTCAAACATTCACACTTACTGACTTATATATTCTCATTCCTAATCCCGCCAATGCGTGAGTATTATGTTGATTGTGTGTCGCAAAATATACTCTGATTATTCATGCACTCTGTGACAATGAACATAATACCGTTCGTAAACTTGGTACGGTGTTCAAAATGAGTGTCTCCAGTGAAAGGTCTTTCGGGCATGTGTTCCAGGGAATATATAGTGCGCTTGTTATTTCCACCGATTTATTTGTTCCAATGACCCCTCGGTCTGTTATGAACATGTTGTGATATTGACATACTCTCTCTCCAATTCAGACGTTACAAAGTGGTTTTTTACTACCAACTATATTATTGTTCAGCGTCTACTAATGGTGAAATTGGTGCAATAGGATTTGATGTTTCGAAGTTCGCAAGCAAATGGCTAGTGTGTTTATTGTTATATATTATGTCACATGCGTATGGTATTTCCATGTCTCTATACTTACACATATTTATCTCTTGTTCCAGGTTGAAATAAAGCATTATACAACCTTTGGCGAGTTAGTTCTACCCCACACGAAACATTTCAACGCAAGGGAACATGGATGAATCTGATTTGGGGAGGAAACGCGGTGTAGCAAAGGCAAAGTTCACCAGGATTTGTAATCAGCTGAGGGAGCGATGTCAATCTGATGATCTCAGCTTTGTGGACAATTTGTCAACGGACCTATCGGACGCCTATGTGTCTTTGGAACAGAAAACTGAGGAGTGCATCGATGTGTATAAAAATACAGATAAGACAAAAGTTCTATCGGATAATTTGGATCGGGCTTATAAGGAAATGTGCGATGTTAAAGCTGTCGTTGCCAGTAGAGTAAGCAATGCACCACGCGCGAATACACCATGTGCTCTCAAAATTAAGAAGCTTGATCCACCTTCATTTGAAGGGAATATTCGTAATTATCCAAGTTTTCTCCGTGATTTCGAGCGGCATATGATTCCCTGTTTTGGAAAGGATCCATTCGCGCTCAAAAGCTGTCTGGTCGGAGATGCATTGCGCACTGTCCTGGGAGTCGATGATGACTACGAAAAAATGGTTAGCAGACTGAATCTGAAATATGGACTACCGGAACGATTAACTGAAGTTGTTTTGAAAGATATACGTGATTTAGAGGTGATTGATTTTAATGACAAACACGGTTTCATAAGTATGGTAGAAATTGTCGAGCGTTGCTGGTTGGACCTGAAACAAGCCAAAATGGAAAATGAAATGAATAATTCGACTGTACTTGTTCAAATTGAAAATCTCCTTCCCAATATACAGAAACGCGAGTGGACGCTCAGAAAGCATAAGCTGAAAAAGAGAGCTCGACGTCTGTTTTCCCAAAATTCTTGAATTTCCTGCTGGAAGAGAAATCGGCCATGGAGTATATGATTGGTCTGGGCGATGTTCATAAGGTTCCCCAATACACGCAGTCTACCGATCAAACTACTGATGAAGAACCTGCCAATTATAATAAGTTGATAAAATTTGGTGAACAATTGAAAGAATGTCAGGAAACAGTGAAACAAGTGGTTAAAACTGTGTCTAACATTGTGCAGAGTAAGAATGGGCAAAACTTTATGAATAGCGACCGTTCGAGTTATACGCCAATGTGTTGGTATCACAATTCGCACACTCATGACACCAGTACGTGTGTTGCGTTTGGAAGATTGGATGTGTC
This sequence comes from Siphonodentalium dalli, assembly GCA_032622095.1. NCBI lineage: Eukaryota > Metazoa > Mollusca > Scaphopoda > Gadilida > Siphonodentaliidae > Siphonodentalium > Siphonodentalium dalli. Next base: position 59,465,036 of record CP136063.1, read on the forward strand.
AACAAAACTTAATCTATTAAAGGGGAACGGAGCATGTAACATGTGCCTCAAACTTCATGGTGATGCAGATAAATGTTCAAATTGGAAGCCTTGCGGAATGTATGATTCCAATTTAAATGGGCAGTGTATGAAATTGCACCACCCTGCTCTTCATGTCGATGAACCTACATTGGTGTCTTCACATGTGATTAGTGAAGTCCAGGGGTGCCAAAGTAATGAAGTGCTACTCATGGTTACCCAATTTCAATCACACGGAACTAGTATATCTACACTGTGGGACCCAGGAGCGAACGTTTCGCTCATCACGCACGCTTTGGCCAGTAAGCTGAATTTGAATGGCACTGATTGTGAAATTTGTGTTACTAAAGTTGGGAACATTAAAGAGGCGATCAACACTAAGGTTTACACATTGCCATTAACTGACTTGAATGGCCACGCATGGAACATTAGAGTATACGGTATTACTGAGGTAACAGCCGACGTCAAGCCCGTCGATGTGTCTGGAGTGGTACCATTATTTCCTGGAATAAACATTGATGATATTCGTCGACCTGTTGGAAGAATAGATCTGCTAATCGGGACTGATTGTTGCATTTTATTGCCCACATTGATTCGACAATCAGATAACTTGCAGTTAATGAGCAATCCGTTCGGCATGTGTCTGCGTGGTCATCATAATTTGTTAAAGTTTGACTATGCTAAGGCATCTGATATTCATATCAACGTAATTCAGCATTTATGTGTAGACACCGACAAAGAAGAAACGAATTCACATGTTCATTCATCGTGTAAACTTGATACGGAATATGTCAGCAATTTACTTAGCAAACCGCTGTCATCTAACACGATGGCAAATGGTTCCCCCCATGAAGTATGCACTATCGACCGTATGATTGCGAGACGAAACTCGTATCAGCTAAAGGGTATTTTCAGCCGTACACATGTGATATGCAATTTGAATTATGAACACGACCTTAAGGGTGTGATATATGATTTGTTCCAGTTACGTGATGGTAGTAACTGTTCTGGATATTCGGACCGTGCGTGTGTGAGATGTGAATTGCTATATGGTGATATGTCTGTAAATTCATATCGTACGGATGTGAGATGTGATGTGTTCCAGTTGGATGGCGATAATTCTGGAAATGCGGACCAGACGGATGTGAAATACGATATGTTCCAGTTAGATGATGCCAGTTCTTGCATTTCAGGCATAAATCATTGTGATGTCATTGAATCGTTCAAAAGGAGAACCGCTTCCGGCAGTGTAGACTATAGGAATGTGATCATTCGTAATGTAGATGGCAAAACTGTTAGGAGTAATTCTGAATTGTATCAACTATCGCCGCCCTATTGTAAATTGAAAGCAATCGACTTCAGAGAGTTTGTGGTGTTCTTGATGTTGCTGTTTGTGTTATTTCCATCGTTAGCTACAAACGATGTCTCTATGAATGCAGTGGAAGTTTATATTCACGATTGGAATTTTGCAATTTTCCAAATCGGTGGCTACATGCATGTAGAGAGTGATATATGCCTCGATGATAAGATAGAAACTTCGATAAAATAGGATCGCTATTACCGGGAGTATTGCAAGGAATATTATGATCATTATTCGTCAAGTGACAGATATTCTATTCGGGCCATTTATTCCAACATACAAGCAGGCATATCTTGTGTCGACGCTACCTTTGTTGGGGCGGGAGTGTATCGCTAGGCGACAGATTAAATTGTCGTTCATAAAAGTCACCTGTTTCTATGAACCAACATAAGTATGTACGTTTGGACAGCCTTGTTGTGCGCGGGAATTTGACGCGGTGTTAAAGATATTTTGTACTTTCTGCCTCACAATTCATGATGTCGGCTCACACGCCAAACTTTTCTTCAAACATTCACACTTACTGACTTATATATTCTCATTCCTAATCCCGCCAATGCGTGAGTATTATGTTGATTGTGTGTCGCAAAATATACTCTGATTATTCATGCACTCTGTGACAATGAACATAATACCGTTCGTAAACTTGGTACGGTGTTCAAAATGAGTGTCTCCAGTGAAAGGTCTTTCGGGCATGTGTTCCAGGGAATATATAGTGCGCTTGTTATTTCCACCGATTTATTTGTTCCAATGACCCCTCGGTCTGTTATGAACATGTTGTGATATTGACATACTCTCTCTCCAATTCAGACGTTACAAATTGGTTTTTTACTACCAACTATATTATTGTTCAGCGTCTACTAATGGTGAAATTGGTGCAATAGGATTTGATGTTTCGAAGTTCGCAAGCAAATGGCTAGTGTGTTTATTGTTATATATTATGTCACATGCGTATGGTATTTCCATGTCTCTATACTTACACATATTTATCTCTTGTTCCAGGTTGAAATAAAGCATTATACAACCTTTGGCGAGTTAGTTCTACCCCACACGAAACAATATCTATCCAGGGTAGATACTATACGCGGGCAACATCACCAGTGAACTAAAAATAACATTGTGTGTTGTTCAAAGGAGAAGTTTCTGAAAATCATAACAGAGAACCCTATATCAATAGAGCATTGTAAACTACAACAACAATTAGAGATATTAGAGCAAAATCTACGAATACTTGGCTGTTGGACTACCTCTACCAGTTAAAGTGTACTGACCTCTCGGAATACTCTAGATTTAATTGTTTTTCAACAAACTACTCAGTTTAAAGATGGATTGTCCCTTTAAATAACAATCTTGAAATTCGTAAGTATACAATAATATATACGAATTCAAGACCCCTGACAGGAAAGGCTTCTATTAATTAACTAGGGGGGGGGGGTTACAGTTACAACATGACGGGTATATAAATGTTCTTTGTCACTTTCTAGTGTCCGCGGTCATGAACAACTTCTCATTTCTATATTATAAATGGAATGCCCACCCAGCCCACATATGCGCATGCACACATTACACGAAACAAAACCAGCATATTACTTTAAATATTACTATATACTAACTGAATCATTATGAAGCGGGAGCTTGCGCATATTTTAATCTCTTGGCAATCATGTATTATATAGTTACCGGGGTATAAAATATTAGATCTGAATCGAAGACTCCTGTCCGGAAATGCTTCATTCATTTTTATTTTCTGATCATCATGTATGATATACAGATATCAATATCATGATTATACAAAAATATAATAAATTATGTGCGCATGCGTGCAGATTGTATTGTACTAGAATATACATTAAAAATAATGCGTCATGTATGTGTATAGTACATATACATGTATATATGCATTATGCTGTATAAATTAATTGTAAGATATATAGTGCGTCAACCCATGATTTAATTAATATGGTAAAATTCCTCAGTGGAAGCCTCAGGAGACCCTAAATAGTGGCAAAATCCTTCTAATGAATATGGCAAGATTTATGGTTCGTCTTCCTTTTCCCGAATTAATAAGTTCTATCAATTTAATAGTGTTTGGATTTCGGTAGAAATATGGTGGGATATATTTCTGTCGGAGATCATGTAAAACTGGGCATTTCAGTATGACATGAAATTCATCGCCCAGTTCGGATAGACATAGAGTACATTTTCTCTCCGAGTAATCTATTTTGTTCCAGGATCCAGTTTCAACTGGGAGGTGGTGATTTCTAGTTCTCATTCGCAGAATACTCGAAGCCCGAAGAGTTTATTATCTACACTACTGAGGTACTTTCCTTTGCCGAAATATTGTTTGATTATTCTGTAGAAGGCACATTTACTAGATGTCGAGGTACAACCCCTCCATTCTAGATATCTTCTAGTTTTTGTTTAATGGAAGCATTAAAGGTGGATTATCTCTTTGTAAACATGTATTATATTGTTACCGGGGCATAAAATATTAGATTTGAATCGAAGACTCAGTTCATATCTATTATTTTATACCCACGCAACTATTTAAAACGTGTTATTTAAAGAGATAATCCATCTTTAACTGAACAAACACTCCACTTTGATTAAAACCAACCCACTGTGTTACCCACATTTTGTGTAATCTTACACTCAAGATGAATGGTGACACACATTTAGGCTTACAGCGTATGTGATATCGTTGTCCCGCGGGTACTTCCCAATATTAAATCACTTTTTGTTACGAAATTGTATGCGTACGTACATTATATCGTACGGATTACGTGACATCGTGTTACGTCGCGAAATTAGCAGAGTACGTGTACGTACATAGTTCGAACGGATCTCCCCGCCGCATACCATCGCCCAATACACATATCTATTCTTGGGAACCATATTTTGAAATTTTATCGGTATAAAACTTTGTCACTTTTAGCGACGTTTAATGAACAAAGGAAATCGGTGTTTCTTGTCGATAATGATCTTGTCAGTCCACCGTTTTTGCATCTATTTATGGTGCCACGACGGCGACGAGAGTAATGAATATAACAAGTCGTCAATTCATCTGCTCCTGTGTGGGAACAAAAATAATCAACACACAAGATAATCCACAGATTCAACACGAGTTAGGATATATACGGGAACGTTTTCAGACATTCGGAAATCTGAAAGATTTGATCGTCCACTCGAGTCACGACACATGATGCATGTGGAAAAGCGTTCACGTAATCAGAAACTATGAATGTACACAAGTGAATCTACACTCTTCTCATCGTCATATGTAAAAAAAAATACGCTCTGATAGTCTGACGGGACATGAGAGGATATAAACATGGGCGACCGTCCACACGAGTGTGATATATGCCAAAAGACATTTACTAAATCAGGACATCTGACTAGGCATCAGCTAATACACACGGGTGATCGTCCGTATCAGTGCGATGTGTGTGATAAATCATTTACAACATCAGCTCACGTCACCGTGCATAAGAGAACACATACCGGTGATCGTCCGTATCAGTGCGATATATGTGAGAAATCATTCTCTGATAACGGTAACCTAACGAAACATAAGAGAGTCCATAGCGGTGATCGTCCGTATCAGTGTGGAGTGTGTGAGAAATCATTCGGCCAGAAAAGAATTATGATGGAACATAAAAAACTCCACACAGGAGAGCGTCCGTATCAGTGCGATGTGTGTGAGAAGTCATTTGCTACTTCATCTCATGTCAGCAATCACAAGAGAACACATGGTGATCGTCCATATCAGTGCGATGTGTGTGATAAATCATTTGCTAATTCAGCTCAGGTCATCGTTCATAAGAGAACACACACCGGTGAGCGTCCGTATCAGTGCGATATGTGTGAGAAATCGTTCGGCCAAAAAAGTGTTCTGATGACCCATAAAAGAATCCACACCGGTGATCGCCCGTATCAGTGTGATGTGTGTGAGAAATCATTTACAACTTCATCTCAAGTCACCGTTCATAAGCGAAAACACACCGAGGATCGTCCGTATCAGTGCGACGTGTTACCGAAATAATGCGCCCAGAACATATAATGATGCATAAAATAATCAACTGTATCATTAAGGTATGTGCGGGAAATGATTCGGCAGGAACATTGAATTGAGACATGCACGATTTCACACCGGTACCAGTCAGAATCAGTGCGATGTATTTGAGAAATCATACGCACAATCAAATAGTTTGAAGAGATCGTTTTTGTAAGTCATTAATTTATATCGTTTGAGTTTATTCTGAAATTCCGGCTTCTGAATGTGATCCAGGGCTATTTCTTTGCTGTTCATAGTCCATTTCAATCTACATTTTGTCTGATTAAACGCATGTTTTGTTCTGCCCTTCGTTGTATAATAATTAAAAATGAGCCGTTAGCTGACAATGATCTGAATTTTCGGTAGGCATCTTAGTCCAGACGCCAGGATTTTTTGTTTAGATTCTGTTCAACCGGCCACCAAGAAAATTTCCGCCTATTGCCTGTTGTGGGGAACTACATTGCGGTTCATGTTAGGGTGGATGTAATTTCTGAAAGTGTTGCAACATTTTTTTATTCATGGTTTTTGATTGAATAAAGCTTAAAATAACCATAAACTGATATTTCAAACTACAGATGACACTTTATGTCATATTGGCATTATTTCCCTTTAAAATGTTAGGAATAGAGATATTATTTCACATCGCCACACAAGATTTTGGAAAATAAATACTATTTTCGAAAAAAAAATATTTAAGTGCGTTTTTTGGGCAAATATTTGCTTTCGTTTCAATTTATTTCTGAAACTGATAGCACACAGCTTGTAATTTCCCTAGTTAAATCCGAATGTTAAAGCGTAATAATTTTCTACGACAAACTGGGAAGTCAAATTGCCAGAAAAAAAACTCTGGATAATGCCTTGAATGACTATTTTTTGTAAAAAATATATACCTCCCCCCTAAAATTAGAAAATTGTCATTTTTGGCAGTTTTGATCATAAGACGCTTGTTATGTAATATCACAATGGAAATACACCAGTACCCGATCTTACCGTTGCCACAATGTCAACGGAGGGTCAAGTTAGTACTGAGTTGTAGCTTTAAGCTAAACCTAGTGATTGCATATAAATATTCAAGACGGCCTCCATCATTCAATAAGTGAAATCAGACCATACGGATGTGATCATATTATATTTAGTTGCAGGACATAAAGCTCAAGTTTGAACAACTTCTGAATGTCTAAAAGTTCATACAGCAACTGGAAAAGTTAACTGCCATAGTTTTGTAAGGTGATATAATCCTGAGTTGTAAGTATTTACATTCACAACAAGCACTGAAATGGCAATATAATCATTTTGTTTTTTGGGAAAAATTTAATTTTTCGCCACTATGTAAAATAACATGTGCAAATAGTAATTGGTGCGAAATAAAACTAGTTGGGTATGCTATAAACTTTTCTCATCGCTCACTTCTCCGTCACTCGTACAGTTATTGTCACACAGTTATTGATCGCAGCCACATGCATCGGTGCATTGAACATCCTCTTTCCTACAACGGCAACGTCATGTACTGCAATCGGACTTGCACTTGCATATGGTGAGTTCGAGAACGGCAGTCGGAGCTGGAGCGAGTGACATCATTTCCGGAACAAGGTGCCCATTATAATTATTAAGTATCCAGCCATTTGGGTCGTGGTAATGGCAGCAACAACATTGGGAAAAGAGCATGAGTCCATATATACGTTCGATAGTTAACGCGTTTTGGGTGCGAATTGAATGAGTCCATGGTCGGTGGCAGTTTGTCCATTCTCACGTTCTTCGTAGCGCAAGTCGTCCAGGGATGTCGAATCACGGTTGGAATAAACCAAAGAAACAAGAGACACAAATGTTTCCCTCATATGGTTCGGAATGCGAGTCGGGTCCTCCCCCATCTGCGTAAACGCCGGGATCAGTTCTGGGTGATCTTTCAATGTTCTGAACCATTTCAATTTCCTAATAGAACTGAATGCGTTTGTCGAATCGCATCCGCTCAATTCATGAACTGCTGGAATAATCAGTGACATGTCCTTGCCCACAACCTTTGCACAATCATGCACTGGGATATATCGACGTCGTTTGCCATTACCAGTTAGGAAGAATAACTCGTATACCCAGTAGTACACAAAACATTGGGCACATCGCCAGAACGTCTGAGTCACCACTCCAAACAATGAATATTTCAACTTGCAGTTCACTTGCTGCATGCCCCATGTGTACGAACATTCTTGAGTCAAGTTTCTTCGCGGTCGGACTCAAGATACCCAGACCAACCGCAACCATCCTTTGATAAAAACATTACTTTCTTTGAATCTGGAAATCCACTCGCAAGAAACACTTGCTGGCCATTTGGCAATAATAATGGTATCTTTAGGGACCAATTATTGAATAACAAGTTGACCATGTTTATTTTGTGGAGTTCTGTTCGAGTCATGCATTCCACTCATTTCCAAAGTTTGCAACGCAACTGAGGATTTTGAATGGGGCGTGATATAGAACCGGTTTAGAGCTGCAGACTGGCAACACAAATCCCGATATTTATCACAGTCCATATTTATGGATTGTTTTATGGCCATAACATGCCAAACTTCAGAGAAAGGCTGGCATGTGTCTTTCGGAAAAACGACAAATGCTATATGCAGTTTCTTCTCGAACATTAGTCTCGACTCCGCTACATTGACTATGGCCCCACAGGGCGTTGTTTACATGTTTACACATGAAATCCAGAGGAATCATTTCTGCTGGTGTCCCAATTTCATGCAACACATTATCATGGTCAATTAGATGCGGCGGTTCAATGTGTTCTTCGTTGCAACTAAGCCAGTCTAAAACGACTTTCACATCAACTGTCCAAATGTTTTGTTCATCAGCTTATGCAAACGAACTCCACGGTTATACGACTTTCCGCATACAATCCGGTTTACAGTGGCGCCACCATGCACCCAGCTTCTATAACAATGTATTCGAAGCCACTTCATATCTCTGTACATCCCTGCCATCGTCGTGATCAAATTCATCAGGGTTCCTCCATTCAATCATATGAGCCTTGCAGTATGTTGCTTCGTCGTATGCTACATAATTATGTCCTAGAGTCCTGAACAAATTCTGAAATCGTTTCGTCGTTGTATATACTGTTTCAAAATCAGTCGCTGAACCAGGAACCATCGGACAACATCCAATGTTAGTCTTCGTCACGTTGATTCGATTAGTGACACTAGCATGATATACACTCCAGCCAGGAACATATCCAGATTTACCTCTCTCAAAATGTACATCGAATAACTTAGTCGGTATTGTGTAAGAGAACATAGCTTTTGTCTCATGTATGCATGTTCTTTGGAACACACGTTGAACCAACGGATGCGCATTTTCCAGTTAGATGCACTGGGCCCGGTTGCTTCCCTCTGAGATTAAGACACACACGAATAGTATTATAAAATGAAATATGGGTTTCTGGTTGGCGTTCGTCCTTCTCTGGAATCACACCGAAGCAAACCTACTGAGATCAGCTGCCTGATATAACACCATATTCACCACGTCGTGGTTATATCCACCTACAGATGCTGTCGCTGTTCCATATGTCATATTGGTTGGCACTGTCAATCCGTCTCTCTCAATTTGTTCAAAACATGTGTAGTACTGGAAGATAACTGCAGTTCCTTGAGGATAGCCCTGGTGTTTGATGCGACATTGATGGCATTCTGTATATTAAGGGATTTACTGATCGCGAGTTCAGGTTTAGTCCGTGATTTATCAATAAAACACACTTTGTCAGAGTAATTCAGTTCAATCTTTTCCTTCAGTTTCTGTGTAGTGTAGACCTTGCGCCACTTCGGTTTGCCTATCTGTCGTAATATGTCCAGGAACTTTGATAGTAGATGACCCATATCATATGTGACACCTGTTTCAAAGTCCGGGAGAATACACCCATCAAATGTTCCAGTGCAACACCGTGTGGGGTAATCGTGTTACTGGAGGTGGTGGTCTCCAGCAGATATTTACGATGACACAACATGTGATGTCTTGCCTCAAGTGCTATCAACTTCGAAAAGTCAAACCCAACACGCCATTGCATCATGTCATCCTCCTTTTCCTTCGCACATCGTTCGGTAGTTTCGCAAGATATAAATGTACTGACCCGAACTAATGTCTTTACTCCCAAGTGAGACAACTTTGAGCATATAAGACATCTAGTTTTGAAGTCGAAATATTCTCTTGTAACTTGTGGATTTGTCTGATCAACAGTCGTGGATGTGGGCCGTTTGACTAATATGAGATCCGAAGAACTTGTGAAACTGGAGATTGGAGAAACAACTCTTATGCAAACTTATGTTGAGATCTTTAAGGTCAATTCCATATTCGTCATTTGATGATCGACGAACACACAGAGCAACTGAAAACGATTCCAAACAAGAATCGGAAGCTTTTCGCAGATTCTCGTCTTTTAATTTCTGACATAATAAACACCGTTTGAAATTCAACGAAAGTTTACACTTTTTGGCAACGGGTATTAATTTGAGAGGACTCGTCTCCATTTCAATTGAATCACTGTAATCTCCCATATATGTAATTATTCCAAAGTGGCTCAAACAGGCGTTACGCTACTTAGTGCAATGAGTAACACGGAGGGGCGTCGATCAATGAATAGAGATTTATTACGCGCAGTATGTATAGGGGATCAGTACAAACAGGCGTTATGCTGCTTAGGGCATTGAGTAACACAAAGGGGCGTCAATATAATTAAAGAATTAATTACGCGCAGTGTGTTAATGGGATCAGTACAAACAGGCGGTGGTTTTGACAGAGAGTCTTTTCAAATGACCACGCGCAGAACACCACCAGTCGAGCACCAATGGGCGTGTCCCAAATACGCGGCGCACCAAACATATACAATGATGTAATTTCTTCAACGCAAGTAGCTATCAAACGACTCAGCTTGATAAGGTATGTGCATAATGCATAAATGTGTATAGGAATATTCCGTGTTTGTCTCATTTTGTAATGTATTGTACTCTTGGGGCGATGGGTGCAATAACGTAACCAAACAAATGTGACAGAAGATGATACAATACGAAAACATTCATATGCATTATGTGTCTCGTCAACTCTTGAGAGTTTGTCCTGGATTATTGTTCAAAATGGAATTGAATTATCACCCATCTAGATGGGCTTTTGTATTCTGCCATACCGAAATTTCTAAAACTGATTTTGTTTCTTCTGAATTTTGGGGTGGGGGTGACACAATCTACCACAACATAGCATCTATGGCAAATAATGACATTATTATCCTACAATCATATGCATTATATATTTCCATAAGTTTAGATATTATATACGGGATCTCCATTCAATGCAATACTGAATAATCGCCTATTATGAGGGGCGAAACAACTGAAAATGAATGATTTTTTGTCTATTTTCCACGTAAATTTAAGAAATTTTTACATCTATCACCGCAATCATGGCATTGCATTACTTTGTATTTATAAGTGTGTAACCTGCCATATCGTAGCATATTGCGCTATTTTGTCTATTTTTACAATAAATCTAAACAAAATCTTCGTTATATCATGACATGGCGATCCCATTTGGGCGTAATTTTAACTGGAGCGCTCGAATGGGTAACTGGATACTGTCCGCAGCTGAGTAAAGTACCACCGCCGGTATGAGTGATTCATTGTACACAAGGCGCGTAACGCTCGATTGGGCGCTTTTGGGAAATTTACATACCTCAATCTCCAGTTAAATGCAGCAAATTATTAAGGTTTGATACCAGGAATTTTCCGGAAAATTACAAAGCGGGCACTATCAGTTAGAAAACATTAATCAATCGAACGCTGATTTTAGCCCTAAAAATGCACTTCATTGACTATTTTTCGAAATCAGTATAACTATTAGAGCTTGTGTTGTAGCTACGACATATGGAATCTTTACGTTAACATAATGATGATTAGTAATGCCATAAAGCCATAACTTGTCATAGCTAGTTCGAGTTTTCGGTTTATAGTTATTTTAAGCGGATAACGATGAATGATGGCGAAAAATAACTTTTTCACACAACAAAATAATATTGCCAGTTAAGTGCTTGTTGTACATGTAAATTCCTATAACTCAGGATTATATTACTTTACGAAACTATGATAGTTAACTTTTTTCAGTTGTTTTATGAACTTCTAGACATACAAAAGTTGTTCAAACTTGGGTTTTAAGTCCTGCAACTAAATATAAATTGATCACATCCGCATGGTCTGATTTCGCGTATTGGATGTAGAAGCCGTCTTTAATATTTATATGGAATCCAAAGGTTTGGTTTAAAGCTACAGCTCGGTACTAACTTGACCCTCCGGTGACATTGTGAACACGGTAAGATCGGGTACGGGTGTATTTCCATTGTAATATTACAGAACAAGCGTCTTTTTAACGAAACTGCAAAAAATGACAATTTTTCTAATTTTAGGGGGGGGGGTTATATTTTTTACAAACAATAATCATTAGAGGCACTACGTGGCAACACGTGGGAATTTTCTTGGTGGCCGGTTGAACTAACTCCTAAAATAGAGCCCTTTTCAGACTTGGCATCTGGACCAATAGTAGTTGTACTTAGGAAAATAACTGTAATTGTCAGGATAATATACAATCAGCCATCACAATCTTCAAGACTCCAATATTAATGTAGTAGTCATATTAGTACACATTTGTATAATTGTCATCAGTATAGTTATTTCGTTTAAATTTCAATTTAATGAAAATAAGTATGATACGAATCATGCATACGATCAGTTGAGTGCCATGTTAGATTGGTTATAACACATTCTGACCCTAGCTATTTATCTGTCCAATACATTTAATTAGTGCATGTTCGCATTACTAGAAATACTATTATCGTGCATCGTTCCCAGTATATCCCACCAGAGACAGACAAAGATGCATACAATCGGCAAACAATGTAAGTTTTAACATATATGGACTCATTGCAATGCACTGAACTCAGTAACCTTATAGTTTGTACTATACAGAGTAAAAACTTTGAGAAAACAGAGAATTCATTAACGTATAACCTATTATAGGTGGACCGGACCGTTTTGGACCGGTCCAGCCATGTGTACCGGACCGGAATGGCCTGGACCGGACCGAACTGGACCGCCTTGGCAGCGGACCGGACCACCCAAGGTGGTCTGTCCGGTCCGCATCACTAGTATGCACCAATGTTGGATTTTCATTATTCGTATTTATATATTCATGTAATCATATATTTATTGTCATGGACCTTAGTGGTTTACACCACATTCTTGGGGTCAGTTGTATGGATTACATGTCTATTCTTAAAGCCATTTTGCAATTATTTTATATTTATACTATTTGTCTTCGCTATGTGTGTTCTTGTGTGGCTCACATTCATATGGATAATCCACTTGGGTGTGAGTCATATGCATTGTATGGGAGGCCAAATTCACATTTAATAATGAACTGTGCTTAAGCGCAAATACCGGTAGGGCATTTACGCTTAAGCGTAATTAATTACGCTTAAGCTCAATTAATTGCGCTTAAGCGCAATCAATTGCACTTAAGCGCAATCAATTGCGCTTAAGCGTAATTGTGACTACTATCTAACCTACCCATAAACTTTTTTATTGAATAACATTTGAACATACGTATACATAGCTAATACAAGTTACATCTAAAGAATGCATTAATATGCAGACACACGCCTATCGCCTATCGCCTCTCTACAGCCATACCAGCTTTCATACGTAACTTACATACAATCCCGACCGAGGACACGTTCACGAACCGGGATACCTTGTCATGGGAATACTTAGCATTTGACTTACATGTCAAAGATTTGCTAAATATGGAGTATAAACTACGAGTATTATTTTCAGTCATTGCCGTCTATTATATATTGGACAGTTTCGAAGCCTGGAAATATATATGCGCTCATGGAATTTTAGAGATTTCAGACATACAATATAAAACTATTTTTAAGGGTCAACTGTGTAATCGGTATTTGTGTTTAGTATCTAAAATCATATGTTCTAATGCTAAAATAATATACATTAAGAATTCAAGATATATCATTCATATGTGCAGGAATTGGCGTTAATTTGACGAATCGTGTGGAAATTTGGCGTGCAATTTGTCGAGGTGTGTGAACGTAGCCTTAGTCCCGTGGGTGAAGGTCGGCTGTTATCGGTGGTGAACAAGTAGATATAGTTTCTTTAACAGAGTATAAGAACATGTGATGTGGGTATATATATATATATATACACACAATGGAAGTAATAATTAGTTATGTGCTCTGGTCCACATTTCTGTATTCATTCATGGCCAACTAAGGACGGCTATGAATAGTGGGAGTAATATAATAGTAGCAATAATAACATTTCTGGTGATAGGAGTAATTATTGTGCATTTTCTTTCACGGCAAATTTGAACAAGAACCAGTCTTTTTCGAACTCTTCCAATTTAAATTCACGGCGTGCATTATATTTTTCACATTTATATCGAAAGGGTAAATCTCCTTGGAATGACGAAATTGTTAATTTTTCTGGTGTGAATTTTGTTCTGTAGATATATTGTTTTACTAAGAGCCAGAATAAATTAGTGGTATAATTGTCATTTACACAGCGGGACCCAATTATCATTATTCGTTTAGTCGCTTGCAATTTGACGTTGTTTCGGTTACCCCATGAATGTGTGTCTGTCAGAAAAGTTTGAACGTGTTCACATTCCCAAAATATATGTGATATGCTTTCCTTCTTGTCTTTGCAACGCACGCATGTATCATCTTGTCGAATTTTGGCTATTTTCAGGAAGCTATTAGTTGATATAATTCTAGAGTTAATTCTATACTGAAGCCATTTAAGCTTTGTGTCAGGCGTCGTGGAAAATGGTAGTTTATTGTATATATTCCAGTCAATTTCTTCTTCGCCTATTTCTATTTGCCATTTTGCATGGGAAGTGGGTACATGGCAATCGTGGTTTAATATGTCATAGAAATCGCGTCCTCCGCGAGGATTTCTGAGTAGGGTCACAAACTTATCTGGGAGGGTGGGCATCGGACAATGGGTTTTGAGATTTTGTTTGAGTAAAAGATAAGCTGTCGTCGGATACTATTTAAGATAAGGAAGTGTGTACGTATTTTGTAAGTTGAGTATATCGTTTCAGTCGTATGGAAATTGCCGCTTTCTTGTAACAGATCGTGTACAAAATATATTCACTCCTTGCGCCATGCAGCAAAATTGATAGGGCTTCCATTCATTTTTATATTGGCGTTGTTCCAGAGAGTGCATGTAGATATGTTTACATTTCTAATATTTTTTTCTAGGAAATTTGCCCATGCTATAAGTACGTCGCGCCAAAAGTGATTTTGAACCTTGTTCGCTTTACTGTAAAAATATGAATAATGATAGGTGAGGAAAAAAGGGTCTTTAAGAATAGGGAGTTCTGTCAACGGGGTCCATTTAGAGCTTTTATTCACTAAACGCCTGATCCATGTTATTTTCATGGAAGTGATGAAGTTTTTAATATCTACCATCTTGAGGCCACCTTGTTTATAGTCTTTGCATAACAGTTTTCTCTTGACTCGGTCACGCTTGCTGCCCCACACAAAGTTAAAAAACAATGATTCTAGTCTATGTACAAATTGTGGTTCTCGGTTGGGGAGCGATATGAATAGGTGAGTAAGTTTGGGGAGTATGAGAGATTTAATCACCGTTATTCTACCTAGCGGGGTAAGTAATCTGTGCTTCCAAATTTCGATGGATCTTGTTATGTCGTCGAATTTCTTTTCGTAATTATCTGACATTAAGTTTAAGTTTGTATTAAAGATGGATTATCTCTTTAAATAACAAATTTTAAATAGTTGCGTGGGTATAAAATAATAGATATGAATTGAAGACCTATGTCCGGAAAAGCTTCTATCAATTAATATTGATTTTATTTCGAATATTAAATCGGGCCCATTTATGTTACTATTTTTAGAACCGACCATTCGGATGAGACCGTATTGCGATATAGAGCACTGGTCTGTTCATACGCCTACGCAACGAATGTCAAATGTCACAGATTGGTTGTTTATATTGTTTTGTTCCACAGATATAAGCGATAATGAGTATAATTAACGTTTATTTGTGACAAAATTGCGCAATATAATTTCTGGTCTCCGTTAACAGTAACCACTATTGTTCGTTAGCTGAAGAAACACGCCTTTTTAGACCAGAAAATATTCGAAATAAAATTAATATTAATCAATAGAAGCATTTCCGGACAGGAGTCTTCGATTCAAATCTAATATTTTATACCCCGGTAACTATATAATACATGTTTACAAAGAGATAATCCACCTTTAAAGCGGATACCAAGTAGGTCGAAAGAATCTGAAAATTTTATATTGAGGTCTGGGCATATATGGTAACTTCGCCCTGTATAACAACCAATCCACGAAGCCTGACATTTACTAGGGTTGATCCATAAACCAGAAATTTGTGCGAAAACGTCAAGAATGTGATATGCTTCTCTTACACTTGTTTCATTGCCGTCCAGGATGAGTGTCGTGTCGTCTGCGTATTGGGTTAATCTGTATTCTTCACCACCGAGGGTTATACCTTTACTATTTCTATTATTTCTAACCATGAGTGCTAGCACTTCCGCGCATATTAAAAAAATATAGGGTGAAATTGGGTCTCCCTGTCGACAGCCTCGAGAAATAATAAAATTTTGTGATATATGCCCATTAACGAGAACGGACGAATTTTTATTTTTATAGAACACTGAGATCCATTTTTTAATCGAGTCACCAAAATTAAACATATCAAGGCATTTGTGTAGAAATTTCCATGACACAGAATCAAATGCCTTTTCAAAGTCAACGAGAAGAAGAAGCCCTGACTTATTTTTTATTTTCGTATTATAAATAATGTCATATATTAGCCTTGTATTGTCGCCGATATATCTGCCTTTTAGGAATCCAGTCTGATCAGGATTGATAATGTTTGGTAGTACGGTTTTTAATCTTTCGGCAATACACGATGATGCTAATTTATAGGTACAGTTTAATAAGGTTATTGGTCTAGAGTTCTTTAAAAGTTGGCGATCGTTGACTTTCTTTGGAATGAGTGTAATCAGGCCTTGTTTTTGTGTGATGGACAATTGTCCAGCGTCAAAGGATTCGTTTAGTGATTCACATAGAATTGTTTCTCCTCTAATTTCAAGTAAAAGGGTATCCAAGAATAGACGTTTACTAATTTTGCACGTAAAATCGTTCTTGTCAACTTTCTTTTGAACATAGTCGTATCGTTTTTCGATAGTTTCGATAATTGTTTTTACTAGTTGAATATAGTTTTCGTCATGTAAAAGAGAAGTATTGAACTTCCAGAAACCCTGACCATGTTTTATATTATTAAGAGTAAGTTTGAGAGTAATAATGGAGTGATCAGTTCTGTAACCCGGCAATATATCGGTGGCGTCTTGTCCGGTTAAATTTACCAGCTCTTTAGACATGAGAAAATAGTCAAGTCTTGCCATTTTTATCGGTGACTTTCTTCTCCAAGTGAATCGTTTTTCATTTTCATTATGTATCCTCCATGCGTCTACTAACTCTAGGTTGTCGACAAGGACACTGACTGCTAGTTTTGCTCGGGGGTTATTACAGTTTACATAATTAAAGGTATCTTTCTGTTGGTTTTGGACTAGGTTCCAGTCGCCACAGATGATAATTTGTGTGTTTCCCAGTTCGATTATAATATCTTTGATTTTATTGTAAAATTCAGGATTGTCATCATTTGGACCATAAATATTAGCTAGTGTAAATCGGATTGTCTCGATAGTTATGTCGAGTATAAGGTAATTCCCATTTTTGTCTTTTACTCTTTTGTGTATTTCAAAGGATTTGAAGAGGATTGCCACTCCGCGAGACTGGGATGAATATGGTGCCATTTCCATCTTATATCCCCATTCTGCTGTAATTATTTTCTCTTGCTCTGTTGTAAAGTGGGTATCTTGTAGACAGTATATTGAGGACTTCAAATTTCTGAGGTATCGGAATACATCACGGCGTTTTTCGGCAGTTAGAAGACATAATTTTTATAGACATTTGATCATGATATAGGCACGCAGACGACAAGACACTCGACCAGGTTGGGCTATCCAGATAGCATTACAGAAATGATTACATAGGTATTGTATATATGTGAGTAGACCCTTACATATAGTTATACCACCGATTTCAGTCGAACAGCGAAAACATATTGCAAAACATACATTCAACATACATGCATACACAAAAACAATAATAAATACAATCCGGTAGAAGACTACCATGACGACGATCAAAGAGACCGCCCTGTGTGACCGAGAATATTATGGTCAGTTATGCTATTTGGAATAAAAATTAGCCATATTGTTATTTAATAATGGTTTGTATTTTAAGTGATAATGTCAATCATTTGGAAATGGGGCAAATATATTGTCTACACGAATATCATATATAATCTAAGTCGGTAGCAGACTAGAGCCACAATGTGTTCATGCACACTCACATTTTTTTTTGGAATTGGTGATTATGAACACCGTGTGTATCTTTAATCTCCAACATTTAGAGCTATTATTGGAATATCGAATGGGAGACTTTTAGGCAGGATATTTTGCAACGGGTATAGAGGGCTGTTGTTGAAGTTCAGACAAACGTTTTGTCATGCCACACAAACAATTATAATAGCCTCAACTCCCTTTACGATTTTCCAGTTTAAGAAGGGGAGAGTAATAAGAACTTTTCAGTCGTGTAATATTAGCCTTATTTGAAACATGTCGCATATTGTATTCAAATGTATGTTTTTTTTAAGCAGTAACGATGGGTTATATGTGGGGGTGCACGGGGCATAGTAAAAAATAAATAACATGACCAACATTCCAGTGTTGGTCATGTGACTACTATATCCAGAAGTGATCTTTGTTCATGATGAGTTTACAAAGGCTTTGATGATAATTGGATGGCTAGACAAGTGAAATACACAAATACTCATGCTGTGTGAGTTTGCGTTCAAGCTATGATCATGTGGTTGGTGGCCTATTTTGGATTCAGGTCATACAAACTTGGAGGTATATTGAGATCGTCGGTTCTGTGTCATTTGTATTTGTGGATTTTAACATACTTGTGGACTTATACTCTTTTCAATCGAGGTATATATGCGTATATGATGAGTGAGTGTGCATCATTTTAAAAAGAAATTAAGCTTAGGCTTGCATAGGATTTACATGTTAAGACACACGAATCATGGGCTGTATATCAGTCTATATTGAGGAAGCGTTCGAATTTTGAGTCGGAATCTCAATACAAGTGTGCAACATATATTATATGAGCTATTTGTCAAATAGAATCAGCTGTGTTGAGATTCTCATTTTGGAATCCGACTCCCATCCCCGGTGACAAGAGGAGATATTTATTTTTGCCAAGTTAGCATAAACCTACCCATAAACTATTAGCATGACCTGGTGTATCACCTAGCAACACAAGATGAGCATTGAGCTAATTTTAAACTGTACTCAACAGTCAACTGTGAGTTTGTGTTCAACAATGAGAATCCCTAATTACATATTGTCAGCATCCCTCTATCCAAAGTATTGATGTCTCCTTCCCGGAACTCTAGTATTTTTTTGTATGATGTTTTTAATGTATTTTTGCACAGATTTTAGCTATGGTAATATCCTATACATGCATGCGGTGTCACTGCATGAGGGCTTTCTTACCTCATACAGTGATGCTCTAATTAATCGACTTCTTAACCACAGCATAATTATGGGTAACTTTTCAGGATTTAGTCGGAAATATGGCTTGTTGCCATTCATCGAAAAGCTCTCGAGCCATATTTCCGACTAAATCCTGAAAAGTTATCCATAATGCTGCTGTGGTTAAGGAGTTGATTAATTAGAGCATTACTGTATGGTTTACTTATTGACTTAAATCAGGGGAAAAACCCTATTTTCATATTATCAACATCCCTGTCCAAAAAATGGTGTGTAATTACTGAAGCTTTGGTGTATCAGTCCAGGAGCTCTAGTTTTTCTTATTAAATCAGCATCTCTTGCCCAAATCTATAGTATTTCCATGATCATATAGTGTGAATGTGGTGTCACCAAGGGCTTTCTTCCCTCATATGGTGTGCCTGTATACTCGAACATTGTAGAACATCAATGTCGCCCCGACTAATACAGAAAGTAATGCTAATGCAAGTAGCCCCAACTAATATATACCGAAGATAATATAATGCTACCACGAGTCGCTCCAACTAAAACAGAAGGTGATACTATTGTAAGTCAGCCATTTTGATAAAGTAGTTGGGCTAGCTCCCTACCCATCCAAACCAATGAAACCAAGAGGTGATATGTCAATAGGAGTTAATGCTAAGTTATGGATAAACCTATTTTTTATTATTTTTCACCAGGGGTGTTTTGTTACATATAACCATGAATTGCGCATAAGCGCAAATAATTACACTTAAGCGCAATTAATTGCACTTAAGCGTAATTATTTGCGCTGAAGCGCAACTGATTGCGATTAAAGGGGTACTGTACGCCAGTTTCAATAAATTTCCGGTGATAACAACGATCTATTATCGATACTGTATAGAAACATAAGTAATTTGAGTCGAAGATGTATTCTGTAAACGCTCAGGTTAATAGGATATCTTAAAATTTAATAATTTAATATAAATTGAATTTATGGCTGGAGCCATAAAATGGCGTAAATTAAAATACGAATTTCCGTGTACAAAACGTAATCAAATTATAATTGAGGGATACTGGATTAGTAAACCCATTGCACACACGATCGTTTGAAAGATTATGCTTATACGCGGAGAAAACTCAGGCCACGCATTGACTAGTGACGATACAATAACTTAAATGAGTATATGGGACTACTATGCATATAACATAATTTTTATTTGATTCATTTGGTTGAAAACTGTACAAAAATTACTCGACAACGACAATTTGTATTTTTGCATTCCGGTAAATTTTCCATCCGTAACACTACTTCGTACTCAACAGACTTTCAAAGAATTGAAAAGTTGTTACCTTATTCTCCGACCCAGGGATTATAGAAACCAACAACAACATCTTGGGTACAGTACCCCTTTAAGCACAATTAATTATTAAATGTGAATTTGGCCTCCCATAGCATTGTATATTTTATGTAGTTTTATGTTGTCTTTGGTTCACACTCGTGCTTGTGGTCGATGTACATTGATATTTCTGTGTATCCAATTGGTATTTGACATTTATTTCATCGTTTGTTTGCTTTACTTGATTGGCTCACATCCGTGTGGTTAATCCACTTGGATGTGAGCGAACGCTATTGTTGTTTTCAGTGTTGTATTGTTACCCATTCTTCGCCCATATGTTTGTGACTAGTTTGCTGCCATTTATATGTGTACAATTTGCATTGTTATTTATTTCATCGTTCATTTTCGTGGTTAACTTACATCCACATGTTCTAGCCATTTGGATGTGAGTTATACCAATGGAGTCTAAAGAAACGTTTTGTTATATTTGTAGGATGGAGATTGGTGCGAGTGATGGAACGATTCTATCGATTGAAGATTCCCTTTTGTTGAGCGAACTCTCGGATCATTTGAATGTGAGCTATCACTTGGAGAATGACGATGTTGATGGCATTTTGAATCTAAAAGACAACACCCAACTTCCGTCCATTCTGGAGCCCGTTGAAATGGCAGCAACAAGTACGCTCACAACGACGCACTTGGAGAATGATATCATCCAACTACCAGAGCCCGTTGCAACAAGCACGCCCGGCAAAACAAACTCCATCGCGTACCGGTACACGTGTGATCTGTGTATACGTATGTTACAAATCGTCGGTCGAATTTCGTAAGGCATGCCAACCACCACCAGGAATGCAGCGTGGAGGAAGGTAGGCCTAACGGTGGTAGGGATATTGATCACATTTGCTCGAAATCGTACAGATCGCGCCAGGGACTTCGTGCCCATTGTGCATTCACACATGGCGAGAAGAACGGGATGAGAGTATATATATGTGATATATGTGGAATGAAGAATGTCAGCAGGAAAATACATTATAGTAAAAAAAACTAGGTCTCCACTTTTGTAATAACAAAATTACAGCTTTTGAAGTAAACTGACTCAATACATTTTGACGGGCGCTGAACGATTTTCAAGACAAAGTCAACCCGATAATCCATAGTGGCTATCGCCCATACGAGTGTGACTTGTGACTGAATATATTTAGTGAGTCCAGTTCCGTGACAAAAGAATCTACACCTGTAATCGACCATACGAGTGTGGCGTGGTTTGAATAGCTTTCAGTTACACTATCACAAGACAAATCACACAGTCAATCGTTCACACACATGTCATGTGTACCAAAAGGCTTGAGGAACGTTTCTGGGTGAACTGTGAAGTTAATTTATCATATTTTGGCTTCAGTAAATGTGAATCAGTGGACGAATTTGCATGGCTGGTGGATTTAGAGATCTGGTACATTACTAATATTTTAAGACTTTCTTTATAAACTACACACTTCAAGATTAAAACTAATTGACGTGGTTTGCATAGCTTTCAGTCATGCCAACACAAGAGAAATCCCACAGTCAATAGCCCATACACGTGTGACGTGTACCAAAAGGCACTTAGTGAGTCCGGTTCCGTGCCTAAAGAATACACACCGGTGATCTACCATACGAGTGTGACGTGGTTAGAATAGCTTTCAGTCATACCAACACAAGACCTAGTTTTTTTTACTACAAAAGCTGGCGTTTTTGACTTCAAAGGCGGAGACCTCACTTTACTACAAAAGTGGTGAGGTACTTCAAAAGCTGGCGTTTTTTATGTTACGCCAGCTTTTGAAGTAATGACCACTTTTGAAGTAGGTCTCCACTTTTGAAGTAAAAAACGCCAGCTTTTGAAGTACCTCACCACTTTTGTAATAAAATCGCCAGCTTTTGTAGTAAAGTGAGGTCTCCGCTTTTGAAGAAAAAAACGCCAGCTTTTGTAGTAAAAAAAAACTAGGTCTCCACTTTTGTAATAACAAAATTACAGCTTTTGAAGTAAACTGACTCAATACATTTTGACGGGCGCTGAACGATTTTCAAGACAAAGTCAACCCGATAATCCATAGTGGCTATCGCCCATACGGGTGTGACTTGTGACTGAATATATTTAGTGAGTCCAGTTCCGTGACAAAAGAATCTACACCTGTAATCGACCATACGAGTGTGGCGTGGTTTGAATAGCTTTCAGTTACACTATCACAAGACAAATCACACAGTCAATCGTTCACACACATGTCATGTGTACCAACAGGCTTGAGGAACGTTTCTGGGTGAACTGTGAAGTTGATTTATCATATTTTGGCTTCAGTAAATGTGAATCAGTGGACGAATTTGCATGGCTGGTGGATTTAGAGATCTGGTACATTACTAATATTTTAAGACTTTCTTTATAAACTACACACTTCAAGATTAAAACTAATTGACGTGGTTTGCATAGCTTTCAGTCATGCCAACACAAGAGAAATCCCACAGTCAATAGCCCATACACGTGTGACGTGTACCAAAAGGCACTTAGTGAGTCCGGTTCCGTGCCTAAAGAATACACACCGGTGATCGACCATACGAGTGTGACGTGGTTAGAATAGCTTTCAGTCATACCAACACAAGACCTAGTTTTTTTTACTACAAAAGCTGGCGTTTTTAACTTCAAAAGCGGAGACCTCACTTTACTACAAAAGTGGTGAGGTACTTCAAAAGCTGGCGTTTTTTATGTTACGCCAGCTTTTGAAGTAATTACCACTTTTGAAGTAGGTCTCCACTTTTGAAGTAAAAAACGCCAGCTTTTGAAGTAACTCACCACTTTTGTAATAAAATCGCCAGCTTTTGTAGTAAAGTGAGGTCTCCGCTTTTGAAGTTAAAACGCCAGCTTTTGAAGTAACTCACCACTTTTGTAATAAAATCGCCAGCTTTTGTAGTAAAGTGAGGTCTCCGCTTTTGAAGTTAAAAACGCCAGCTTTTGTAGTAAAAAAAATTAGGTCTCCACTTTTGTAATAACAAAATTACAGCTTTTGAAGTAAACTGACTCAAAACATTTTGATGAGCGCTGAACGATGTTCATGACAAAGTCAACCCGATAATCCATAGTGGCCATCGCCCATACGAGTGTGACGTGGTTTGAATAGCTTTCAGTCATGCCAACACAAGATAAATCACACAGTCAATCGCCCATACACGTGTGACGTGTACCAAAAGTGAGTCCGGTTCCGTGACAAAAAGAATCCACACAGGTAATCGACCTTACGAGTGTGACGTGGTTAGAATAGCCTCCAATCATACCAACACAAGAGAAATCACACAGTCAATCGCCCATACACGTGTGACTTGTACCAAAAGGCACTTAGTGAGTCCGGTTCCGTGACTAAAGATGCCACACAGGTGATCGACCATACGAGTGTGACGTGGTTTGAATAGCCTCCAATCATACCAACACCAGAGAAATCACAGTCAATCGCCCATACACGTATGACGTGTACCAGGAAGGCATTTAGTTAGTCCGGTTCCATGCCTAAGCATATGGGAACACACATAGGTGGTCCCTATCATACGAGTATGCAATGTTGTTCCCAGTCTGTTCGTCAACCTGGCGATCCACACTGGTGACCGACCTTATAGGTGCGACGTTTGTTAGAAGAAGTTCGCCGTGACCGTGAGTCTTACAATATATAAGAGAATCCACGCTGGTGACAAGATGTGTGTCTGAAGACGTTCTGTCTGTCCAGTAACATTGCAACATGTATATTTCCTCAAAATTGGGGGACGTGACAAATGTACCAGTTACAACGGAGAATAGTTGGTCTATTTGTCCTCTTCTTTGGAAGAACAGTCCTATGTCAAACTTCCAATTCGCAATGTTCCTGGTGCCAAAAGGTACAGTCTCCTTTTTGTAATTTTATAATCAATAATGATAAATAAGTCCATTTTCTTAATGTGGTTCATTCTGATTGGCCAACTATGAAACAAAGGACGAAAGTCCAGATGTCAGGTGATTAAGAATGTTATACAACAAGACACCGATTCTGCATTATTACATGAGTCATTGTCCCAGTTAGAATAATATTATCATGCACGTGCTACCGAATAATACGTCAAAGATGTTCATTCAATTTACAACTGAAATACAATCTCCTTTGGACACTTTAATAACGAGAGATAGTGGTTCCTGGAATTACCAACTAAATTATTGAACATACTCACGTCTGTCACGGGATTGTGTTATATCGTTCGAGACTTCGTGACAGCTCTAGAACCACCAAAAGAGGGAACAGGATAACAAGAAAATCGCATACCATATCACTGTGTAGATCCGGCCTCTTTGGGCGCTACAGTTGTAATGTTTTATCATAACATTTAATGTTCAGGCGTTATGTTGTGGCGATTCTCCATGGCGACCAGTGGAGCCCGTGTTCCGAGCGTGTATTATACCATGTGGTAGCTATGCCTGCGATTGCATTGTTGAATGTGAGTCCTCTGCGAGTGGGAGGTGTCAACAGTGGCCACAATCGCCAGTAACTGATGTTGCCCTGAATAGGACAGGTATGTTACGGTAAGTTGCTGGTAAGTCGATGGCAATCCTATTGGGAAGGGACTGGCATATATTCTATTTTGTGTTATACATAATTGCTCATCAATCCCTTTCACAGATGGTTTGCAGTATATCAATAAATTCATTGTTGCAATTTTGTTCTGCATTTGGTATTTAGTTTTTGTTTTGGAAAGGGGTTACCACATTGCGAGCAGCGCCCGGTCTGGGCGTTTATAACTAACGTAGTTGAAAATGAGGGGAGTAGTAATTATGAGCTACATTGTAGATCTAGATATCAATCATGATCGACCAGTGCGCACTAAGATGTATGTTTGCAAAGTTTGACTGATATATGAAATGTCTGATCAACTTGCATTTATATTTCATAGAACATAACCACACACATATGGTTTCTTGAATTTAACAATCGAGATAACGGTAATTTAACAATCGAAACTGTACGAGTGTACTCGTTCTGTTCAGACTGGTTTATACATAATAGCTATTTGATACCACACGGACGACAGTGGTACGGTTACATTGATAATATTAATACAAACTTTATCCCTATCTACGCACACATTAGTTTGCCTCAAAATTGCTGTGCTCACATTGGCGTATAATTAATTGTTTGATGTGATCACTATCCTGTGATATCAAATTTGAGGTTGCTTTCGATGGAAATTTGACTAATTATTATTTAACTACATCAACAACATCGTTCCATTCATTCTTAATTTTGTTATGCGTTTCATTTTGTATTGCTGTGCCTGACAATTGACCATAACATAATTAATTGTATTCGTATATTGTGTTGAATAAATTTTGAAAGGAGACTGAACCTTTTGGCATCAAGAACATTGAAATTTGAACTTTCCCTGTATAGCGACATAATGCCATCGAATCCGTTATTTTATATATACTCAATCATCAGAGTGTATGTGAACCCAACGGTTTCCACACAACACATTTCTGGCTCCCGTGTTTTAAAGCTGGCCACGTTTGACTTCGGTTATGTGACATAATTTTAATGATTGAAAATTGTTGTTAATGTCGCCTTCCGGAGACGAATCTAATAAACCAAACATTTTCTGCTGTCCCTAGCGCGTCGGGTCACCTAATTTCGAGGGTACGAATATGCAGTTAAATGTGAGGCCAATAATAAATATACCAACTATTTTCCGTTGGAACTAATACATCACCTAATTTCGAGAAACTATATATGTCGTCATGTTACTGGGCTGACAAAGCGTCTTCAGTCTTGTCTGACTCAATGTAACATCGAACTTCTTCTGACAACGGTCGCACTTGTAAGGGCATTCAATAGTGTGGATTGTCAGACTGACTAGGAACAATCTTATATACTCGTATGATTGATCACCTATGTGTGTTCATATGCTTAGGCAGGAAAACGGACTCACTAAATGCCGTTCGGTACACGTCACACTTATATGGGCGATTGACACTATAAATTATCTTCTGCTGTTATGACTGAAGGCTACTCGAACCACGTCACATACATATGGTCGATTACCTGTGTGGATTCTTTTGTCACGTAACCGGACTCACTAAGTGCCTTCTGGTACACGTCACACTCGTATGGGCGATTGACTGTGTGATTTATCTTGTATTGGTATGACTGAAGGCTATTCGAACCACGTCACATACATATGGTCGATTATCGGTGTGGATTTTTTGGTCACGGAACCGGACTAACTAAGTGCCTTTTGGTACACGTCACACGCGTATGGGCGATTGACTGTGATTCTCTTGTGTTGGTATGACTGAAGGCTATTCGAACCTCGTCACATGCATATGGTCGATCACCGGTGTGGATTCTTTTGTCACGGAACCGGACTCACTAAGTGCCTTTTGGTACACGTCACACGCGTATGGGCGATTGACTGTGATTTCTCTTGTGTTGGTATGACTGAAAGCTATTCAAACCACGTCATACTCGTATGGTCGATTAACGGTGGGGATTCTTTTGTCACGTAACTGGACTCACTAAATATATTCCGTCACAAGTCACACTCGTATGGGCGATAGCCACTATGGATTATCGGGTTGACTTTGTCATGAAAACCGTTCAGCGCCCGTTAATATGTATTGAGTCAGTTTACTTCAAAAGCTGTAATTTTGTTATTACAAAAGTGGAGACCTAGTTTTTTTACTACAAAAGCTGGCGTTTTTTACTTCAAAAGCGGAGATCTCACTTTACTACAAAAGCTGGCGATTTTATTACAAAAGTGGTGAGTTACTTCAAAAGCTGGTGTTTTTTTACTTCAAAAGTGGAGACCTACTTAAAAAGTGGTGTTTTACTTCAAAAGCTGGCGTAACAGTTACTTCAAAAGCTGGCGTAACACAGATTATCTGGCGTAACTTCAGTTCATATCTATTATTTTATACCCACGCAACTATTTAAACTTTATTTAAAGAGATAATCCATCTTTAAAACCAACCCACGTTTTGTGACATACTACGTATATGATATCGTCGTCCCGTGGATACTTCCTAATATTACGTCAATTTTTGTTACGAAATTCGCAGAGTACTCGTACGTACATTATATCCTGCCGATCTGTATCGCCACATACAATCGCCCAATACACGTATCCATTCTTGGGAACCATATTTTGAAATTTTATCGGCATAAAACTTTTGTCTCTTTTAGTGACGTTTAATGAACAAAGGAAATCGGCGTTTCTTATCGATAATGATCTTGTCGGTTATAACGTGGGTTTTTCGCGTATATTTATAGTCTACGACGGCGTAGATAGCAATGACTATAACAAACCGTCAATTCATCTCTTCCTGTGAACACTAAATAATCAACACACAAGATAATCCACAGAATCAATACGCGTCAGGATATATGCCGTCAGGATAGCCTATATGCCGGAAATATTTAGACATTCGGAAATGTGAAAGTTTTCATCGTCTACTCTTCACGCCAGATGATGTATGTAGGAATGTATTCACACAATCAAAAACTAGCAACGGAAACAAAGGAATTCGGGCAGACGAACTGATCCGTCTCATCGATACCCAGCATAGGCCTATGCATGAAACCGCATGCTCTGATTGTCTGACGGCACACGGAAGGATATAGGCCTAAACATGGGCGACCGTCCACATGGGTGTGATATATGCCAAAAGACATTCGCTGATAACAGTACCCTGACGCAACATAAGATAGTCCATATACCTGTAGGCGATCGCCCGTATCAGTGTGATGTGTGTGAGAAATCATTTACTACTTCATCTCAAGCCACCGTTCATAAAAGGTCACATACCGGTGATCGGCCGTATCAATGTGATATATGCCAAAAAACATTTACCAAATCAAGACATCTGACCAGGCATAAGCTCATACACTTGGGTGATCGGCTTTATCCGTGCGATGTGTGTGAGAAATCATTTACTACTTCATCTCAAGTCAGCGTTCATAAGAGAACACATACCGGAGATCGTCCGTATCAATGTGATGTGTGTGAGAAATCATTCGGCCAGAATAGTGCTCTGATGGCACATAAACGAATTCACACGGGTGATCGTCCGTATCAGTGCGATGTGTGTGAGAAAGCATTCACTACTTCATCTCAAGTCACCGTTCATAAGAGAACACATACCGGAGATCGTCCATATCAGTGCGATATATGTGAGAAATCATTTGCTACTTCCTCTAATGTCAACTATCACAAAAGAGTCCATATAGGCGATCGGCCGTATCAGTGTGATGTGTGTGAGAAATCATTCCGCCATAAACCTGATCTGATCGGACATAAAAGAACACATACCGGTGATCGGCCGTATCAATGTGATATATGCCAAAAGACATTTATCAAATCAAGACATTTGACTAGGCATAAGCTCATACACACGGGTGATCGTCCGTATCAGTGCGATATGTGTGAGAAATCGTTCACACAGAGATCTGTTCTGACAACACATAAACTAATACACAGAGTAGATCATTCACATGAGTGTGATATATGCGGAAAAACATTTACTCAATTCGGAAATTTAACTAGACATAAGAGAATTCACACGGGTGATCGTCCGTATAAGTGCGATGTGTGTGAGAAATCATTTATTACTTCATCTCAAGTCACCATTCATAAGATAACACATACCGGTGATCGTCCGTATCGGTGTGATGTGTGTGAGAAATCATTTGCTACTTCCTCTCATGTCAACTATCATAAAAGAGTCCATATAGGCGATCGGCCGTATCAGTGCGACGTGTTTGAGAAATCATTTACTACTTCATCTCATGCCAGCTATTATAAGAGAACTCATAGCGGTGATTGTCCGTACCAGTGCGATGTGTGTGCGAAATCATTTGCTACTTCGTCTCAAGTCTCCGTTCATAAAAGAACACATACTGGTGATCGTCCATATCAGTGCGATGTGTGTGAGAAAGCATTCGGCCAAAATAGTGGTCTGATGAAACATAGAAGAATCCACACGGGTGATTGTCCGTATCAGTGCGATATATGTGAGAAATCATTTACGACTTCTTCTCAAGTCACCGTTCATATGAAAACACATGTCGGTGATCGTCCGTATCAGTGTGATGTGTGTGAGAAATCTTTCTGCCATAAAACTGATCTGATCGGACATAAAAGAACACATACCGGTGATCGGCCATATCAATGTGATATATGCCAAAAGACTTTTACCAAATCAAGAAATCTGACTAGGCATAAGCTCATACACACCGGTGATCGTCCGTATCAGTGCGATATATGTGAGAAATCCTTCACCCAGAGATCTGTTCTGACAACACATAAACTCATTCACAGAGTAGATCATTCACATGAGTGTGATATATGCGGAAAAACATTTACTCAATTCGGAAATTTAACTAGACATAAGAGAATTCACACAGGTGATCGTCCGTATCAGTGCGATGTGTGTGAGAAATCATTTATTACTTCATCTCAAGTCACCGTTCATAAGAGAACACATAGCGTTGATCGTCCGTATCAGTTTGATGTGTGTGAGAAATAATTCCGCCATAAAACTGATCTGATCGGGTATAAAAGTACACATACCGGTGATCGTCCGTATCAATGCGATGGGTGTGAGAAAGCATTCGGTCAGAAGAGTGGTTTGATGTCACATAAAATAATCCACACATGCAGGAGAGCGTCCGTATCAGTGCGATGTGTACGAGAAATCATTCCCACTGAACAGTACCCTGCTAACACACATGAGAATCCACACAGGAGAGCGTCCGTATCAGTGCGATGTGTGCGAGAAATCATTCTCACTGAACAGTACCTTGCTAACACACATGATAATCCACACAGTAGAGCGTCCGTATCAGTGCGATGTTTGTGAGAAATCATTTACTACCTCATCTCAAGTCACCGTGCATAAGCGAAAACACACCGAGGATCGTCCATATCAGTGTGACATGTGACCGAAATAATTCGCCCGGGACGGTGACATATAATGAGGCATAACTAATCCAGATAGGTGACCGTCCGTATCATTGCGATATATGTGGGAAATCATTCAACAGGAACATGGAATTGAGACATACGCCCGTATTGATCAGTGCGATGAATGTGAGATATCAGTCGCACAATCAACTTTTGTGCATTTCGAGTCATGGATGGGAAACCAAATAATCAAACCTATTGTTTTTATCGCCAATTTGCATCAAATTTATATAATTCTTCAATGTTGTGATTGTCCGGATCAGTGTGATGTCTGTGAGGAATCATTCGCCCATTCTTCTAATCGGAGAACTCATAAGAAATGTTATACAGGAAATAAACCACGTACATGTATGATATGCGATATATGCGACAAAATACATAACATCGATCTATTCCTTGACTGCGATGTTTATGAGGTATGTATACATAACAATGTATATAATTCCTCATCAGTGTGATGTATATGGTGAATCATTCACCCAATCTTCTAATCGGAGAATGCATAAAAACATGTATACAGGAAATAGACCACATACATGTACGATATGCGACAAAATACATAATATTGACCTACTCCTTGGCTTGCGCATATGACACAAGAGAGCGTATATCTATCGTTGTGTGTGCCAGAATATCTAGTCGTTCATAAGATAATCCACACATGTGATCGTCCGCATCTGTGCAACATTTACAACATACCACACGCACCCATCATGACAAAGTCAACATTATACAGTTGTCGCCCGCTGTCCAAGGAAACATTGAGATTTGTCACAAGCTCGAGAACGGAGTGTCTCCCGGGGAACGAAACTCTGAGGAAGACAGTCCGTTCTCGAGCGGGTGATAAATTAGCAATGTCGAGAAGAAGGGCGACAACTGTTTTGTTACACACATCATTCACTCGCTGAGACATCACTGGATATTTGATTTACTTTGCAAATGTGTTCAAGTGCATGTACCAGTATTCTGTCGTGTAGACTTTCCAATCTTTGCGTAGACGAGCCAGTCGTATCCACAATGTATTGAACAAGTTAAATTAAACAGGCGTGTATATATATTTCAGTAATTCGTATTTTGATTAATATTAATAGCGACACTGCAGGTACTTGAGAACACATGTGTGAAATTTAAGTTTCCCCCAGGTTTCACACATTCAGCGTCACCATTTTTTCAGAGCAGTCATTTGATAGTTCAGATATGGGGACATTATCAATGTGACCCAAAGAAGATAATGGTGCCGATTGATTTGAGTTCTTCGGCATCAGAGCATGGTTCAGTGTTCCAGATATTTCTCGTTTCTGACTGTCAGTAACATGTTGTGAGTAGTGTTTGAGACTGGTTTCACTTCGATGTCCTGATATGCGCATAACATGGCGATCACTTATTCCATCGTGATCCACAATTGTCATACTTGTTGCTCGAATAGGGTGGTTGGTTATTCCTTGACTACGCACATGACACAATAGAGAGAGTCTCTATCATTGTGTGCCAGACTATCTCGTCGATCATAAGGCAGTCCACACATGTGATCGTCCCTATCAATGCGATATTTTTAATAATTCAATACAAATTACACCACATGCCAACCATCATGACAAATTCAACAGTAATTATAGAGTTGTCGCCCGCTGTCGAGAAAGATTTTGATATTTGTCACAAGCTCGAGAACGGAGTGTCTCCCGGGGAGCAAAACTCAGAGGAACAACAGGAAGACAGTCCGTCGTCGAGCGGGAAAAATGGCGCCAACAGTTTTGTAACCCACATCATTCACTCGCTGATACATTACCGGATAGTTTAATCTATTTTACCAATGCTTTGCAGTGCATGTATTTTGTTGGGCACGCTTTCCATTTTCCATAGGCGATCCAGTCGTGTTCAAAATTTATTGAACAAG
This sequence comes from Siphonodentalium dalli, assembly GCA_032622095.1. Taxonomy (NCBI): domain Eukaryota; kingdom Metazoa; phylum Mollusca; class Scaphopoda; order Gadilida; family Siphonodentaliidae; genus Siphonodentalium; species Siphonodentalium dalli. Next base: position 59,497,396 of record CP136063.1, read on the forward strand.
ATAAATTAAACAGAAACATTTGACAATAGAAACTTAATTCTATTAAAGTCTCCATTCCAATTTCAAAGATGGATTATTAACGCATTGAAATAGTTGCGTGGGTATAAATAATTAATATGAACTGAAGACCCCTGTCCGGAAAGGCTTCTATCAATTTATATTGATTTTATTTCGAATATTTTATTGGGACCGTTTATTTGACTATTTTTAGAACATACCATTCTGGTTATACCATATAGCGATGCAGAGCATCAATCGGTTTCTATGGCTACGTACCGAACGTTCAATGTCCCAGATTGGTTGGTTGTATTGCTTTATTCTATAGTTATGAGCGATAATGAGTATAATTAATGTTACAAAATTATACCATAAAATTTCTTGTCTGTGTTAACAGTAGCCACTATTGTTCGTTACCTAAACAAGCACGCATGTTAAAGGTGGATTATCTCTTTGTAAACATCTATTATATAGTTACCGGGTATGATATATGAGATTTGAATCGAAGACTCATGTCTGGAAATGCTTCTATCGATTAATATTAATTTTATTTCGAATATTTTCTGGTCTAAAAAGGTGTCTTTGTTCAGCTAACGAACAATAATGGTTACTGTTAACAGAGACCAGAAATGTTATTGTACAATTTTGTCACAAATAAACGTTAATTATAGCCTACCCATTATCGCTTATATCTGTGGAACAAAACAATACAAACAAGCAATCTGGGATATCTGACTTTCGGTACGTAGCCATAGGAACAGCCCAGTGATCTATATCACAATATGACGCAACTATTTAAAAAAATTAATTTAAAGAGATAATCTATCTTTAAAATTTATTGGTTCAAATCGTCTGATCGATGCAGTTGTTAGATTAAAAAATGTCTTCATTGACTACTGGAAAATCGATCGTCGCCGTGGGAATTAACGACAGATAATGTTTCGAATCGGTAAAAGTGTGTTTTGTTGGTCACCTGACACCAAAATGTGGTGTTATTTTAGCAGAAAAACACATCCTATTTTATGGTTAAAAGTATGGCAATTAGGTGCTGTTCCGGTAGTATATAAATCCGTGGAAACATTGTTTTGATGTAAACTAACAGCACATGTTGACATCACGTGACCAACAAAGCACACGTTTACCGATTCGAAATGTGGTTGCTGTGTACATGAATACAAGTGATACCTCCAACAAACAAATCAATTAACATGATTAACTGGATGTCAATAAATCGTTCTATATCTATATTAAATATGTACATGTAATAGTGTGTAGCATGATGAAAATAGTAATACAATGCGAGATATTCGTTCTTGACCATGTCTGTTTTTGTCACGTGACGTGGGTCATCTCAAATTAAAACATGCACGTTTTCATTAATTATTTGCAGTGAACATAAATGCATATAAAATAAACCAAGTTACTACTTTTATAAAGACAATGCGATCTTCTACATGGAATGTGCTATGAAATTTCATAAATGAACGTACCTTAATAGTCGAATTAATTAAAATCCCCATCACACGGTTATTCCAAAAGAAAACGTCCCGACATCTCAAACAATGTATGTTAAAGGAATGTGAACGTCACTCAGTGCTCAGATGGGTCATGTCAAAGGTCGCTCACGTGTTGTCACAGTGTCAGAAAACCAAGGTGCGAGAATCAGATTTGCACCGCCGACTAAAAAGTTGATTACAGCGCCATACTTTTAACCATAAAATAGGTGCTGTTCCGGTAGTATATATGAAGCCACAAGGAATCACCCTTGTGGCAATTTATACAAGCTCAACGTCTTCAATTAAGCGGCAAGTCGCGTTGGCTCAAATAAGCGTAGAATACCGGAGTGTGACCTCCCAGAGCTACAACATCACTGACAACTAAGGTCACTCATGCCAAATAGAGTTATCCGCTCCGAGCATGCGCAGAAAAAAATCGCCACTTCCGTCCATCCCAACTCCGGTCCACACAGAGCGAGGACGTAAAATTTTCTATCTGCTGCCATCACTGCTCGCATCTTTCTTCAATCATCTACAGTTTCAAGGTCATGTATTGCCACCCTGTTATATCCATGCCGCTGCATAACAGTACCGCAATCGCCTTCTAATCCGTCGTATCCAATATTTCACCAGTGGTTACGCTCTGGTTCCCAGCGGTCTGGATTTGAGCGTACACCTGTCCCACGCAGTGGCCTTAATTTCTGTTCGGCGGTCTTTTTGTGTGAGTAATCCCCTCGGTCCTCGTCCGTTGCGTTTTTTTTTTACCGATTACTGTTAACAGCCACGGCCTTATTTTACGCCCTTTGTTGACAAAAGGTCGTATTATGTTTTCAGTCTGTCCGCCCGTGCGCCCGTTTGTCTATCCGTCCGTCTGTCCGTCCGTCCGTTAACATTTTGGTTTCCGTCCGATAACTCCCGTTGGGATTATTTTATCTGACCCAAAGCTGGTATGTGTATTTCCCAGATAAAGATACAGGCCAAGTTCGAATATGGGTTATGTCCAATTATTTTTACGTGAGTTACGGCCCCTTTTTCGACTTGGAATTTTGCGTCTGTTTAAAATTTTTTTGGTTTCCGACCGATACCTCCAGTTTGGATTATTTGTACTGAACCAAAGTTGGTATGCGTATTTCTTCGCTAAAGATACAGGCCAAGTTCGAATATGGGTTCCGTCCAATTATTATGGGTTACGGCCCCCCTTTTTTCGACTTAGAATTTGACTGTCTGTTAATATTTTTGGTTTCCGTCCGATAACTCCAGTTTGGATTATTTTATCTGAACAAAAGTTGGTATGCTTTTTGCCCAGCTATAGATACATGGGTTCCGTCCATTTATATCACATGAGTTACGGCCCCCCTTTTTAACATAGAATCTGACAAATTTCATAACAATTTGATTTCCGACCGATCGCTCAAGTTTTTATTATTTGGGCCGACCCAACGCTGGTATGTGTATTTCCCAGCTAAAACTACACGCCACGTTTGAATATAGGTTCTGCCTCGTTCTTTTTACATGCGTTATGGCCATTTCTCGACTTAGGATTTGACCACATTTGGCATTGCGATTAGGGTTCTACCAGATTTTCTTTCACTGTACGCTCCAAGTATTATCTTATTTTGCGTTACGTACACGTCGACATGGCTACAGGGCGTATTTTGCCACGCCCTCGCGTGGCTCTTGTTTTTGTTTTTTGTGTTTTCCAATGGACGGTCGACGCTTGACCGGTTTGTCTGGCACACTCGTCCGCCGTGTATTGCTTCTGGCCTTACCATCAACGCCCATTTTTCGCGGGCGTCACTCCCCCTTGATTCCTAAACGCCCCTCCCCTTTCGGTAGCCGGTATTCTGTTATCGGTCTGCCCGCCCGTCCATCTGTCCGTCCATCCATCCGTCCATCAGTAATTGTTTGTTTTTAAAATTTCTTTGACTGCCCCCCCCCCGCTTTGACAACTTACGGGGTTTGTCCGCATATGTTTCGGCTGTCCACCCGTCCGTCTGTCCGTTCGTCCGTCCCGCCTTGTCGGTATCATACATTGCACATTTCGTCGACGGAGTTCGCCGATGTTTTTGTTGGTGAAATTTGGATGTCACCGGCATTGACATTCGTCTTCAAGATAAACTCATAGTGTGGGGGCGTTTAAAATGGGTGATTAACTAACTAATAAAGAGCGTTTATAAAGAGCGTTTACTTTATGATAGAACGCACACAATTTAGCTATAACTACTCATTGACGAGTAGTCTCGGGATTCAGATTAATTCTCAATACTTCAGCGGTAGCACGGGCAAATACTTAGTTACACTTAGGTCATATTAGACTGTACTCATGTCTGCCTCATAGTCCCATATAATACTCATCGCCGAGTAGTCAAATATTCGGATCAGTTCTTGAAATTGTCACGAACGTTACCCCATCCACTAGCATGCCATTTTCTTAACTCAATGTGCTTATGGCGATGGAACTTTGGACCCAGAGATAGAAACTCCTCCACCCTGGAATTCATGGAACATTTTCTGCACCGGGCTAATTAAATAATCCATTCATTAATTAATAAAGGGCGTCTCATGTCTTCGTTTCTTTGTTGATTACGACGACGACAACAACAGCAACAACAACATTTTATATAACTCTATGTGCTTGCATACTTTGAACACTGTGTACACCCGGCGTTAGAACGTGAAAATACTCATCGCCGAGTAGTCCTTACTCTGAGATAATTAATTCTCTCCGACATAGCAAGAGTAAATAATTAGTTAGCCCAATGGCTACCTCTTGACTTCACTCGTAGCCACCACGCCCGCTGTGGACTATACTGGAATACAACCAACATTTTCGATTCGAGAGCCCCCATTGTTATGTACACACCATTACGCCTACGACACCCGTACCACCACAGTATTCCTCTGTCGGAACGCGGCCTGCCCATATATTTCACCGTCGATTCCTCTGTGAATGTGGCAACTTGCTATCCGTTCACATTGCCAATCCAATCAACTGCACCAATGGAACGGTCATGTAAATGCCTTTCATTATTCTTTGGCCGCCACCTCCATTCAATCCCAAGAATTCGTCGATTAAATCAATTACTTCCTTACCATATTTCTTTATTCAATTATCTTGCATTTGAAGATTCCGCACTACCCGATTGTGCAAATATGAGAAATTTCTTAGCTGTACAGTCATCCATACGCGAGACGATTCGGGATTCCTTTGCCTAACTCTTCCACATTACGATCCGTACTAGCCAGCAATGGAACCACACAGACTTGGCTTTACGTATATATCTATATCTCTATACAAACTTAGGACTAACTCGGGGGTGGGGTGTCCGGTGGTATGTATGTCTATTCAACTTGATTTTGGTGGTCAGGTTGCTTTGCCATTACTTATTGTTTATTTTCAGTGTCATAACATATGGGAGAGGGGGCACCCATAAGTGAGTCAGCACTTGGCCTCCAGTCCCTTTGTCTGTATCAACATTGTATGTGTTATATCTATCAGGTGCTTTATAACTTCGTCACATCCATTTGGTTAAGCCATCACGCCCGTTGTCCGCTACCCTTGGCCACTGAATCCGCACTCCACGCGCCTTGCTCCACTCTGGCACTCCCAGCCATTGTCACCTTCGTACGCTAACCATTTCACTTTCTTTTCATTTCCTAGGTCATGCCACGGGCACCCGCATGCCGCTCCGCCTCAGACTGCGCCTCGCGGTGACCGCCGTCGCCGCCCCAAGGACCCACCGGCGGCCGGGTTTCGGATCGTCTCAGACTCTGACAGCAGCCCGCTTAACTCGGTGTCCGAGTGCCCTTCATCGGACAGCTCACATCGCAGCCGCACTAGAACCGATCGCCTTGTACCGCCTCCGCCGCATCAGTCGGCGCCTTCTTCATGCAGTCGTCCGTCCATGCCATTACCAGCATTCAGCGACGTGCCGCCGCCCGGATGCCACCGACCGCTTATGCCCGGGTCGACATACCACCGGCATATGCCGCCCGAGCCGTCTCCCATCGAGCTCATCTCATCCCGCACCCTAGCTGCCCGGGACGCTACCCTCCAGCATTTGCTGCTCGAGCCGAATCCCATCGAGCTCATCTCACCGTCTGCTTCATCCGCTGCTTTTCATTACCGGCGCTCCCGCTGCTGCCGCCTCCCCCGCTGGTTATACATCGCCGCCGCTTCCGCCTATCCGCCGCTTTTGCTCCCCCCCGCCGCGTTGGCTTCCGCTGTTGCTCCGGCTTCTTCGCCGCTCACACTCCTACCTCAGCTCACGTCTCGCCTGATACACCTGCCTCACCGCATCTTCGCTTCATGCGCTGCTTATGTCCGGGCCGACAACACCAGCATCTGCCTCTCGAGCCGCTTGCCATCGAGCTCATTTCACCGCACCCGCGATGCATGGGCCGCCGCTCCACCAGCATCGGCTGCTCGAGCCGAATCCCATCGAGCTCACCTCATCTCATCCTCTTCTTCGCCCGCTGCTTCTTATTCTGCCGCTCCCAACCCGCCCTCCGCTGCCGCCTCATCTCGTACCACCCACTACTCATGTCTCATCGCCTCTTCCGCTTCATGCGCTGCTTATGCCTGGGCCGTCATACCACCGGCATCTGCCGCTCGAGCCGTATCCCATCGGGCTCATCTCATCCCGCATCTTGATGCCTGGTCTACGCCCCACCGGCCTCTGCTGCTCGAGCCGACTCCCACAATTAAGCTTTTCTGAATATTACCTTTATGGAATCCCGTGCGTTCCTAAAACATGACATGTTTAAAATCCAGAATTCAGAAAAGCTAAAGTGATTTAAAATAGTGAATAGTCTAATTATATCATAAACTTCGGCTTTCGTGCCAATCCCCACCTTCTTTGACCCTTCGTGTGCTCTGAAGTAATGCTTTATTAAAGGCGTGCTTTTTACTAAATCTTTAATGCTGTAGATGGGTTAAAATTCTAAATTAGGCTGTTCACACAATTAAGCTTTTCTGAATATTACCATTTATGGAATTCCGTGTGTTCCTAAAAGAAGTCATGTTTAAAATCCTTATTCACAATAATGTATCATTCCAATCACCCCATTCATGCTCCCAATCTCCATATATGTATTTGTAAAAAGCCATGGTGTGACTAATTCACATGCGAAGTGTTCACCACTTGAATTATTGGATCATGGTCTAATTAAAACTAAGCAATTAGCGATAACATCGTTCACGATGCGTGTTGCAGTTTAGCGCACGTCTCGTCGATTTTGCACTCATAACAAGCTTTGACCTAGTTGTAATGTTGTGAAGAGCATTATATACTGTTTCCCACTTCCTTATTGTTAAGTATGCTAATAACTTATTAACTAAGAACTATATATTCACGCGTGTAGGGTTCGAATGGCTGTGACACACTTGGAATGAAATAGGTGCTGTTCCGGTATATTGCCATGTATACTTTGATCGCTAGTGTGCCATTCGTTGTAACATGCGGTTCTTATCGTAGCATATGATTGAATGGATGCCGCCATTTTTAATACGCAAATATGATACGTGATGAACAAACAATATTTCATTAACCTGCGCAACTTTATCACAATTTCCCCCAACCTGTGTTACATTATCACAGTTCTTGGAAACATGGGTAACTTTATCACACAAAAGCCGGTGAGGGTGACCTAATCAGCGTTAGTGAATATCATATATATTTATAAAGGTGGCGGGTTTCAAATCATGCTTTTTGTAGATGATAGGCTGCACAATTAATATTATATTTCTAGTTATAAAGAGAGAGTTGAATTTGTGTTACATGTATATAAATTGGAAAACTATAGTCATTTAAGGCACTAGATATATGTCTGTCCGTTTAGCTTTAGCTGCTTCTAATTTAATTCACCGTAGTAACTAGTCAAGATCACATATCATATCTGTTATTATCTAACGTCATTGCCTTGATAATATAATTACTGACTGGGATTGAGTAAAAAGTTTTCAATCAATAGGAGCATATATGAGTAAAAATAGATGCAAGTGGTTCATGGTATTGTAAAGTGTACACGATAGTCCAGACGCTAGGTGCAGTTGTAAATGGTTTTGTTCAACCGGCGTGGTAGAAAAGTTCAACTTGTTGTCGGTTGTCGGTGACCACAATGCGGTCCTAGTTAGGGTGGATGTATACTCTGAAAGTGTTGCAATTTTTTGTCATCGTTTTTAAATGTTTCCAGACGAAAATGACCCTAAATTGAAAAATTGAACTTGCGAGGTCCATATAGTCCAAATCCCGTATACTGACCATTTAAATTTGAGCAATAACGGTGTCATTTGACGTAGTAGCAAAACATTCGTTCTCGTTTAAGCAGTTTTGAAAAAATATGCCATGTAGGGCATTTTTGTGCAAAAACTTGCTGTCTTTTCAAATTTGTTTTCAAAGTAAAACCACTGTGTATGCATATCTGCCGACATATTCCCAATGTTAGAGCTTAATAAATTTCTAGAGTGAACTGGGCATTCAAATTGGTGGACAACACGTAGATATGTTGCCTAAAAGGATGAATTTTCTTTAAAAAAAAAAACCTAACCCTATCCCCAAAAGTTTACATTATTTCTGCAGATGTTTTAATCATACGTCTATCGTATTACATACTGATTAACAATCACGTGATTGTATCGTACATCCCATTGCAGCGCAATTTAAATTGAAACCGAATTATTCCTCTCTTGCGTTGGATGTTCGCCAATCATCAGCAGTCTGTGATTTACCGGCTTGGTTATCTATATTTCCCGAAGAACATGGAATTGACATTAAAAACTCGACATGAGTTGGCATAAGAATTGCTTCTCCACATTTACAAGTTCTTCAAATCTCCGTGCCGTAAAACATACGTCAGCTGCATCTTTTGATCAGACAACCCCAACAGTTTGATTTCAGAACTAAATGTCTTATATGCACACAGTTGTCTCATTGTGGAATCAAGCTGTTAGTTCGTGTCACCATGTTTATATTTTGCGAGACACTGGAACGCCGTGCGGAGGAAAAAGAGGACGAGGAGATGCTGCGTCGTGTTGGGTGTGATTTTTCGAAATTGATTGCGCTTCAAGCAAGACACCATAGATTGTGCCACATTAAATATATTAAACATATACGTGGAACCACATAATCCAGCAAAACGATCACCACACACGATGTTGCTTTGGATAATCTGATGGGTGAGATTCTCCCAAACTTAGAGGAAGGTATCACGTATGATATGGGTTAACTACTAAAGCAGTTCTTGGATATATTACAGAACATAGACAACACAGCATGTGGCATGGCATACACTAAGCAAAAATTAAAGAACAAAATTAAGAAGAATTACCCAGATAAAGTTTTTTTTATTGATCAATCCCGCGCAAAACCTGAACTCGTTATCAGTAATTCTCTCAATATAAAGGATGCCATCAATACCATAGCAAAGACCAGGCTATGTTTAAAGATCTACAGTTATCATCCAGTATTTCAGAGTCGTTAGATCCGCAGTGGCTGTCAGAGGAATCACTTCTGTATATGACTGCTCTCGTCATCAGAAGGCTGGTCAAACATCTGGGGTGCTATTCACCGGCTGGGTTTATAATATAGTCCAGGTAGTTTTACGAGGCGACGCTCAATGCGAAGCTATCGGTGGACATATCGATGGGAAGACGTCGCCGCGCCATATAGGATTATCCAATCAAGGTGATTGGCGTCAATCATAGATTGACCACCGGTCACATAAATATGCTGCGTGTAGCAGTACACGTTTGTACACATTTCAACAATGAGCAACCGAGGAAAAGGACGTGGGGCAAAATATACCACCGACGACATGGGGGGGGGGGGGTCTACACAAAAAATCCGTATATAGGGCCGGAGTGGGTGGGTGGTCCAGAGGCCGAAACAATCGTGCTTGTAATTTGTTTTCCAAAATTTGTATTTTTCAAACAATTTACAAGTACTGACCATGTAATGTTGTTTGTAAGCATGTTAGTATCATGTTTGTTGGCATATGGCTATATGGACATCTATAGTGACTATTTAGCCTCAGATTTAGCAACATTCTGGATTTCACAGGATCCCGTCCCACTTCTCAGTGGAAAACCGTAATTTAGTAAAAAATTAATGTATTACCCAGTTGTATTACCCGAATAAAAGTAATAAAATAAAAAAACTGTATCACAAATACTACATGGTGAATACTCAATGATGACTAGATATCATTGACCCGATTGTTGCATAACATGAAATTGAAAAGGGTATCTCATAAATTTCTAATGTCTGAAATACTGTCTTGTTCTGGCATGCAATCAATTTCATTCCTTCTGGTTATTTCTCATCTTTTTAATGATTGCAAGTAATGTTAATTTGCAGCACTTATCCAAATAAAACTGAATTGGTTATGATGAATGGCCGTTACTGTTTATTGTTCAGACAATCCCAACTGAAGGTGACTCTATTCTCCTTGAATTTACGAAATGACTAATTGTATAATGTTATCGCTTACAAATATATGAACTGAAATAATGTGATGCATTCAGATGCTTTGAGAAATGACATTCTTCAATGTCTTCAAAGTTCAAACTAAAATCAAGAATAAAATCTGACTGAGACTATACTGCAGACTCTAGTGCACAAATATACATACAAATGGTTGAGTTATAATAATGCAAAATGTGTTTACGGATGGAACCAAGTTGGTAGCTCTGGTATGCATCGACAGGCAAAACCTGTGATATGCAGTAATATCTGCACACATCATTCCCGTATCATTCAGGTATATCACCATACCAAACCACTTCAAAATTCGACAACCGACACTTCAACTTATATGGCAAAAACTTTGTACGGATTGAATTTCATAAACAGGGCCCATGGATAACTCTGGTAGGCATTGGTACTCACAATCCGTGATATTATGCATATTCGTTCCCCATTTCTGGTCCGTCACATGTCATAGAGCATCAAAATATGACAACCGACTCTTGAGTTATGATGCAAACTGTTTGTACGGTCGGACACACGGACGGCTCGAGACGTCAACTATATACCCGCCGACTAATATCGGGGTATAATAACCATATTTCTATGTGTATACCTAACCAACACAATTCCCCTCCTCACCCACCCTGGTGAATAAGACTAAAGAGTTCTTTGATCATGCACAAATAATTGTAGAACCCCTGACCTGTTTACTACTATTTACACTGGCCAGTGTTCTCTGTCAGACTAAACACGCTGGATATATTAAGGCTATAATGCGGTCTAGGGCAATTTGTGACATACAGTGTACCTACACAATGCTTTATTATTGTTGTTAGATACTGGAAACACCAGGAAACACCTGGAAATACAGTTTATTTTTCGTTTTTCTGACCTGTGCTTTACCGATTAAGAATGTTATTGCTTGAGTCTTAATTTTACACACTTTGCACCAAAAAAGGATAGCGGAATGGGATTGAAAGGCAGTTAACACAGTTATTGAAGAACGGCTAAAAAACTCTGAAATTTTGATAAAAACATGAGAAAGGGGGTGGGTCCCTAACATTTGGAGGAACATATTTGCACAAATGGGGTGGTGGGTCTCTCGGGGTCGAAAAAAAATTGTTTTCCAGACCCCCCCCCCCCCCACTGCCGACGAGCGTAACACTTTTTTGGGCATTGTGGAGAGAAGAATCAAAATATTAAACACAAAAACCTGCACCATTCACCAGCGCCGGAAAAATGATGCATGGAAAGAAATTTCTTTGGAAATAGCAGGGAAATATCCAAACAGAACCAAAACACAAACAAAATTCTTCTGAGACGTTATCTTCTTGGCTCTTCATTTTCACACTGTGCTAATTAAAAAACCTCATTAATATCATTGAAACTCATTCTGCAGATATATAAACGCAAGCATGAGTCTCCACACAATTATACCCAAAAATTATACCGCTATACATGCCGATTGTGGCCGGTGAGTGTTCGTGAATTAGTCGTAGGACGGCGTCAATTGACACTTTTTTTTGACAGGTGACAAATCTGATAGATTGGATCAATCACACCATCGACAGCGTTCAGCCGCTACCATATAAACTACCTGGTTTATAAAAAAGTCTCGCTTGGTGAATAGCACCCCTGAAGTTTCTAAACCCTGATGATATTTCTATCAACGAAGCTGAGTCGATCGTGGGACAGAAACTCTATCAGTTTATATATACGATTTTAGATTCAAAACGCATGGACCACGTAGTCAGTGTAGATCCAGTTGGTCTCCATCGCCAAGTTATAAGCTTGTGCCAAGATCTCGTTTATATATCATCTAGAGGACGATGTCGTACCCCGAATACATAGGTCTGAGCGTGTCCGTGCATCAGATCACACAATCAAAGGACGTGGTTCAACTACTCAACAGACATGGACACGGCATCAGTTATGACGAAGTTCAAAGGATCGAAACGTCATGGGTCGACAAAATCCAGACAGACGGACTGACAGTGCCAACGAATATGGAACATGGAATAGTGACCCGAGGCGCTGGTGATAATTTCAACAGAGCAACGAAATCGGTTGATAGCTAGCACCACGACGTCGTGAATATGGTATTATATCAGGCAGCGGATACGAGCAGAGGTTCCTTCGGCGTAGTCCCAAGTATGGGTGCCCAGCATAGAGAATCGGAAATTGCGTCTGAGAATAAAATACTTGTGAGTCCTATAACATGGGAGGGAAACAACCAGGCCCCGCACATTTGATTGGAAATGTGCGCATCAGTTGGTTCAACCAGTGGTCCCCAGAACATACATTGTTGAGGTCGACTGATAAAAACTATGTCCTCTTGCGTACAATTCCAACGAAGATATTTGATGTTGAGTTTAGAAAATCCTCATCTGTTCCTGGCTGGACTGTATATCACGCGAGTGTCACCAATCGAAATTAACGTGACCAAGACTAACATTGGATACTGTCCGATGATTCCAGGCTCAGCAACTGATTTCGATACAATCTATACCATGATGAAACAGTTTCAGAATTTATTTAGGACTCTGGGGCAGAATTGGTCGTATGTTACATATGACGAAGCGATATACCGCAAGGCTCAGATGATTAAATGGAGAAATCCGGCTGAATTTAAGAAAGACGAGTTTGAATTGTAAGACATGCACAGAGTCATGAATTTCATGGGTGACATAGGCAAGATTATGCAGGAAAGTGGATTCGAGGACATTGTTATAGAGGCTGGTGTATATATACATGGTAACGCAACGGTCAATCGGATTTTGTGTGAAAAATCGTATAACCGCGGCGTTCGCTTGCATAAATTGATGAACGAAGCATTCGGACAGTTGAGGTGGAAGGCATTTCTGGAATGGCTTAGCTGCAACGGAGAACATATTGAGTCGCACATAATGGACAATACTGCTGCAAAGGCAGAAACTGTGATAGACTTGTTCAGCGAACTGAACGATGATAGCAGGCAGCTTACAAATATGGGTCACTGAATTCCAGTCAGCTACAGAGCCTCTGTTCGTAAAGTATGGCGTGTTTCTAGACCATGGCAGAAAAGTGTCGAAAACGTTTATGTTCTGTGACAACTATGTATCTGATTTGTCACAACTGCTGCTTAATTATATTGCTGCGATGATAATAGATTGATGGGGATAGAGACATCAGCAGAAATGCTTCCTCTTGATTTCATTTGTGAACTACGCGCGATGGGGATTAGTCAATGTAGCGGAATCGAGGCTAATGTTCGAGAAGAAGCCGGAATTAGCATCCGCCGTTTTCCAAAAGAACACATTTCTTCACCACACTTGCAAGCCTTTCTCTGGCGTGTGGCATGATATGGCAATTGAACAATCCATCAACAAGGACTTCGGCAAATATCGAAGTTTGTGTTGTCACACCGCGGCTCTGAAAAGGTTCTACCTCACCGCTCATCTAAAGGCCTCAGTTGCGTTGCAGACATTTGAAATGAGTGGGCTACACGACGCGAATAAATCTTCGTACAAGGAGGCATCCGCAAATCGTTTGCTCGCCGACGAGAAAGCCGTCTCACATATTGTGGCAACAGTATCTAATAGCTTGGTCAACCCGTTCATTTATTGAACAAGGGGCTTCGGAGAGCAATACCACACCACTCGTAAACATTGCTACCTCTCGGGTTGCAACACATGATATCGAATCACAGTTGTGTGATGTCCGGGTTGCGGGGAACCAACAGCTTTCTCAGTTTGTGACCAAACGGTTCGAAACCAACATAAATGGTGAAACACAGTGTGACTTCTTTAACAAAATATCAAGACCCAAATTAAAAACATTTAGTACTCTAAACAAGCCACTGGCGGCAAAAGAAAAAGATACTAATAAGTCTGTCGAAATTGACAGGCAGATATTTAGCAAACTGGTTGTTGTTGCACAAAGCCGAGATGTCGATCTACCAGCTCTCCTGAAACATGAAATGGCATCTGTTCCACTCCCCCTATTCAATTTGGATGGAACTATCAGAAAAACAACGAAGAGTGTCCTCATTGGATACATCGAGGGCGATAGAGCTATATATAATGTGCCATCTTCTCTGACAACCAAGATGGGAATTATTGACTTCATGATGCTCCTACAGATGACAATGGCAAGTGCAACCGACTGTTCTACATTTGGTGGATTTTCTGAAGAACTGCTGCATGCCGTTCTCAGTTTCCGATGTGACCTCCTGGCTGTTGTGTGCGACAGCTATACGTAGTCAGACTCGATATAGTCGAGCGAAAGAGCTAGACGCGGAGATATACGGATGCAAGAGATCAGGAACACGTCACTCTCTACACCTGTTCCAAAACAAAGACAGAATTTTTTGTTCAATCCAAAAAAACTAAATAAATATGGTCAATTTCTTATTTGATGACTTTGCTATTATTCAATGACCGGAAAGTTTTCCTTACCGGTGGATTCCCAGATTCGAAAAAGTTTATGTTTTTATCAAAGGATGGACGTGGTTGGTCAGAGTGTCTTGAGTCCGACCACGATGAGGCTGATACTAGGATGTTTTTACATCTGGGACATGCCGCAAGTGAATTACAAGTAGAAAGATCCATCTTGTGCAGTGGAGATACAGACGTCCTGGCAATGTGTCCAATGTATTGTGTACTACTGGGCACAAAAGAGCTATTCTTCCTCACTGGCGTTGGCAAACGGCGTCGATATATACCAGTTCATGATTGCGCGAGGGATTTGGGCAAGGACACGGCTATGGTTATGCAGCTATCCATACATTGGGTGGATGCGACTCGACAAGCGCGTTCAGTTATATTGGGAAATCGAAATGGTTCCGAACATTGCAAGATCACCCAGAAATGTTCCCAGCCTTCTTGGGGATGGGAGTGGACCTGACTATCATTAAGGACCATGTGAAGGCAACATATGTGTCTCTATATAGTTTGTTTGGTTTATGCGAACCGTGAACTGACCTCCCTTGATGATTTACGTTATGAATTATTCAGCACAAGGAACACTAGGAGTGAAAAACTCTCACCAACAATTGACTCATTCAATTTGCACCTGAAACGTGTTAACTACCAAGTTTATATATGGACACAAGCCCTCTTCCCAATGCTGATGCTGCCATCACCACGATTGAATGTGTGGGTTCTCAATTCTAATTTGGACAGCTTGTCCCGGTGATGTCTCTCCCACCAGCTCCGACTGCTGTCCTCGAACTTACAATATGTAGGTGTAAGTACAGGGCGGTACCGTTGCAAGAAAGAGGGTGTCCTACGTGCAGATGCATGCGGCTGTGACCAGGAATTATGTGATAACAACGGTATGAGTGACGAAGAAGTTAGCGATGACGAAACTATGTAGGCTATATAGCATATTCTATGTTCCTCATACATGTACGTGTTCAACGTGACATGGTTGTGCTCAATTCTGAACACTTAGTGACATACTGGAGTAGAATTGTAATGTTATATAGTTATGTCACGAGCGAGCCTGAATATACTCGGATATAGAACACATGTTTTATCCTGATATAAAAAAAACTTCAAAACATAGACATAAAAATAAGATTTTTTTCACAGAATCGTATAATGCATGATCATAGTGAGCACCCATGTAAACTTGATTCAATTCTAACATTAGTCACACATTTCTATTTGGCTCCAGTTAATAATAATAATGGGTATTCTTTGACAATGATACTTATAATTGTTTCGGATAACTAATATTGAAACTTAAACATACTTTAAAGGTGGATTATCTCTTTGTAAACATGTATTATTATTAGTTACCGGGGTATAAAATATTAGATTTGAATCGAAGATTCCTGTCCGGAAATGCTTCTATCGATTAATATTAATTTTATTTCGAATATATTCTGGTCTAAAATGGCGTGTTTGTTCATCTATAGAACAATAGTGGTTACTGTTAACCAATACCAGAACTTTTATTGTACAATTTTGTCACAAATAAACGTCAATTATACTCATTATCGCTTATATCTGTGGAACAAAACAATACAATCAATCTGGAACATTTGACTGTCGGTGCGTCGCCACAGAAACAGACTAGTGCTCTACATCGCAATATGGTATCATCCGAATGGTCTATTCTAATAATAGTAACATAAACGGTCCCGATTTAATATTCGAAATAAAATCAATATTAATTGATAGAAGCTTTTCCGGACAGGCGTCTTCGGTTCATATCTATTATTTTATACACACGCAACTATTTAAAAAAAATTATTTAAAGATATAATCCATCTTTAAGCTCATTGGATTGGACAGTTATTTCCACCAGTGATGCAAACTAACTTTCACACAAAAAACACGTTTATTTTGCGATTTCAACAAATGTTGTGACTTTAATTTCCTTTAACTCAGACAACTGATTAACTTTCTTATTATTTATTATATTTTTATTGACAGAAATAATATTCCGACGCAATGTGCGTTGACATTCCATAATGTGGTTCGTTGTTTCAATAAAAGTTATGTTTTACTAACCCCCATACCATCAATAATTAGGCCCATATTTTTAGCATGCATGTCATAAAAGTAGATTTTTCTCAAAACTGCAACAATTTTGGAACATACATCCATCCT
Organism: Siphonodentalium dalli; assembly: GCA_032622095.1. Classification (NCBI taxonomy): domain Eukaryota; kingdom Metazoa; phylum Mollusca; class Scaphopoda; order Gadilida; family Siphonodentaliidae; genus Siphonodentalium; species Siphonodentalium dalli. Next base: position 59,513,956 of record CP136063.1, read on the forward strand.
GGCGCCAAAATATATCTTTATTATCCTCCATATATGGAGATTCATATATAAATGTTACATTATGAGAACAAACACAAATTTGGTACATAACACAGTGTATTAAAAATTAAGGATTACAAACATATCTACAACACATGTCTCAATATGTATGACGAACCAACTACACATATACACACACTCATGCACTACATAAAATAGACATTCCATTCTACAGCCATATCGTACCTACAGACAGAGAAATAGCATACTCCGAGATGACCAATCCGGAGTTGGACCCAAATCAGGGATCTCTCTCTCTCTGGAAGACCCACAAACGCCAATGCCTTTGTGCAGTCTTACCGACTCGGAGCCGACCATTTCCCCAGCACTACTTACAGACATACAGACGACAGTCAGACAAGCAGGCATACGAGACAAACAACCAAACAAACGGCAAACATACATACATACAAATGTACTTACTGGTAAAACAATACACAGATACATGTGGTATGAACAATTACGAACACGCTTATAACTGCATGTTATGATCGAGTTTATATGAAGGTTTGGGAGATCTAGTCAGGACTTGGCGTCAGTCGATCAACATATACTCTCCAGAGGAATGCAGCTTTGTTCACGAAAAAAACTATTAGTTTATTTTCTTCTTCGGGAGCACAGTATATGTTTTCATGTAGACATGTTAGTAGAACGCGCGTTTTGGATTCTACATCCAGTTTGTCATATTGCATATAAATGTCTACATGAAACAAGTTTAGTAGATCGAATTCAAAGGTATTTCGATCGTCGCAAATGGAAGAACATTCGATTAAGGCATGTTTTACAAGATCTTTATGTTTGTTGTCACATAGTACGCAGGTTTCCTCATTTGTTTCCAGTATGCAAACAAGGCGTGCAATAAGTAGATATGATTTTTTATGGGCTGGGTATATGCGACAATTTTCCCATAGCCGGGACATGCATAACGTTGGATGGACGGCAGCGAACCTGGCAAGTCGAGTATCCTCATTTACGCTCATGTCCCAATGTTCTCTATTAACTTTTGACCATGATTCGTTTATGGCACATTTCCATGTGGATTTCTTAGGGAATATTGAATTTTCGATGTAGTTTTCAAGAGCTTCGGTCATGTCATATTTGTTAAGAGTGTCAATGATGTCAGACATGTAACTTGATGATGAACATGTAGTGCCAACTATGTACTGATATAAGCGCGTGAGAAATACTTGTTTCACAGTTTTAGAAGATGTTAAGTTGCACAATGAACCGAAAAGTGACAATTTACGTTTTTCAATAAGTGATAGCATTGACGAGGTTCCGACCAATCCTTGGGCTATAACCGTTTTTGTACGACGATGAAGGCCCTGGTAATACTTTAAGCAGAATCTATGTGTTCTCTCAAGTCGTTCAATGTGATTTTTGTTTAGATTCCATAGTAGTTCTGAACCATAGAGACCTTTAGGTATAACTACTGACGAATATATTAATGAGCATCTTTTTGGTGTCATACCACCCGGATAAAGGCCGGCGTTGTTTAGCATCATGAACGTGCTACGAGTCTTATCGCATATATGATCAGTGAATATACCATTAAAGTCATATTTATCAATAGAAATACCCAAATGAGTGATGCTCGTACTTTCTGTGATATCTGAGGTACCTATTTTCCAGATTCGATTTTGACGCAAAAATTCTGCTTTGTTTCATTGAAGACTACTACAGCGCATTTTGTTGGGTTATATTTATACCGCCACTTCTTGCTGTAGTCGTAGCAAATATCGCAAAGCGCTGATAGCCCAGATTTGTTGAGAGACAGCAGAACCATATCGTCTGCATGAGTTGGGGACGTACAATTTACACCGAGCATGTTTAAGCCAAAATCTGAGTTTGCAAGAATATGTATTAACTCGTCCACGTAGATCATATAGTACAAAGGGGAGAGGATACCCCCTTGCCTGGCTCCCTGTCGCACGTCAAACCACCTGGAAAAAACGTTATTATGACGAACAGAACACGTTACGTTGATCAGAAGTTCACGTATCAAACAAAATAAATTTCCTTTGAAACCACATGCGTGCAATTTGTATAGCAATCCGTTAATCCAGACGGTGTCGAAAGCTTTCCAGACGTCTAAAAATAAGCTATACAGCTTTTGTTTACTTTCAGATACATATGCAATGCATTCTTTCATTACATAAGACGTCATCGTGGCGCTTATTCCCTACTGAAAGCCGTGTTGAAGCGGGTGTACATTAAGTAATTTTGGAGCGTATATTTCAATTCGAGCTTGTAAATTTTTTTCGAGTAGCTTGTATAGAGTGGGCATCAGAGTTATAGCTCTGTAGCTATCAAAGTCAGTTCTGACTTTTGAACCGCCTTTGTGTAGCGTTATGATTACACCACGTTTCATATGTGGTGGGACTATTTGTGTTTGAATCATTGCTGTCATGAGATTCGATACCGTCTGAGTTAACTTCTGGCTTCCGTATATTAAATGCTCATTCGATATGCCATCCCAACCAGTTGCTTTGCCAAAGCTGAGGTTGCGATACACCGAAAGTATTTCACGTGGAGTGACCCTAAAGAGTATGTCATTGTTCTTATCATCATTGTTATCGCTATCGGCCAATCGCGTAACGAATTCGTTCACGTAGTTAAAGTGTTGGTTATCAAACTCCGGTATGTACAACGGCGAATATAACTTCTCAAAGTAAGATGCACACCCTTCCGCAATTTCGTGATCATGACGAAGAGTTTGTCCCTCATAAAAGAAAAATGCGTTCTTATCTATATGATTTTTCTGACGCTTCGTATGTAATACGCGAAATAAATAGTTATGATCAATTTGTGCACGCTCATCGATTTCATTGTTTTGTTCGGCCAAGTATTGAACAGAAACTGTTCTATATTCTCTCCGGAAATCACATTTTGCAAGTTTATAGTTCGTGTAACTTTCCGAATGAGTATCTGCGCGAGGTCTGCCTTTATTCACCCAAATTTTCCGGAGAGTCCGCATATTTTTGTGCATATTTTTTAAGTTTTCATTCCAGAAAGGTTTCAACCGTTTATTGAATTTCCTATTCGGTAAGGTTGTTTCGGAAGCTTTTGATATTGCACTTACAATTGAATCGTATAGTATACATGTATCGGTTTCCTGTTTATCTAATGTGTCAAATGAGTTTAATTCTAAATCAAGAGTTCGTTTATAATTTTCAAGGATTTCCGGCTGAGATTTGGCTTTTTTCCAATCTATAACACAGCGTTCTTCGGCGCTTTCTGGTATGTGTCGATATCGCAGTTCAACGCTCAAGCTCAAAGTAACTGGTCTGTGATTGGATACATTGATGGCATCATCGTCTAAAACATGTACCTCTCTTATGAAAGGAACAAGAGTTGATGGGATCAATATATGATCAACAGTCGTTCCATCGTATAAACCATCACCAAAAGGGACGCACGTGGAGCGCGGGCAATCTTGACAGAATGTATAATTCACAGACACCATATCGATTCGCTTGACAAGTCTTTTGAATGCCATGTTTCGTTCATCGAATTTCTCGAATTGGCCATTGAAATCTCCCATTACTATCACATTACCATGCGGTTTGTACATATCACAAATATCGCCAAGTGTTTTCGTGTATTCATCGTAATATTCGGCCGAGTAATTTGTAGAAGGCAGGTATACCTGTAATATATATAGAAAACAGTTGTCTGTTATTTTGAACTGTACTCCTATTATTCTGTCATCTTCTATATATCACTGAAATCAGTACTCCGTCTCCAATCATGGTATGGACATATACTCGACTTTTCACAAGCGATAACACACACTAAAAAATATTAGTTAACAGCCAAAACTGCCACATACTTGTAGATAAGAGCTTCTAGTACATTTCTAGTGTGGTATCAATGCATGTTTCAGATGTTAGTCGTGTCATTCTTCGCATAACTCGAGAGCATATTTCTACCGCCTCGAACTTCCAGCCAGTTTGTATTTGCAAAAAGCCGCCAAAACAGTGAAACAGGAATCGGAACGAACATAATTGGATTCCGACTATAACATGTTCTCGCGTTCTTGTTTGTTACGAGTTTTTTCCCTCGATTCAAATAGATTTAAAAGCACATATAACAAGAATGGATACCACGATGAGTGAGTTTGGAGAAACAATATATATATGCAGTTGTAAGTTCGTTCCGCTTTTTCGTTCCGTCAATTTACTGCTGTTCAAGTTTTAAATGTTGACAAATTGACGGTCTCGGATTTCTCTCAAAGTTCGGATTATATTTCGAGTCAGGTATTGCGCACAATGACTTCGTAATCTGTCACTATGTCTTGACGTTTATTACTTAATGGTAGCAGATAAAACCATCTAGTTACATGTGAATTTGATGATTGAAATGAGGCAGTCTAGTGTCTAATTGTTCCCGAAGTAGCGCTTCGGCAAGCCGTCTACCACGTATTTTTAAAACAGCTATAAATTTAACATTTTGATTTTTTCGTCGGGTAGCTTGTTGGTACTGACTCAAAACAGATTAGTCTTCAACATAGTTGATATGTAATGTTTGTATTTGCATGTTATAAGTGGGAAAATAATTCATAATAATGGAAAAGCCCATGTAGGTAGTGATTGAAGCTCCAACTTCCCAACTAACCGAGAGCGTCTAGTTCTGTTTGATTAGTTGGGTCCACCAACTATGGGCTACCATGAATATTTTCTACCACGCCGGTTGAACTAACTCCTAAAATAGAGCTCTTTTCAGACTTGGCGTCTGGACTAGTGTAGCTCCAGGGAAGCTTTAAAGATTTACACTCTTTAGAGCTTCAGATTTTGTCAGTAGTGACCCCATCGGGAACTCATGCCTTTTTTAATTTCAGGCGACAAAGGACTCCTGGTGGCATATTCTGCTTGGTTCTCTTCTTATGGTGACGCTAAAGACAAGATTCGACTAAAGGTTGTTCCGAAATCCGCGCATTCATGAGCTAAAATAAAGACTTTTGTCATTTGTGCCAAAAACTTGTTGTCTGTCTGGAAGCGATTATCGAGCACATGTTTGCCATGCGCAGTTCAATGTTTCATTATTGTCAATAAAACGTGTACTCCACCCCGACTCCGACTGTGGAAAATGTGTACTTGGAACATATTATGGAAAAACAAAATTCTTTTGCTAAATGCTACTATGCCAATTTATTACATATGTAATAAAAATATTACCGAAAAATTATCAACATATACTTTTTAATAGAATTGTTGCTTCGAAAATATACTATTTAAAGATGGATTATCTCTTTAGATAACAAATTTTAAATAGTTGCGTGGGTATAAAATAATAGATATGAACTGAAGACCTATGTCCGGAAAAGCTTCTATCAATTAATATTGATTTTATTTCGAATATTAAATCGGGCCCGTTTATGTTACTATTTTTAGAACCGACCATTCGGATGAGACCGTGTTGCGATATAGAACACTGGGCTGTTCCTATGGCTACGCAACGAATGTCAAATGTCACAGATTGGTTGTTAGTATTGTTTGTTCCACAGATATAAGCGATAATGAGTATAATTAACGTTTATTTGTGACAAAATTGCACAATATAATTTATGGTCTCTGTTAACAGTGACCACTATTGTTCGTTAGCTGAACAAACACACCTGTTTAGACCAGAAAATATTCGAAATAAAATTAATATTAATCGATAGAAGCATTTCCGGACAGGAGTCTTCGATTCAAATCTAATATTTTATACCCCGGTAACTATATAATACATGTTTACAAAGAGATAATCCACCTTTAAAAAGTGTACTCCAAGCCAGAATGAGAAAACGTGTAGCCGAGTTAGATCATGCTTTATTACCCAATTCTTCAAAATGTTGTATTATACTTCCAACATGTTGTAGAAATATATTGGTGATATGAAGTAGGCCTAATTATTTTTTTCATTGAAACATAATCAGTTCTCACATTTATCATGGTGTCAAAAAATGACATAATCACACCGTCGCGCGGTGATAGCTAACACGCAAAAGGTTTGCTTTCGTATGCCTATTGCGTATATACAACAACAACATTTGTTCAAAATAAGCTTTAGTTATCAGAATGTATTTACTGCAACGTACAAACTAATGCTATAAACCAGTCAACTGTATGGTAAAAACTAAACACTTGTTAGGCCTATTTATGAACAATAATAGGGCCATATATTAGCACAAATGTGTCACTAAATAGGTTATAATAATTAGCGTTTGTTTCGCTAATATGAAAACATGTTACACCTAAAAATATTTGCTTTTGTGAAAGAGCATTCTGTGTGAGTCTATTCCTGATATGGTATAAATAAAGAGCGTATGTTTCACTACTGTGCGAACAACGGACGACCATAGGATGGTACTTGTAGCTGTTAGTGCAGGGGAAAAACCAGGACAAAGCAAACTATAACAAAACGGCTTCCACGAAGTCTGCTGATCCCAATCCCAGATACAGGACGAGGGTAGGTACCGTAATTAAACTGAACCAATAGACACTGAATGAGAAAAAAAACGCCGACATTGGCCACATGCGTCGGATCCGGAGTAGGCCTACACGTTTTAATGTTATTTCGATGTACAATTTATTATAATAGGAGAATAATTGTTTTGTCCAACGTTTAATGAAGTTAACAATGGTATAAGTATATAGGCCTATACCGTATAGTTAGGCAATTATACCATATATCTTCCGAGTATACCGGTATATATAACATGTAGCCTACAATTTTCCCCGAGTCCGCGTCAGGGCCGGAGTATGTCATTTTTTGACACCATGACAAATGTGAGAACTGATTATGTTTCACTGAATAAAATAATTACTTCATATCACCAATATATTTCTACAACTTGTTAAAGTATAATACAACATTTTGTAGAATTGGATAATGAAGCATGATCTAAAGTTAGTTCTCGGCTACACTTTTTGTCATTCTGGCTTGGAGTACACTTTTTAAATAATATATTTTCGAAGCAACAATTCTATTAAAAAGTATATGCTGATAATTTTTCGGTAATATTTTTATTACATATGTAATAAATATGGCATAGTAGCAATTAGCAAAAGAATTTTGTTTTTCCATAATATCTCCCAAGTACACATTTTCCACAGTCGGGGTGGAGTACACGTTTTATTGACCATCGTGAAACATTGAACTGCGCACGGCAAACACGTGCTCGATAATCGCTTCCGTAAACAGACAGACAACAATTTTTTTTGCACAAATGACAAAAGTCTTTATTTTAGCTCATGAAGGCGCGGATTTCGGAACTTTTGGTCAAATGTTGTCTTTAGCGTCACCGTAAGAAGAGAACCAAGCAGAATCTGACACCAGGAGTCCTTTAACGCCTGAAATTAGAAAAGATATGAGCTTCAGACATGATCAAATAATGGCTGATCAGAGTCCCAATACAGATGTACATGTATATCATGTATTGTGACTCAACGGGGTCTAGGACCAGTGTGCTTCATCAGGTCAGGGAGAACCCAAAATCGATGTACTAAACCTCGATTTGTATTAAAAACCTCGATCGAGGTTCTTTGTGATCATGTGATCAGTTACATGGACTCACTACCATAATGTAAGATGAAATACTCCACACTATATTACTTCCATTAGTATCATATTTGGTCTAGAGTGTTTCCCCTTATATCATTGGTGTATATTTTGACCAGTGGTCACATGATCTCGTAGAACCTCGATCGAGGTTTTTAACACAAATCGAGGTTTAGTACATCGATTTTGGGTTCTCCCTGACCTGTTCATCGCGTGACACCAGTTACTTATTCCTTATTGAAAATATTCTGACACTACTGCGCCATAAGGTAGAAGAGACCAATGGTCTAGAATAAACACAACTGACAACGTGTGAAGATACTTTATGCAGATTCAAAGAAACCACGTGCTTTCGCAATAAAACTCAAAACGCTAATCTGAAATATAAAACTGGTCACACATATCAGATACTCCCAAAGCACGCTCGCATTACACACAATCATACAACTTCAATACAAACACTGGCGCAACCCTTTTTTCTCTTTTCTCTCTATCCTTTCGCCAAGCACTCAACACTAATGCGCACAGATACTAGCGTGAACTTTTTCTCACCTCTCTCTACTTCTCCTCTGTCAGCAAACACAACATTAGTACATTACTATATACTGGCATTGTCACACATATCAAATAATAAAACAGCGCAGAATACTATGGGAGGCCAAATTCACATTTAATAATGAATTGCGCTTAAGCGCAATTGATTGCACTTAAGCGCAATTGATTGCGCTTAAGCGCAAATAATTGCGATTAAGTGCAATCAATTGCGCTTAAGCGCAAATGCCACATATTGTGCTTAAGCGCAAATAGGGCATTTACGCTTAAGCGTAATTAATTACGCTTAAGCGCAATTAATTGCGCTTAAGCGTAATTGTGACTACTATCTAACCTACCCATAAACTATTAGCATGACCTGGTGTATCACCTAGCAACACAAGATGAGCATTGGGCTAATTTTGACCTGTACTCAACAGTCAAACTGTGAGTATGTGTTCAACAAGGAGAATCCCCTAATTGCATATTATCAGCATCCCTCTATCCAAAGAATTGATGTCGCCTTCCCGGAACTCTAGTAATGTTTTGTATGATGTTTTTAATGTATTTTTGCACAGATTTTAGCCTTTACTATGGCAATATCCTATACATGTATGCGGTGTCACTGCATGAGGGCTTTCTTACCTCATACAGTAATGCTCTATTTAATCGACTTCTTAACCACAGCAGAATTATGGGTAACTTTTCAGGATTTAGTCGGAAATATGGCTTGTTGCCATTCATCTAAAAGCTCTCGAGAACTTTCTGATGAATGGCAATAAGCCATATTTCCAACTAAATCCTGAAAAGTTACCCATAATTCTGCTGTGGTTAAGAGTCGATTAATTAGAGCATTACTGTATGGTTTACTAATTGACTTAAATCAGGGGGAAAAAACCCTATTTTCATATTATCAGCATCCCTGTCCAAAAAATGGTGTGTAATTACTGGAGCTTTGGTGTCTCAGTCCTGAAGCTCTAGTTTTTCTTATTAAATCAGCAGCTCTTGCACAAATCTATAGTATTTCCATGATCATATAGTGTGAATGTGGTGTCACCGAGGGCTTGCTTCCCTCATATGGTGTGCCTGTATACTCGAAAATTGAATAAAATCAATGTCGCCCCGACTAATACAGAAAGTAATGCTATTGCAAGTAGCCCCAACTAATATATACCGAAGATAATATAATGCTATCACGAATCGCTCCAACTAAAACAGAAGGTGATACTATTGCGAGTCAGCCATTTTGATAAAGAAGTTGGGCTAGCTCCCTACCCATCCAAACCAATGAAACCAAGAAGTGACATGTCAATAGGAGTTAATGCTAAGTTATGGACAAACCTATTTATTCACCAGGGGTGTTTTGTTACATATAACCATGAATTGCGCTTAAGCGTAATTATTTGCGCTTAAGCGCAATTGATTGCGCTTAAGCGCAATTGATTGCGCTTAAAGGTGGATTATCTCTTTGTAAACATGTATTATATAGTTACCGGGGTATAAAATATTAGATTTGAATCGAAGACTCCTGTCCGGAAATGCTTCTATCGATTAATATTAATTTTATTTCGAATATTTTCTGGTCTAAAAAGGTGTGTTTGTTCAGCTAACGAACAATAGTGGTTACTGTTAACAGAGACCAGAAATTATATTGTGCAATTTTGTCACAAATAAACGTTAATTATACTCATTATCGCTTATATCTGTGGAACAAAACAGTACAAACAACCAATCTGTGAGATTTGACATTCGTTGCGTAGCCGTAGGAACAGCCCAGTGCTCTATATCGCAATACGGTCTCATCCGAATGGTCGGTTCTAAAAATAGTAACATAAATGGGCCCGATTTAATATTCGAAATAAAATCAATATTAATTGATAGAAGCTTTTCCGGACATAGGTCTTCAGTTCATATCTATTATTTCATACCCACGCAACTATTTAAAATTTGTTATTTAAAGAGATAATCCATCTTTAAGCACAATTAATTATTAAATGTGAATTTGGCCTCCCATAGAATACACCCTGGTGTAACCCTTTTTTCTCTTCTGTCTCCCCTTTTGAAAAATTAAATAAAAATGCAAACACATTACAAATTCACAAATAGTATGACCAAGTTGTCAATTGTGGGTCAATATGGTGGTAAACTTTGCAAGTCATATATATTTAGGTAGTGACCACCCTACCAAAATAGGCCTGTGCTATCAAATTGGCCAAACATGATAGTACGGGAGGACCAGGTCCATGTACCAAACATCTAGAAACAAATTGAACTTGAGAACATTTTGTGTTAACCCCTTTGCACATGTGACACGTATACTTTCGGTATGGTAACTTCAAGTAAGAACTGTCTTTAATAGGTCCGGGTCCTCCGAACAATGACGCACCACCCATGATCAAAAATAGGCTGGGCTTTGGCCAATAATAAAGCAGAAGACCAGAATGAAGTGACTGTTCAGAAACACAAGAACATCTCAGCTCATCAGAGAAATCCACAACATCAAGAGAGTGTCATGTAGGTGTAGGACTCTCATTTAGTTTGCCCTGTATGTCCTCCATGATCTTAGGGACATCAAAAGGCGGACAGTTCTTGATATTCGCCGAGTGTGAGTTTTCATTCACTTGGAAGCGCGAGCTGGTACATGTAGGTGGAAGAACAGATGTTAAGTCATTGGGTTTCATTAACGTTGGCGTAGGTAGCAGGTAGAGACTCTGAATGGGGCTGACTGTTAATAGATGTGCACATTCATGCGAGTGGGAGATCTGTTGATATATACAGGTACGTGTATCGACATAAGTACTAGCACGTGTGACTTCACTGGTAATGGAATTTGTCAAAATCACATCAGGCTGTTCCAAATGGTTGATCTTAACTACGGTGCTTTCCGATATCATATGGTTGTGAGATATCACACCGTCAGTTGAAGTACCTCACCACTTTTGTAATAAAATCGCCAGCTTTTGTAGTAAAGTGAGGTCTCCGCTTTTGAAGTAAACTGACTCAATACATTTTTACGGGCGCTGAACGATTTTGTCATGGAACCGGACTCACTAAATATATTCAGTCACAAGTCACACTCGTATGGGCGATTAAGTACACATCACACCTGTATGGGGCGATTAACTGTGATTTCTCTTGTGTTGGTATCACTGAAAGCTATTCAAATCACGTCACACTCGTATGGCGATTACCGGTGTGTATTCTTTCGTCACGCAACCGGACTCACTAAGTGCCTTTTGGTACACGTCACACGTGTATGGGCGATTGGCTGTGTGATTTCTCTTGTGTTGGTATGACTGAAAACTATTCAAACCACGTCACACTCATATGGTCGATTAATGGTGTGGATTCTTTTGTCACGGAACTGGACTCACTAAATATATTCAGTCACAAGTCACACTCGTATGGGTGATAGCCACTATGGATTATCGGGTTGACTTTGTCATGAAAATCGTTCAGCGCCCGTCAAAATGTATTGAGTCAGTTTACTTCAAAAACTGTAATTTTGTTATTACAAAAGTGGAGACCTATTTTTTTTACTACAAAAGCTGGCGTTTTTTTACTTCAAAAGCGGAGACCTCACTTTACTACAAAAGCTGGCGATTTTATTACAAAAGTGGTGAGGTACTTCAAAAGCTGGCGTTTTTTTACTTCAAAAGTGGTCAGTTACTTCAAAAGCTGGCGCAACACTCGGGGGATCTTCAATAGTGGGGTTCCGGGTCCTTGCTCGATACACAGGTTGTGGTAGTTTTATATACCTTTTTCATGAGAATGATGTGACCGTTGTTGTAAATAAATGAACAGGTATCTAACTGGAAAGCGGAAGTAGATTAAATATCCAGTGAGGAAATTGGAATTTCTTTCGTTGTAATACTATTTACCCTATCGACGTTAATTAACCGTCGCGCGTTCATACACATATAATTAACACTAGCTTTACTTACAGTGTTCGTCTTACTAAAGATTCTTCCAACTATTAGAAAGAAACAAAATTTGTTTGCAAGCATTTACGATAACGCTTATTATGTTGAGCACCCGCGTGACACCAGAACTTAGTTCCGGTGAAATTGATCTTGACATAAATAATTGCAATAAAACTTATACTCCGAGTCCGAAATCGGTAAAATGTGTAGTTGGGGAATTTCACTTTCGTTTATTGTCGTTGCTATAATGCCAGAAATGTTGATTTCCTTTTGGTTTGTTACAACCTATGTCAATTACTTATAAAATGAATTAAAAAATAACAAAAAGTACGTCTTATATTTCAACTTTTATCCACATTTATTTTAACCTTTTTAGGTCTTTTATGGTTTACAAGAGTTATCTATCCTGGCAACGCGCTAACTTACAAGATAACCGTCTGCCCCATTTCGCGCTTTTTAAAAACTGAATATACAGTTATTCCTTGTAGAAGTTGCAGTTATATCTAGTAGTTGATATTTGCAATGTTTATAAGTATGCAAAAATAATGGGAACTATTAAATCAAACGCGCGCTGAAATAACTCTTAAGTGAGAAACTTACGACGGTATCTTGAGAAGTCGGCCCCGCGCGAAGACTGCCCCATACGACGACGGCCCCGCCTAGGCTAACTTCTATTTTCAGTTACAATGAAAATACAAATAAAAAAGATAAATGACCCAGAATGACTGTGATATTTATATGGCTATGGTATAGAGATCCCAAACAAATATGACAATTTGTAATATATCGGCTAGTGGTAAGTTGTGCATCAAAAATATAGTTTTAGTGTCGGCGCACACGATCACGGTTGTCCCCGGTTTACCCGGCTGCGGTGTAAATCGGGGACAACCGGGATCGTGTGCGCCGACGCTATGGGCCGGTTTTTGTCGGATCCGATTTAACCGGGCCGATCAAACTGAGTTTGATTTCATCCGGAAAAGCCGGCTCGTGACGATGGCAACGCGAGTGTTTTTCATGTCACATGACCGATCGTCGCAAAAAAAACAAACATGGCGAATAACATAAATGCAATTACTAGTAGTGAAAGTCAAGAAATCCAAGAGTTTTGGTCACCCGAGAAGGAGCAGAGGCTTGTTGATATGTGGGCGGAACACGAATCCCTATATAACAATAGCTCAGCGTGTTTTTCCAACAGGGATCAGCGAGCAGCAGCTCTTGCAGCTATTGCGGCTGACATTAACATGCCTGGTAGGTCGACAGACTCAAACTTCAAAGTCAAACTTTGAGTTTGACTCTTTGAGTCAGGGCCAGACGCAGTCACAAATACTATGCTATTAGTATAAAACTATTATCATCATATTAGTCATCAGATATACATATTAAATATACATCACTTGTGACTTGAAGTCATAGACATAATCCGATTTGATCGTCAGACTCGGAGGTCCCCATATGATATCGCTATTATCACCCACTGACCCAGTGGCAGTTACTGAGCTAGTATTACTATTAGTAAGTTACCTTTTTAATTTAAATACAAAATTTGTATAAACATAGTCATGATAGTGGCCACAGCCCGACAGTGGCAGGCCAGAGCAACATTCAGAGTGTTTTGAAGTCGTATGCAGGATTCATACCCCCCCCCCCCCGAATTCACCCCTGTTCAAGTGGTCCTGCAGAAATGCTATGGTGTTGATGGGTCCTGCTGTTTTGCTATGATGCGGTAATTTAGTACAAAGCGATGCTTCCAACGGTGGAATTAACTGGAATTCGTAATTCGGGTTCAGGCAAAACATAATTTGTCTCATTCTCAATATCTGTATGAATTGAATGCCAATGTGTGTGCAGAATAGCTTCTTTGGTATATTTGACCACCATGCCATCATAAATGCCATCATTAATCGTATCATAATGCAGGGTTTCCGCCAGGCCGGACCCATTCCCCCTGTTAACCTTTGCCGTACGTGAAATCCCACTCATACACAAATAAATGACATTATTAAAAACTTATTCAGTCTTGTCTGTCTCGGCAGGCTATATATGATATCTAATCCCATTTTCATTAATAATGACCAAATGGAATCGACACAGTCCATTTTCAGAAAAAAAAATAACAGCATGAACAAACCATAAATAGTGACACCCCACAAATAGTTCCACGGGATTTCCCCACATGATTGGTGGGAATTCCCTATCAAGGGAGATATCATTGGTTCAATTTACTTCAGAGTATGGGAACGTGGATCATAAAAACTGCCTCATTTATTATCTTGACATGAATATTGACGTGGCGTTTGTACTAATTTATTCATCATTATTCCAACTTGTATAAAACATGTGTATAATTTGAGGCATGAGGAAACACACAAATATCGTATCATTTATCTCATATATATTTTGAAGACCTCTGTCTGTATGTATGTTTGTTTGTTTGTCTGTCATTTATACAAATCTACGATTCTCGACCGATCGGGACGAAACTTGGTACGTGTGTGTAGTTTGGCCAGGCGGTGGACGTTGTCGTATTGGCGAGCCCGCTTCGCGCATGCGCAGACGAGATCTCGGAAACGGGTGGAGCTATCGACTTGAAATTTGCTATGTGAATGTATCTTGCCCCGGATACGAATTTTATCGGGTCGCCGAGCCCGTGCGACGCAAGCTTCGCGCATGCGCAGACCAGATCTCGGAAACGGGTGGAGCTATCGACTTGAAATTTGGTGTGTGAATGTATCTTGCCCCGGATACGAATTTGATCGGGTCGCCGAGCCCGTGCGACGCCAGCTTCGCGCGCGCATGCGCAGACCAGATCTCGGAAACGGGTGGAGCTATCGACTTGAAATTTGGTTTTTGAATAGCCCGGACAACGTCGGGCTCATCGGCTAGTAGTAATATAAAATTGCGACTTGTCTTACTGTTATTTTAGGGCAATGGATCATTAATTTAGTGGTTGCCTCATTGTCGCGACCTGAAGCATGAAAACGCTTGGGCTAATGGCGATCATCATCAATGCCCCATTCAGAGTAAGAGTTTGTCTAATGCTCGTTCCCGGGCTCGCTTAGATAATCATTGCGATGTGACGTCATCTAGTAGAAGTTTGCAGACACGTGCAGTTAACTGTGTCACAATAATAGAGATGATCAAAGCTATTATACCGCAGTCATTGGATATCATGTACATGTCCATGATTATTAGTCAGGCCAAGGACGCCCAATGTTTACTGCTCTTTTGCAATTGAATTATCAGATACTAATACATATAATTTGATATAAATGTGTGAGACAGGGAATAAAATAAAGACACACAGTGAGAATGGGTTTGTTTATTTCTTTTTTTTTAATATTGGATTTAGATTTAGTTTGCGTCGGCATTTTGTCTTGTTGATTACCTGTGATCGCCGTTTGTTTCTCAAAATCCCGATGAAAAATGCCCCTCATGACATACCGATCCATAAGTCGCAGGACGTTTTTAACAAGGGAAATTGGGTTAGAAAGTTGCGACTTATACATCGGCCGGTACGGTAAATGGCAAAATTACAGATAAATCGGTCTTCATATATTAAATTATTTACTGGGTTTTTCCCCATAGCAGCTACCGGACCCATTACCCCTAGCGGAAACCCTGCATAATGGCCTCATAAAGTGATATTTTGTTTGGGAAAGGGTGGGACATGAAGTCCTATTAAGCTTCTAGGGAACGAAATGCTGTCAATTTTTTTTCGGGTGGAGGGAGGGGGCAGGTAGCGTAATTTTGTTATAAGCAAAGAAATTACCGTGGTTCAGGAAAAAAAGTAAATTACAGTTGGGGAAAAATTAGGGTCAGGAATTTTAAAACGCTGTCCATTTTTTTTTCCTGGGGCCATGGTTTGAAGGGAAGTGTTTAGATAATAATTTCAACAAACGACAAAAAAGGGGTCATTTGTTAAACTTATTATATAAACATTTCCTATGGGATGGGGGTGATTTTGTTTGGGAACGGGTGGGGTAAGATATCCTGGCAAGTACCTACAGAAACAAAATGCATGGTGTCCATTTTTTTCTGCAGCCAAGGAAACAGAATTTTGTCCAAATATTTTTATCATTAAACGTATCATAATGGCATCATAACGTGATATTTTATTTGGGAAAGGTGGAAAATGAAATCCTGGCAAGCGCCTAGGAAACAAAATGCTGTCCATTTTTTTTTCAGGGCCCAGGGTGCAAAATTATGTCTTTATTTTAGGGGGGGGGGGGTGATTTTGTTCGAGAATGGCTGGGCTCAACTCTAAATACAGATCAAGTTTGTATATTGGGTTTGATCCAATGTTTTTAGCTCACCTGAGACGAAGTCTCCGGTGGAGCTATAGTCATCACTCCTCGTCCGTCCGTCCGTCAACAATTCTTTGAACATCTTCTCCTCTGAAACCGGAAGACCAAATTGGTTCATATTTGGTGTGGATGTTCCCTAGGTGACTCTCATTCAGATTTGTTCAAATGAGGTCACTGGGTCAAATAGTTGCGAAGCCAGGGCCATAACTCTATTCCTCCATAGTAATTCGTACAACGACTTCTTGTTCAGAACCATTGGGCCGATTTAGCTAATATTTGGTATGGAGGGTCCTCGGATGAGTGGTGTTCAGATTTGTTCAAATGAGGTCACCCGGTCAATTAGTTGAGAAACCAGGGCCATAACTCATAGTAATTCTTACAATGACTTCTTCTAAAAAAATATTTGGCCGATTTAGCTTATATTGGATACAGAGAGACCTTGCCTTGGGTGACTGGGGTTCAGATTTGTTCTAATGGGGTCACTGGGTCAAATAGGGGCAGAGCCAGGGCCCAGGGATCACAATGGCATCATAACCAGTGTGCTTCATCGCGTGACACCAGTTACTTATTCCTTATTGAAAATATTCTGGCACTACTGCGCCATAAGGTAGAAGAGACCAATGGTCTAGAATAAACACAACTGACAACGTGTGAAGATACTTTATGCAGATTCAAAGAAACCACGTGCTTTCGCAATAAAACTCAAAACGCTAATCTGAAATATAAAACTGGTCACACATATCAGATACTCCCAAAGCACGCTCGCATTACACACAATCATACAACTTCAATACAAACACTGGCGCAACCCTTTTTTCTCTTTTCTCTCTATCCTTTCGCCAAGCACTCAACACTAATGCGCACAGATACTAGCGTGAACTTTTTCTCACCTCTCTCTACTTCTCCTCTGTCAGCAAACACAACATTGGTACATTACTATATACTGGCATTGTCACACATAGCAAATCATAAAACAGCGCAGAATACTATGGGAGGCCAAATTCACATTTAATAATGAATTGCGCTTAAGCGCAATTGATTGCACTTAAGCGCAATTGATTGCGCTTAAGCGCAAATAATTGCGCTTAAGTGCAATCAATTGCGCTTAAGCGCAAATGCCACATATTGTGCTTAAGCGCAAATAGGGCATTTACGCTTAAGCGTAATTAATTACGCTTGAGCGCAATTAATTGCGCTTAAGCGTAATTGTGACTACTATCTAACCTACCCATAAACTATTAGCATGACCTGGTGTATCACCTAGCAACACAAGATGAGCATTGGGCTAATTTTGACCTGTACTCAACAGTCAAACTGTGAGTGTGTGTTCAACAAGGAGAATCCCCTAATTGCATATTATCAGCATCCCTCTATCCAAAGAATTGATGTCGCCTTCCCGGAACTCTAGTAATGTTTTGTATGATGTTTTTAATGTATTTTTGCACAGATTTTAGCCTTTACTATGGTAATATCCTATACATGTATGCGGTGTCACTGCATGAGGGCTTTCTTACCTCATACAGTAATGCTCTATTTAATCGACTTCTTAACCACAGCAGAATTATGGGTAACTTTTCAGGATTTAGTCGGAAATATGGCTTGTTGCCATTCATCTAAAAGCTCTCGAGAACTTTCTGATGAATGGCAACAAGCCATATTTCCAACTAAATCCTGAAAAGTTATCCATAATTCTGCTGTGGTTAAGGAGTCGATTAATTAGAGCATTACTGTATGGTTTATTAATTGACTTAAATCAGGGGGAAAAAACCCTATTTTCATATTATCAGCATCCCTGTCCAAAAAATGGTGTGTAATTACTGGAGCTTTGGTGTCTCAGTCCTGAAGCTCTAGTTTTTCTTATTAAATCAGCAGCTCTTGCACAAATCTATAGTATTTCCATGATCATATAGTGTGAATGTGGTGTCACCGAGGGCTTGCTTCCCTCATATGGTGTGCCTGTATACTCGAAAATTGAATAAAATCAATGTCGCCCCGACTAATACAGAAAGTAATGCTATTGCAAGTAGCCCCAACTAATATATACCGAAGATAATATAATGCTATCACGAATCGCTCCAACTAAAACAGAAGGTGATACTATTGCGAGTCAGCCATTTTGATAAAGAAGTTGGGCTAGCTCCCTACCCATCCAAACCAATGAAACCAAGAAGTGACATGTCAATAGGAGTTAATGCTAAGTTATGGACAAACCTATTTATTCACCAGGGGTGTTTTGTTACATATAACCATGAATTGCGCTTAAGCGTAATTATTTGCGCTTAAGCGCAATTGATTGCGCTTAAGCGCAATTGATTGCGCTTAAAGGTGGATTATCTCTTTGTAAACATGTATTATATAGTTACCGGGGTATAAAATATTAGATTTGAATCGAAGACTGCTGTCCGGAAATGCTTCTATCGATTAATATTAATTTTATTTCGAATATTTTCTGGTCTAAAAAGGTGTGTTTGTTCAGCTAACGAACAATAGTGGTTACTGTTAACAGAGACCAGAAATTATATTGTGCAATTTTGTCACAAATAAACGTTAATTATACTCATTATCGCTTATATCTGTGGAACAAAACAGTACAAACAACCAATCTGTGAGATTTGACATTCGTTGCGTAGCCGTAGGAACAGCCCAGTGCTCTATATCGCAATACGGTCTCATCCGAATGGTCGGTTCTAAAAATAGTAACATAAATGGGCCCGATTTAATATTCGAAATAAAATCAATATTAATTGATAGAAGCTTTTCCGGACATAGGTCTTCAGTTCATATCTATTATTTCATACCCACGCAACTATTTAAAATTTGTTATTTAAAGAGATAATCCATCTTTAAGCACAATTAATTATTAAATGTGAATTTGGCCTCCCATAGAATACACCCTGGTGTAACCCTTTTTTCTCTTCTGTCTCCCCTTTTGAAAAATTAAATAAAAATGCAAACACATTACAAATTCACAAATAGTATGACCAAGTTGTCAATTGTGGGTCAATATGGTGGTAAACTTTGCAAGTCATATATATTTAGGTAGTGACCACCCTACCAAAATAGGCCTGTGCTATCAAATTGGCCAAACATGATAGTACGGGAGGACCAGGTCCATGTACCAAACATCTAGAAACAAATTGAACTTGAGAACATTTTGTGTTAACCCCTTTGCACATGTGACACGTATACTTTCGGTATGGTAACTTCAAGTAAGAACTGTCTTTAATAGGTCCGGGTCCTCCGAACAATGACGCACCACCCATGATCAAAAATAGGCTGGGCTTTGGCCAATAATAAAGCAGAAGACCAGAATGAAGTGACTGTTCAGAAACACAAGAACATCTCAGCTCATCAGAGAAATCCACAACATCAAGAGAGTGTCATGTAGGTGTAGGACTCTCATTTAGTTTGCCCTGTATGTCCTCCATGATCTTAGGGACATCAAAAGGCGGACAGTTCTTGATATTCGCCGAGTGTGAGTTTTCATTCACTTGGAAGCGCGAGCTGGTACATGTAGGTGGAAGAACAGATGTTAAGTCATTGGGTTTCATTAACGTTGGCGTAGGTAGCAGGTAGAGACTCTGAATGGGGCTGACTGTTAATAGATGTGCACATTCATGCGAGTGGGAGATCTGTTGATATATACAGGTACGTGTATCGACATAAGTACTAGCACGTGTGACTTCACTGGTAATGGAATTTGTCAAAATCACATCAGGCTGTTCCAAATGGTTGATCTTAACTACGGTGCTTTCCGATATCATATGGTTGTGAGATATCACACCGTCAGTTGAAGTACCTCACCACTTTTGTAATAAAATCGCCAGCTTTTGTAGTAAAGTGAGGTCTCCGCTTTTGAAGTAAACTGACTCAATACATTTTTACGGGCGCTGAACGATTTTGTCATGGAACCGGACTCACTAAATATATTCAGTCACAAGTCACACTCGTATGGGCGATTAAGTACACATCACACCTGTATGGGGCGATTAACTGTGATTTCTCTTGTGTTGGTATGACTGAAAGCTATTCAAATCACGTCACACTCGTATGGCGATTACCGGTGTGTATTCTTTTGTCACGCAACCGGACTCACTAAGTGCCTTTTGGTACACGTCACACGTGTATGGGCGATTGGCTGTGTGATTTCTCTTGTGTTGGTATGACTGAAAACTATTCAAACCACGTCACACTCATATGGTCGATTAATGGTGTGGATTCTTTTGTCACGGAACTGGACTCACTAAATATATTCAGTCACAAGTCACACTCGTATGGGTGATAGCCACTATGGATTATCGGGTTGACTTTGTCATGAAAATCGTTCAGCGCCCGTCAAAATGTATTGAGTCAGTTTACTTCAAAAACTGTAATTTTGTTATTACAAAAGTGGAGACCTATTTTTTTAACTACAAAAGCTGGCGTTTTTTTACTTCAAAAGCGGAGACCTCACTTTACTACAAAAGCTGGCGATTTTATTACAAAAGTGGTGAGGTACTTCAAAAGCTGGCGTTTTTTTACTTCAAAAGTGGTCAGTTACTTCAAAAGCTGGCGCAACACTCGGGGGATCTTCAATAGTGGGGTTCCGGGTCCTTGCTCAATACACAGGTTGTGGTAGTTTTATATATCTTTTTCATGAGAATGATGTGACCGTTGTTGTAAATAAATGAACAGGTATCTAACTGGAAAGCGGAAGTAGATTAAATATCCAGTGAGGAAATTGGAATTTCTTTCGTTGTAATACTATTTACCCTATCGACGTTAATTAACCGTCGCGCGTTCATACACAAATAATTAACACTAGATTTACTTACAGTGTTCGTCTTACTAAAGATTCTTCCAACTATTAGAAAGAAACAAAACATTTTGGCAAGCATTTACGATAACGCTTATTATGTTGAGCACCCGCGTGACACCAGAACTTAGTTCCGGTGAAATTGATCTTGACATAAATAATTGCAATAAAACTTATACTCCGAGTCCGAAATCGGTAAAATGTGTAGTTGGGGAATTTCACTTTCGTTTATTGTCGTTACTATAATGCCAGAAATGTTGATTTCCTTTTGGTTTTTTACAACCTATGTCAATTACTTATAAAATGAATTAAAAAATAACAAAAAGTACGTCTTATATTTCAACTTTTATCCACATTTATTTTAACCTTTTTAGGTCTTTTATGGTTTACAAGAGTTATCTATCCTGGCAACGCGCTAACTTACAAGATAACCGTCTGCCCCATTTCGCGCTTTTTAAAAACTGAATATACAGTTATTCCTTGTAGAAGTTGCAGTTATATCTAGTAGTTGATATTTGCAATGTTTATAAGTATGCAAAAATAATGGGAACTATTAAATCAAACGCGCGCTGAAATAACTCTTAAGTGAGAAACTTACGACGGTATCTTGAGAAGTCGGCCCCGCGCGAAGACTGCCCCATACGACGACGGCCCCGCCTAGGCTAACTTCTATTTTCAGTTACAATGAAAATACAAATAAAAAAGATAAATGACCCAGAATGACTGTGATATTTATATGGCTATGGTATAGAGATCCCAAACAAATATGACAATTTGTAATATATCGGCTAGTGGTAAGTTGTGCATCAAAAATATAGTTTTAGTGTCGGCGCACACGATCACGGTTGTCCCCGGTTTACCCGGCTGCGGTGTAAATCGGGGAAAACCGGGATCGTGTGCGCCGACGCTATGGGCCGGTTTTTGTCGGATCCGATTTAACCGGGCCGATCAAACTGAGTTTGATTTCATCCGGAAAAGCCGGCTCGTGACGATGGCAACGCGAGTGTTTTTCATGTCACATGACCGATCGTCGCAAAAAAACAAAACATGGCGAATAACATAAATGCAATTACTAGTAGTGAAAGTCAAGAAATCCAAGAGTTTTGGTCACCCGAGAAGGAGCAGAGGCTTGTTGGTATGTGGGCGGAACACGAATGCCTATATAACAATAGCTCAGCGTGTTTTTCCAACAGGGATCAGCGAGCAGCAGCTCTTGCAGCTATTGCGGCTGACATTAACATGCCTGGTAGGTCGACAGACTCAAACTTCAAAGTCAAACTTTGAGTTTGACTCTTTGAGTCAGGGCCAGACGCAGTCACAAATACTATGCTATTAGTATAAAACTATTATCATCATATTAGTCATCAGATATACATATTAAATATACATCACTTGTGACTTGAAGTCATAGACATAATCCGATTTGATCGTCAGACTCGGAGGTCCCCATATGATATCGCTATTATCACCCACTGACCCAGTGGCAGTTACTGAGCTAGTATTACTATTAGTAAGTTACCTTTTTAATTTAAATACAAAATTTGTATAAACATAGTCATGATAGTGGCCAGAGCCCGACAGTGGCAGGCCAGAGCAACATTCAGAGTGTTTTGAAGTCGTATGCAGGATTCATACCCCCCCCCCCCGAATTCATCCCTGTTCAAGTGGTCCTGCAGAAATGCTATGATGTTGATGGGTCCTGCCTGTTTTGCTATGATGCGGTAATTTAGTACAAAGCGATGCTTCCAATGGTGGAATTAACTGGAATTCGTAATTCGGGTTCAGGCAAAACATAATTTGTCTCATTCTCAATATCTGTATGAATTGAATGCCAATGTGTGTGCAGAATAGCTTCTTTGGTATATTTGACCACCATGCCATCATAAATGCCATCATTAATCGTATCATAATGCAGGGTTTCCGCCAGGCCGGACCCATTCCCCCTGTTAACCTTTGCCGTACGTGAAATCCCACTCATACACAAATAAATGACATTATTAAAAACTTATTCAGTCTTGTCTGTCTCGGCAGGCTATATATGATATATAATCCCATTTTCATTAATAATGACCAAATGGAATCGACACAGTCCATTTTCAGAAAAAAAAATAACAGCATGAACAAACCATAAATAGTGACACCCCACAAATAGTTCCACGGGATTTCCTCACATGATTGGTGGGAATTCCCTATCAAGGGAGATATCATTGGTTCAATTTACTTCAGAGTATGGGAACGTGGATCATAAAAACTGCCTCATTTATTATCTTGACATGAATATTGACGTGGCGTTTGTACTAATTTATTCATCATTATTCCAACTTGTATAAAACATGTGTATAATTTGAGGCATGAGGAAACACACAAATATCGTATCATTTATCTCATATATATTTTGAAGACCTCTGTCTGTATGTATGTTTGTTTGTTTGTCTGTCATTTATACAAATCTACGATTCTTGACCGATCGGGACGAAACGTGGTACGTGTGTGTAGTTTGGCCAGGCGGTGGACGTTGTCGTATTGGCGAGCCCGTGCGGCGCCCGCTTCGCGCATGCGCAGACGAGATCTCGGAAACGGGTGGAGCTATCGACTTGAAATTTGCTATGTGAATGTATCTTGCCCCGGATACGAATATTATCGGGTCGCCGAGCCCGTGCGACGCAAGCTTCGCGCATGCGCAGACCAGATCTCGGAAACGGGTGGAGCTATCGACTTGAAATTTGGTGTGTGAATGTATCTTGCCCCGGATACGAATTTGATCGGGTCGCCGAGCCCGTGCGACGCCAGCTTCGTGCGCGCATGCGCAGACCAGATCTCGGAAACGGGTGGAGCTATCGACTCGAAATTTGGTTTTTGAATAGCCCGGACAACGTCGGGCTCATCGGCTAGTAGTAATATAAAATTGCGACTTGTCTTACTGTTATTTTAGGGCAATGGATCATTAATTTAGTGGTTGCCTCATTGTCGCGACCTGAAGCATGAAAACGCTTGGGCTAATGGCGATCATCATCAATGCCCCATTCAGAGTAAGAGTTTGTCTAATGCTCGTTCCCGGGCTCGCTTAGATAATCATTGCGATGTGACGTCATCTAGTAGAAGTTTGCAGACACGTGCAGTTAACTGTGTCACAATAATAGAGATGATCAAATCTATTATACCGCAGTCATTGGATATCATGTACATGTCCATGATTATTAGTCAGGCCAAGGACGCCCAATGTTTACTGCTCTTTTGCAATTGAATTATCAGATACTAATACATATAATTTGATATAAATGTGTGAGACAGGGAATAAAATAAAGACACACAGTGAGAATGGGTTTGTTTGTTTCTTTTTTTTTAATATTGGATTTAGATTTAGTTTGCGTCGGCATTTTGTCTTGTTGATTACCTGTGATCGCCGTTTGTTTCTCAAAATCCCGATGAAAAATGCCCCTCATGACATACCGATCCATAAGTCGCAGGAAGTTTTTAACAAGGGAAATTGGGTTAGAAGTTGCGACTTATACATCGGCCGGTACGGTAAATGGCAAAATTACAGATAAATCGGTCTTCATATATTAAATTATTTACTGGGTTTTTCCCCATAGCAGCTACCGGACCCATTACCCCTAGCGGAAACCCTGCATAATGGCCTCATAAAGTGATATTTTGTTTGGGAAAGGGTGGGACATGAAGTCCTATTAAGCTTCTAGGGAACGAAATGCTTTCAAATTTTTTTCGGGTGGAGGGAGGGGGCAGGTAGCGTAATTTTGTTATAAGCAAAGAAATTACCGTGGTTCAGGAAAAAAAGTAAATTACAGTTGGGGAAAAATTAGGGTCAGGAATTTTAAAACGCTGTCCATTTTTTTTCCTGGGGCCATGGTTTGAAGGGAAGTGTTTAGATAATAATTTCAACAAACGACAAAAAAGGGGTCATTTGTTAAACTTATTATATAAACATTTCCTATGGGATGGGGGTGATTTTGTTTGGGAACGGGTGGGGTAAGATATCCTGGCAAGTACCTACAGAAACAAAATGCATGGTGTCCATTTTTTTCTGCAGCCAAGGAAACAGAATTTTGTCCAAATATTTTTATCATTAAACGTAACATAATGGCATCATAACGTGATATTTTATTTGGGAAAGGTGGAAAATGAAATCCTGGCAAGCGCCTATTTTTTCAGGGCCCAGGGTGCAAAATTATGTCTTTATTTTAGGGGGGGGTGATTTTGTTCGAGAATGGCTGGGACTCAACTCTAAATACAGATCAAGTTTGAATATTGGGTTTGATCCAATGTTTTTAGCTCACCTGAGACGAAGTCTCCGGTGGAGCTATAGTCATCACTCCTCGTCCGTCCGTCCGTCAACAATTCTTTGAACACCTTCTCCTCTGAAACCGGAAGACCAAATTGGTTCATATTTGGTGTGGATGTTCCCTAGGTGACTCTCATTCAGATTTGTTCAAATGAGGTCACTGGGTCAAATAGTTGCGAAGCCAGGGCCATAACTCTATTCCTCCATAGTAATTCGTACAACGACTTCTTGTTCAGAACCATTGGGCCGATTTAGCTAATATTTGGTATGGAGGGTCCTCGGGTGAGTGGTGTTCAGATTTGTTCAAATGAGGTCACCCGGTCAATTAGTTGAGAAACCAGGGCCATAACTCATAGTAATTCTTACAATGACTTCTTCTAAAAAAATATTTGGCCGATTTAGCTTATATTGGATACAGAGAGACCTTGCCTTGGGTGACTGGGGTTCAGATTTGTTCTAATGGGGTCACTGGGTCAAATAGGGGAAGAGCCAGGGCCCAGGGATCATAATGGCATCATAACGTGATATTTTATTTGGGAAAGGTGGAAAATGAAATCCTGGCAAGCGCCTAGGAAACAAAATGCTGTCCATTTTATTTCAGGGCCCAGGGTGCAAAATTATGTCTTTATTTTAGGGGAGGGGGGTGATTTTGTTTGAGAATGGCTGGGACTCAACTCTAAATACAGATCAAGTTTGAATATTGGGTTTGATCCAATGTTTTTAGCTCACCTGAGACGAAGTCTCCGGTGGAGCTATAGTCATCACTCCTCGTCCGTCCGTCCGTCCGTCCGTCCGTCAACAATTATTTGAACATCTTCTCCTCTGAAACCGGAAGAACAAATTGGTTCATATTTGGTGTGGATGTTACCTAGGTGACTCTCATTCAGATTTGTTCAAATGAGGTCACTGGGTCAAATAGTTGCGAAGCCAGGGACATAACTCTATTCCTCCATAGTAATTCTTACAACGACTTCTTGTTCAGAACCATTGGGCCGATTTAGCTAATATTTGGTATGAAGGGTCCTCGGGTGAGTGGTGTTCAGATTAGTTCAAATGAGGTCACCCGGTCAATTAGTTGAGAAACCAGGGCCATAACTCATAGTAATTCTTACAATGACTTCTTCTAAAAAAATATTTGGCCGATTTAGCTTATATTGGATACAGAGAGACCTTGCCTTGGGTGACTGGGGTTCAGATTTGTTCTAATGGGGTCACTGGGTCAAATAGGGGCAGAGCCAGGGCCCAGGGACATAACTCTTAAAAAGAATTAATTCAAATCCTTGTTTTAAACCCTTGCCCCCCCCCCCCACCCCACCTCCCCACCACCACCACCACTGAATGTCACCCCATACCAGATCCATGCAAGGTTCACCCCATTAAAAGCCTTACACTTTAGTTATATGACATGCCAGGAACTGAACAGCCTTAATTCTCACAGTGCTCACAGCTGTGTGTCCAGTCATTATTAAGTAATTAACTTTTATCTCAATATCCACATTTATCAGGCTGAGAGAGAAAGAGGTGTGTGAATGAAATTTAATCCTATGTGTTTACAGCAATCTCAAATACAACTCTGACTGTTTGACAGTTTAAGCAATTTTATAATAGTATTAGTATTAACCATTTCATTACCAGAGCTATGCTGGTACAGCAATAAAGACCCTGCACCAGTGTATTCTCCTATATATAAGAGAATACACTGGGGTTCAAGATCAAGGAAATATTGTTAGGCCAATATAGTCAGACATCCAAATAAATCCCAAATGTCCTATTCTCACAGGGATGTCCCCACATATGTTTGGGGAGGGGGCAAATGTCTCAGATTTGTTCATTGAGATGTAATTTTTTTTCCAAAACCAATTACTATACTAAAATAAAATGAATATAAAATAATAGACCATTGATCAAGAGAAATGAGCTCCTAGTTTTAATTTCAAAGTCAAATAAGGGCATTGCCAGAGACATAACTATTTCACAACATAGTAATTCTTAAAATATGTATGGAAGAGCCAAGAAATAGTTGGCTTATTTAGCATGGAATGTTCTTGTTTGACTGTAATGCAAATATTTTTAATGGGGTAACCTGGAAAAATAGGACAGTTTCCTTCTTAATATGCTTGCTTCACAATGACCATCAGGTCTATTTTATAAAAAGGTGCTTGTGAGATTGGAAATTTCCAACAATTGGGAAAGTTTGAGATGTCAATTGTGTAACTCCAACTAAAGACTTGGGAGTCTGGAGCCCAGTCGGGAGGGAACTTGTTGGGAAGGAGGGTGATCAGTAGTGTACAGTTGGTAATTTGGCCACATATCCTGTTTAGATCTACTTATTTTAAAGTGATTATGAAAAGTTCTAACTGTTGTGGTCTCCAGAGTCCCAGTCTTATCAGTCTTTGCAGTCTGGTGAGCGACCCCACAGTCATTGACTGTCTTGTTTAATGGAGTTATGGCCCTTTGATTATTTTATTGATCTCTAAAATTTATCAAAGATACATCTATGAAGGGCCCTTAAAAGTTGAACCCCAAATTAGAGCTATACCTGAGTCATGACCAGTTGCAGGATAGTGAGGATATGTCCATATTATATGCACAAAATCCAAAGGTATAGCTCCATACACAATATCTAGGAAGGGTCCTTAAAACTTTGAACCCCAAATTGGAGCCCGTGCGAGGAAATCCTAAGTTAGCTATACCTGAGTCATGACCAAATGCAGGATAGTGAGGATATGCCCCAACCATATTATATGCCCAAAATCCAAAGGTATATCTTCATACACAATATCTAGGAAGGGCCCTCAAAAGTTTGAACCCCAAATTGGATTGGAGCCCGTGAGAGGAAAACATAAGTTAGCTATACCTGAGTCATGTGCTGATGCAGGATAGTGAGGAAAGGCTCCAACAATATTTTTTTACCGAGTTATTAACCCTTTTCGACTTTTCTTCAACAAAGCATCATTGACTTGCCACATTTTCGGGGGACACTGTGGTCGGCTGACCTTTTATTAGCTCACCTGAGACGAAGTCTCCGGTGGAGCTATAGTCATCACTTCTCGTCCGTCATCCGTCCGTCGGTCCGTCTGTCCGTCAACTTAAAAAAAAAAATCTTCTCCTCTAAAACCATCATACCGAATTGGTTCATATTTGGTGTGGATGTTCCCTAGGTGATTCTCATTCAGATTTGTTCCACTGTGGTCACTGGGTCAAATAGTTGCGAAGCCAGGGCCATAACTCTTTCCCACCATTTAATTCTTTTAAACATCTTCTTCAGAACAATAAGACCGAGTGGTTTCATATTTAAGTCCAATGCAACCTGGAGGTTCCAGCTGGGGCTCAACTATGGGAGGCCAAATTTACATGTAACTCTTTCAGTCCCAGGGGCTGATCTCATCGGCCATAATTTACGGTCTGTAAAATCACTGTAAGCGATTTAATTTTTATATGACATGCTGTATGATATGACACCATACTGCTGGATGACTGATAGGAGTCTATGCACCTCTTAGCCCTTAACTGTCCTCTGTGATGATGCCAGCTGGTTTGTTCTGGACAACATAATCGCAAGACACGACGATCAGTGGTACATTGCAGTCATTCTTTACATGTGTAAATAATAACTGCATGATCGTGTGGGTTATTAGCCAGGAACTGCAAGTACCAATGCAACCTGGAGGTTCCAGCTGGGGCTCAACTATGTGAGACCAAATTCACATTTAATAATGAATTGCACTTAACCCTTTACCCAACAGAATGGCCCTGTGCCAATGCATTCTCTTATATATGCGAGTTGACCATAGGTTGCCTTGCATATATAAGAGAATGTATTGGCTTAACACATATTAAAAATGATCATAAAATTGTCAAAGAATGTAGAAAAATATTATAAAGTTGTTAAAAAATGTAGGACAAAATTATAAAATTGTTAAAGAATGTAATAAATGAAAGTGTCAATGACCCCAAAATGAGTTGTTCCCATCTACATGTCGTTGTTGACATTCATGAATTTTTTTATGATTATCAAAGTAAAGTTGAGCTAAAATGGTAAAAAGTGTTAAAAAAAGATTTATTTTTAGGCCAATGCATTCTGTTATATATGCGAGGCGACCTATGGCTGACTCGCATATATAAAAATGCATTGGCACAGGGAATAACTGTGTTATTGAGACAGACCGAAGACATTTTAGGCTGTTGAAGCTTTATTTGGGCATTTTTGGCCATTTTGTTGGGTAAAGGTTTAAGCTATGGTGAATATTCTGGCTATAAACTCTATCCACCAAAGCTAGTTATAGTGATACAAAATAATGCCTAGAATGACTTAATAACCACAATGACTTGCTATATTGACTAATACAACTGACTAGATAGACTAAGCACCCTGGTTAGCTATAATAAAAATTTATGATAGCCGGCTATAATGTTTATCCACCAAAACTAGCTATATTGATTGATAATTATATACTGGACTGCGGCAATAGAATTGACTAGATATACTTGTCACCCTGGTTAGCTATGAGAATATTCTTGATAGCTGGCTAGCTATATTGATCAATAATATGTGCCTAGAAAGACTTAATAACCAAAATTACTAGCTATAATGACTAATACAACTGACTAGATACAACTAGCGCCCTGGTTAGCCATGGTAAGTATTCTTAACAGCTGGCCATATAGACTATCCACCATAGCTAGCTATATAACACTAATAATTTCTTATTAGACGTGTTAAACACAATGATTAGCTATATTGACTAATACAACTGGCTAGATAGACTTAGCACCCTGGTTAGCCATGGTAAGTATTCTTAATAGCTGACCTATAGACTATCCACCATTTCTAGCTATATTGATCACTAATAATTCCTAGATAGACTTAGAAAACCGCAATGACTAACTAGAGTGACTAATAAACAGACAAGTTATAGTTAGCTATGGTGAATATTCTGAATAGCTAAACAGCTTTGGCAATGTGTCAATGGGATTGAGTATGTAGAACATTTAGTTGACATAAATGATTTATTTAATATATATCATAATGAATTATTGAATTCATATATTAATACCATATTGTGAATTGTAGCATAGTGCTGCATAAATAAAGAATGGTGTGAACAGTTTGAAATATAAATTGTACCGGTTTACTATTAAAGGTACTCAATCCGAACAGAGGGTCCCCATCTCAACAGATTCCAACAACAACAATCCGATCAGAGGGTCCTATATTACTATTTCTTTGGGGGTAAAAAATATTTGACTCGAGTCGAGGAACCCATCAAACAAAGCTCAGAGTTATTAGATATTGATTTTTGAAATTTGTTATCAACTCGAGATGAGTACTAATAACTGCCGTAATCTGCTCTGGATGTGTACTCAAAATCTATTCAAACAGACAAGGATGGATTACTCTAAAATCAAGTGGTGATAATAACACAATTTTGACTGAGTTCTGGGCCAGATAGTATTCCCGATAATGAAAAATAATAGATTTCTAAAATCGATATCTAACAAATCTGAGCTTTGATGGGTGACTTCCTCGACTCGAATCAAATATTTTTGACCCCCGAAGCCATTGAAATAGTAATTGAGAGGAGTTTTATCGGATTGAGTACCTTTAACAGGTTGCTCTGTTACTATTTCAGAAGAAAAAAATACTTACTAGAATGGCAACCCTGAGGACTTCATTTGGCAAGCAACAGAAGCCAGCGCCCAGTGGAAGTGCTGCAACAAAAAAGGGTCTATGGGTCTCAAAGAACTTGGAGTTCTTAAGACCCTATGTTAATACAAGGCCAACCGTCTCTAATCTTACGGTGAGAAAACAATTCAGTTGTATGAATTGCCATTTCATTTTGAATATTAAAGATCCAGACCTCCCATTACAAAAACAACATATTTTGTTTCTAAAATCGAATTTTACATCACTGTTAGCTTTGTCGCCAGGGAAGGATCCAGGGCTCTTTTGATACCTGTTACAGGTTTGGTGGCCTAAATGTCCCTAAATTGCAAGTGGATAGTTTTATTAAAGCTGAATTTTCGATATTTTGAAGGAAATCTTCTATTATAATTCAACAACATGCAATGAAAATCATAAATATACAGTTGATATAGAGCCTTTATTTGCTTAATCAAGTGTCCAGTGAGAACTATTTTAACCCTTTAATGACTGGGGCTTCTTGAATTTTTGCAAAAATCCTGTGCCAATGCATTCTCTTATATAAATGAGAGTCTCCCATCTAAGGAGCCTTGCGTATATAAGATAATACATTGGCCTTTATCTTGACCTTGTAAGCCAGTGCATTTATGCGGGATCTTTAATGCTGCGCATAAGGGAGGGGGCGACCTACCTCATCTCAGGCATACGGCCCTTGGGATATGCCTTCGGTATATCATGGTCCCAAAAACAGGTGTCCCCAAAAAATCGCTGGATCCATCCCTGTTTGTCGCACTTCAGCAATTGTCATTAAACACATGTGACATGTCAAGTTGGCTTATAGATAACAAACAAAGTCATTTTTAATCTCCCATTTATTGTCTAAATGGTACATCAGTTAATACTGTGGAATTTCCCAATAGTTATCCAGAAATAATACACTATTATATACAAGCCTTGAAATAGTGTGTCTGTCATTGGCAGAATGAGGCCCAATTTTGCGATGCTACCCTGCACAGTGGGCTAGCATTACCAAATTCACCCTATGGGGACCTCATTGATTGTTCATGGTGATATTATGCACTACTTAGGTTTATAACAATTACAATAGAAGAAGAGTATAATATTATATCACCTCATTGTGCTCAGGTCTTATATTCTGGGCAGTGTCTATAGTCTCATATTAAGATTGCTTTTAGTTACTTTTTCCATTCTGTTCAGTTTCAATATCCCCTAATTTGCAGATGATAAAATCGAGGTGCTCAATGAGTGCACATCACAAACTTCAACTGGGGAACTGAAATTTGATCGTACTAAAGTTTCCCATAGCAGTTGACACCTAATCAGAATGGGGTTCACAGAGAGTGAATTTGGTAATGCTAGCCCACAGTGCATGAACAATGATGTGCAAAATCCAAAATTAAAAGAGCATCTATTTCTGCCTTTGTTCAATTTTCAAGAAATTTTACCCAACAACAACTTGGACTCGGCAGTACAAACCATTAATGTTGTACCGATAATCCCTTCAAATTAAGTGCTTCCAACCATTAACCACAATGCCAATCTAACACTGGAGATTAGCAAATGATGATCCTACATCAAACAATCATATTGTAAAGTAGACAATGGCAGGCTGTGTCTACATGTAAAGTGGCACAAGATAGCTACTAGTATGTGATATTTTCCCATCTCACCCACCAATCATACATGAGAAGCCTCATGCTATTCTTATGGCATGGATGTGGCTATCACTCTTATGTTAGAAATGTTACTCAAAAATAATCATTTTAAATACTGCAGCAGGGTAAACATGGGACCAGGAAGTTTCGTGGATGAACCAGTCATTGACGGTACCAATGCAAACTCTGCTACAGTAGTTCAATGTTCAATATCTTAATTATTTTATTTTTTTTATTTTCAGTCAAGTGTGGTAACTCAATCCACGTTATTGGTTCATAGTAAAGTTCTTTCGGAGACCAGAACAAATTTGGAGAGTTTAGCTCAATTTACTCATTAATATTGAGTGATATCAGCCTTGATGTATTTGACATACATATATCATATGTATAAATAGGCTAACTAGTTTTGTATGATCTGTACTTCATATATACTGGAACTAGGGAGTGTAATCAAATAATTTACTATTTAGTACTGCATGATGGAGATGGTTAATACTATCACCAGTTTGCATTAATGCACTAGAAGTCTCAAGCTTAATAGAAACTCCCCAGATTCAATATATATTTAGTATGAACACACCTGGTGTTGTATGGCCTGTGTTTGATATATACTGAACATGGTGATTATTTTCCATGAAACTACCAGTTATCACTGCATGATGAAGGTCGCCAAAATTAATTGCCAGTTTTCATCAATACAGTGAAAGTCACTAGTTTCACAAAAACTCCCCAAATTCAGTATATATTAGAACAGGTCAAGCAAGACCAGGTTTGACATACACCTTATTTAGTATGAACACACCTGGTGTTGTATGGCCTGTGTTTGATATATACTGAACATGGTGATTATTTTCCATGAAACTACCAGTTATCACTGCATGATGAAGGTCGCCAAAATTAATTGCCAGTTTTCATCAATACAGTGAAAGTCACTAGTTTCACAAAAACTCCCCAAATTCAGTATATATCAGAACAGGTCAAGCAAGACCAGGTTTGACATACTTTCGATTGGCAGCAGTCAGTTCATAGTGCTAATGATCAGATAATTTCTTTTAGATGGTTCAATTCATTGTGACCATCTCCTCCTGCCATGGTACACTACCATCAGTCACAAAGTAACCACTAAGATGGTCTCTCATCATCTTTGCAGACACTGGGGCATTCTTCTTCTGCGTCCCTTTCAATGGTGTGAATACAGCACTACCATCAGCTGTTTCTGTTGTTACCTGCTGATTAGCTGCCATATAAGAAAGTGGCTGCTTCTCTATTAGAAAATTATGCAAAGAACAAGCAGCTAGAACAACACTGTCAACATCTGACGGTTCAAGATTTATACTTGTATGGAACACACGAAATCTGTTCGCCAAGATACCAAATGCTGACTCAACGACCCTCCTGGCACGCGAAAGTCGATAATTAAACACTCTTTGGTCATAGCTCATTTGTCTACGAGCATATGGCTTCATGATCAATTTGTGTAAGGGAAAAGCCTCATCCCCAATGATGTGATGCTCTACATTCCTGTCATTCAGACCAACCTTTATATTAACCGGGGGAGGAAACTGCAGGCAGCCTTGATCTATTCCTGCTTTTAGAGTTGAGGCTGAAAAGATTCCAGAATCCCCCGAGCGCCCTGGCGCTCCCACATCCACAAATAAAAACTTATGTTGTGCATTCACAAGCGCGAACAACACAATGCTGAAGAAGTTTTTGTAATTAAAGTACTCAGAACCGGATCCCTTTGGTTTATTTATCCTTATATGTTTCCCATCCAAAGCGCCTAGACAAAGTGGATAATTCCATCTGCTCTGGAACTCCTCCGCAACCAACAGCCATTCTTCAGGTGTGGAGGGTGTCTGAAATAACATAACACATGTTAGTTAGGGTATAGCTGTGCCATCACTTTGCTTATATAGGAATCAAGTGAGCATAAACAGCAGTCAAAATAGACAAGTAGGAGTATTGATAGCTGGAGTGTGTGATGGTGCCTTTAGAACAAGCTACATTTTGATACCAGTTTATCAATATTTGTATTATAGCAGCAAGAAGTTAATATGCACTTTACTTTTTTCAGCTTGCTCCTTTAGCCATGGATACTGATTCGCAGGAAGAGGAGATATTTGACACACAAGACACACAAGACACACAAAGTGATATAAGCACCCCCAGCAGGGCAAAGCGGGTGAAAGCTAAGAGGGATGACCGAGAACTAGAAATACTAGACACTTTTGCCAAATCTCTCGCAAATCGGCCAAAACCTGTGGAGATTGTAAAGGATGAGTGCCATCTATTTGGCGAATATTTGGCCTCAACTATGAGGAGCTTTTCCAAAAGATCACAAACCCAACTCAAGCATAAGAATTCCAGCCTCATCTTCGAGACACAAATGGATGAACTGAATGAAAAGGAATCAACAGCTAGTAATATATTACCGCCAACAGTAACATACCTCAGTAACCTACAGTAATGCTCTAATTAATCGACCCCTTAATCACAGCAGAATTATGGGTAACTCTTCAGGATTTAGTTGGAAATATGGCTTGTTACCATTCATCGGAAAGCTCTCACCGAAAGCTTTCTGATGAATGGCAACAAGCCATTTTTCCGACTAAATACTGAAAAGTTACCCATAATTATGCTGTGATTAAGGGGTCAATTAATTAGAGCATTACTGTATACACCCGTCAGTAAGCCCAGTCTCGGGGTTTTTACCCTAAACAAAACATGGGGTCCTCGTTGATAAGCCCACCCCCATTTTTAGCTCAACTTTACATTGTAAAGTTTGAGCTATTGCCATGGCTTTGTCATCCGCCGTCTGTATGTGCGTGTGTACGTAAGGCATCAACAATACAGGCTACAGGTCGTACCTTTGGTCGGATTATTATGAAATTTGTCATACCCGTTGAAATCAACATTTAGACCAGAATGATTAATTTTGGGGTCATTCGGAAAAAAAACATGGGCACCAGTGGCCATCTTGGATTTCAAAATTCAATCCATTAACACGGGCTACAGGCTGTATTGTTTGTCTGATCGTCGGTGCACAACGATCCCGATTGTGTGCGCCGAAGCTTTGGGCCGGTTATAGTCTGATCATCATAAAATTTGTCATGGCTGTTGAAATTGGATTGTAGATGAGAACGAGTAATTTTGGGGTCATTCGTCCAAAAAACATGGCCGCCAGCAGCCATCTTGGATTTTAATCTTTGTATGACTAAATTCTTTAGCACGGGCTACAGGTGGTACCTTTAGTCTGATCATAAAATGTATCATGGATGTTAACAATGACATGTAGATGGGAACGACTCTTCTTGGGGTCGTTCGGCCAAAAAAATGGCCGCCAGCAGCCATCTTGGATTTTACTCTTTGTATGACTAAATCCTTTAGCACGGGCATCATGTCGTATCTTTAGTCTGATCATCATAAAATTTGTCATGGCTGTTGAAATTGGAATGTAGATGGGAACAAGTCATTTTGGGGTTATTTGGCCAAAAAACATGGTTGCTGGCAGCAATCTTGCATTTTACTATTTGCATGACTAAAGCTATCAAATGCTTTTGAATTTTATTGGAAAACATAGCCGCCGGCAACCATCTTAGATTTTATAAATATCTTCATGTCGATAAACTAGTATTAGACATTCAACTTCCACATTCCTAATCGCTCCATTGACTGCAATACATTAAATTATTCCCTTTCCAAGTTGAGCTACAGTGTCATTGACACTTTCATTTAGGAAGGTGAATACAAATTTACAATCATGTCTTTCTATCTTAAGAATAATATAAGATACTCAAGCACATCTGTGCTTTTATTTACATGTGTCCAGTTTCTTAAATAAATAGAGGATCTCAAACGAGTTACTATTTTATTTTATACTATTTTTATCACCCGAGTTCACTAAATTCGATTTGAGCCGAGGTTGATAAATTACGTATAAAACAGAATGAGTTTGAGATACTTTTTATCACATGATCATATAATCGCTAAAATTTTATTGAAAAGAACAATAATTGACTGCAACACATCTTATTCTATTCAATTCTTAGTTGTTGGGTCAGTCAAAGAGGTTTCAAATCAATAAAATCAAAGGCTGTGGCACTTATTATTCGCTTATTATACCATATTTAATCCAATGGGACATGGAGTAATGACTTTTGTAGGATCCTTTGATAATGCAGAAGTGTGATCACTTCTCCCTGTTACATTTTTTATAAGAATTAGCTTGATTAATAAGCATTAGTGAAAAACATCATGGTAAGTCAGTACCTGGGGCTAACTTTATTTTTGCACATGGAGGTCCTCGTAAGTAAGCCCAGTACCCACTGTGTTTACCAAAAATGGGCATGAGACCCACGGGCTTACTGACGGGTGTATACAGTACTGTATCTCAGTCAGTTGTGAACACTGATCAGTACATAAAGGATCTCACATGAGGTTCTATTTTATATGGAGTTTATCAACCGAGTTCACAAAATTCAATTTGAGCCAAGGTTTACCAAGGCTCAAATATAATTTAGTGGACGAGGTTAATAAATTACATCTAAAATAGGACGAGTGTGAAATACGTTTTATCACATCATCAAATAAATGCGAAGCAACGTGAAGTATTCATCGAAAACAACTATCATAAACTGCAGTCATCGTAAGTCATTTAAAGAATGGCGAGACGTCATCGCACACACTGATATTAAACGTGTGTCTTACCAATAATTATGAAACTGCTTTTATAGGCAAATTATGTGATAAAATAATTTCTTCAACTTCTAATACTAATTAGTCGAGTGGTTGGCTTTTGACATACACACAATTACTTATTTCAAATTGCTCTATATAATTTATCGTCCACTCAATATAATCAATCCATTTGGATAATATAATATATTGTTAACTCAATATATTTATTCTGTTTGCTCAATATATATATCGTTTGCTCAATATACATGTATATATTGTTTGCTCAATATGATTATTCCATTCACTCAATATAATATATCCTCCTGCCAATGTAATCTAATTCGCTCAATATATCTATGCTGTTCGCTCAATATAAGCTTTGTGTTTAAATATGCATAGTCCGAATTAATGCTCCCAAATTACAATTTCTTTTTGATTCCTGGATGAAAATATTCTATTGGAGTGGAAAGTGATCAGATATTGATTTTTGAAATTAGTTATTTCTAGAAAATGTGTAATTATTTATGGCCCAGAAAAGAGTTGTCAAACTGATGGTCTTGGATAAACTTGCGGATGAAGATGGATAACTTGAAAATCGAGTGGTAATTTGGCCAAACTTCAAGATACACCATTAATAACGATATATTATATTGAGTGAATGATACATATTGGCTATTGAGCGAACAGATTAAGTATTTGTTTTTGTATGTCCAAAGCCAGCCACCGTAGATTGCCATTTTAACAGAGGTGAGGATGTGAGTGATAACTCTATCTCTATCTGAGATCACATGAAAGGACACAAACAATATAAAGGGTATTTAGGAAGAGATGATCTATCTTCAAGGGGTACTGTACGCCATTTTCATTAAATTTCCGGTGATAACAACGATCTATTATCAATAATATTGAAACATAAGTAATTTGAGTCGAAGTTGTATGGTGTAAACGCTAAGCTTAATAGGCTATCTTAAAATTTAATAATTTAAAAGTTAATAATCTCATATATATTTTGAAGTCCTCTGTCTGTATGTTTGTCTGTCTGTCTGTATGTTTGTCATTAATACAAATCTACGATTCTCGACCGATCGGGACGAAACTTGGGACGTGTGTGTAGTTTGACCAGGCGGTGAACGTTGTCGTATTGGCGAGCCCGTGTGGCGCCCGCTTGGCGCATGCGCAGACGAGATCTCGGAAACGGGTGGAGCTATCGACTTGAAATTTGCTATGTGAATGTACCTTGCCCCGGATACGAAAGTTATCGGGTCGCCGAGCCCGTGCGACGCCAGCTTCGCGCATGCGCAGACGAGATCTCGGAAACGGGTGGAGCTATCGACTTGAAATTTGGTATGTGAATGTATCTTGCCCCGGATACGAATTTTGTCGGGTCGCCGAGCCCGTGCGACGCCATCTTCGCGCATGCGCAGACCAGATCTCGAAACGGGTAGAGCTATCGACTTGAAATTTGGTTTTTGAATAGCCCGGACAACGTCGGGCTCATCGGCTAGTCTATAATATATTTTGAAGACCTCTGTATGTTTGTTTGTATGTTTGTATGTATGTCATTGATACAAATCTACGATTCTCGACCGATCGGGACGAAACTTGGTACGTGTTGTGTAGATTGACCAGGCGGTGGTCGTTGTCATATTGACGAGCCCGTGCGACGCCCGTGCAGAGCATGCGCAGACGAGATATCAGAAACAGGTAGAGCTATCGACTTGAAATTTGCTATGTGAATGTATCTTGCCCCGGATACCAATTTTATCGGGTCGCCGAGCCCGTGCGACGCCAGGTTCGCGCATGCGCAGACGAGATCTCGGATACGGGTGGAGCTATCGACTTGAAATTTGCTATGTAAATGTATCTTGCCCCAGATACGAATTTTATCGGGTCGCCGAGCCCGTGTGCCGCCAGCATCGCACATGCGCAGACCAGATCTCGCAAACGGGTGGAGCTATCGACTTGAAATTTGGTTTTTTAATAGCCCAGACCACGTCGGGCTCATCGGCTAGTCTAATATATATTTTGAAGACCTCTGTCTGTCTGTCTGTAAGTATGTCATTTATACAAATCTACGATTCTCGACCGATTGGGACGAAACTTGGTACGTGTGTGTAGTTTGACCAGGCGGGTGGTGCTATCCACTTGAAATTTGGTATGTGAATGTATCTTGCCCAGGATACGAATTTTATCGGGTCGCCAAGCCCGTGGGACGCCAGCTTCAAGGTCAAATCGCGAATTTTGATGGGATTTCAATGATATTTGATATGTAGGGTTACTTTGTCATAGGGTTACTTTTGTCCACTGAGTGTGACCCCGACCTGACCTTCAAAATGATCAATTCAAGTTCAAATCGGGTAAAACCGGATGGATTTCGACGGGGACGTTTGTCGGGTACTTTTGTCTGGGCAGTGTTTTGGACTGGTCAAATCGTGACCTACAAAGTGGACAATTCAAGGTCAAAGCCCAGACGAAGTCGGGTCACATTCTAGTCTATTATATATTTTGGGAAATATGTCTGTGTGAGTCTGTGTCTGTTCTCGATGGACTCGAGAACGACCAAGCCGATTTCTATGAAACTTGGTGTGTGGGGGTACTTTCGGCCGGGGAGTGGTATGGGCCTATTAATGGAATGGAATGTACTATTAATTGAGATAATATGTCCTCACAGTAATAAATAATAAAGTAATAAAGTTTATATACTAGTATGTTCATAAATGTTTTTTATACTAGTACATCTAATTATGTAAAGATGTTCACATAAGAATACTATGGTTTTCTGTTACAGTAACTTATATAGTATTGTCTACTTTAATATTGCAGCCTCTTATTTATTTTCAGCTCAATGAAATATGTCTTTACTATTTGATTTGTGTTTGCCTGTGTGTTGTACTAGATTTATATCATATCTATACATATCACATGTTTGTCAATTGTCAAAAAATCAATCAATAAATATGTACTCTCTGTTGCAGCATTTTCTTATAATTTCCGTTTCAATCGTGAATTGTAAACTACAGGTTAAAGAGCTATAAACCACCTTCAAATAGCTTTCATTTAAAGCTAGATAAATAGCTGTTGTTGTCTCTTTGATGATTTTTGAGATTGTTCTCTCCCCCATTCTAAATTGGTAGTGGAGGCTTTTGAATGTTTCTCCTGGAATCGGAGAAAAAAACTGTCAATATATATACATGTAGATATCTCACACAAGCTAAAAAAAAGCAAACAGATATGCTGCACCAGCTGGACTGTATAGCTTGTTTCACACTAACATAGCCTGGTTAGTGACCTGGCAGTTCCAAAAGGTACCTCATCAATACATGCCAGATATTTATGAATTATTTAGAGCCAATTAGGGTCCTGTTAATTCCAAAAAGTACCTCATCAGCAGATAGTTATCAATTATTTAAAACCAATTAGGGCCCTGTGGATTCCAAAAAGTACCTCATCATACACACCAGATATGTATCAGGTATTTAAAGTCAATTAAGCTCCTAGAAATTCAGTTATTTGAATTACTTGAGTTATCTTGTCGTAAAGCACACCAGTATGTCTACGAACAAATGGATGGAGATAAAAAAATTCAGTGGCTGTATGGCTATGACCCCATCAACTTATATCATAATCATCAACATCTAAATGAAAACAAATGAAAGTGTCAATGATATTTTTTCTAATAAAACTATTTTTTTTATTATTATAAAAGTTAAAACAAAAATTTTAATAAATTTTTTTGGTTAAATACTTGTTTTTATTTTATTTTCAATAAAAAAGGACATAACTCCTTTAAAATAAATCGGATCAAACCCATATTCGAACTTGATCTATATTTTGGGCTGTGAAACTCACATACCAAATTTGGTTCCAATCAGTAGAAAATGTTCGAGTTATGGCAGAATGCGTCAATTCTAAGTCGAAAAAGGCCCATAACTCTGTAACAAAAACTCGGATCAAACCCAATTTCGAACTCGATCTGTATTTTGGGCTGAGAAATCCATATACAAAAGTTGGTTTCGATCGGATAGAAAATGTTTGAGTTATCTCATTACTTGTAAAGTGTCTACAGACAGACGGACGAACGACTAGTGGTCAATCAGGCCAACGACACTATGTTTACCATACTATGGTATGGGTTAACATAAAAACTGAAGTTTCATAACTCTGAGGATGTTATAATGGTGTTAGTTTTTGTAACATGTTTTTTTTTTCAAAAACATTTATTGCATCGAATACCATACATAGTTGAGCCCCAGCTGGCTTTGGTGGATAGTATTTAAAGCCAGAATATTCACCATAGCTTAAAGGTACTCAATCCGATAAAACTTCTCTCAATTACTATTTCAATGGCTTCGGGGGTCAAAAATATTTGATTCGAGTCGAGGATGTCACCCATCAAAGCTCAGATTTGTTAGATATCGATTTTTGAAATCTATTATTTTTCATTATCGGGAATTCTTTCTGGCCCAGATCTCAAGCAAAATTACGTTATTATTACCACTTGATTATAGAGTTATCCATCCTTGTCTGTTTGAATTGAGTTTCTGAGTACAAATCTCGAGCAGGTTACCAAATTGACGGCAATTACTACACATCTCGAGCAATTAACAAATTTCAAAAATCAATATCTAATAACTCTGAGCTTGGTTTGATGGGTTCCTCGACTCGAATCAAATATTTGTATCCCCCAAAGCCAAAGAAATAGTAATATAGGACCCTCTGATCAGATTGTTGTTGTTGGAATCTGTTGAGATGGGGACCCTCTGTTCGGATTGAGTACCTTTAAGCGCAATTCATTATTAACCCTTTCAGTACCAGGTCTGATTTTTGTATCAACCATATAGCCTGTGCCAATGCATTCTCTTATATATTCTCTTATATCATTTGTTCCTTTTTAAAAAAATATTTTTACAATTTTAATAATTTTTTCTTATATTCTTTAACAGACGTATTTTGTAGGTTTAGTGCCAGGGAATCTTACGTTTTCATGGGCATCAAAATTATTACTATGAATACCTGGAAATAGTTTTGAGTTATGACATGCCCCTAAGGTTTTAACCAGTTTGTTTTAAAATTTGCTATAGCATGCTCAAGCATACCCAGGAAAAATTCAACCTGAAAAAAAATAATTAATTGTTTTTTTTTTTTTAGGACCGATTTTACAGACCGTAAATTAGGGTCGATGAGATTGGCGCCTGGCACCGAAAGGGTTAAATGTGAATTTGGCCTCCCATAGTTGAGCCCCAGCTGGAACCTCCAGGTTGCATTGGTACTTGCAGTTCCTGGCTAATAACCCACACGATCATGCAGTTATTATTTACACATGTAAAGAATGACTGCAATGTACCACTGATCGTCGTGTCTTGAGATTATGTTGTCCAGAAAAAACCAGCTGGCATCATCACAGAGGACAGTTAAGGGCTAAGAGGTGCATAGACTCCTATCAGTCATCCAGCAGTATGGTGTCATATCATACAGCATGTCATATAAAAATTATATGAACTATGTGGAAAATAGTTATGGTCCTGACAACAAAACTATTTGACTTGGTGACTTCATTTGAACAAATCTGAATAAGAGTCACCTAGGGAACATCCACACCAAATATAAACCCAATCGGTCTGATGGTTTCAGAGGAGAAGATGTTTAAAAGAATTGTTGACAGACGGACAGACGGACAGATGAGGAGTGATGACTATAGCTCAACCGGAGACTTTGTCTCAGGTGAGCTAAAAAGTTGACGGACAGACGGACGAGGAGTTGGCTAGTGTATTTGGTGATGCTAAATCGGCCCAATATTTTTTTAGAAGAAGTCATTGTAAGAATTACTATGAGTTCAGGCCCTGGTTTCTCAACTAATTGACCGGGTGACCTCATTTGAACAAATCTGCACACCAGTCACCCAAGGACCCTCCATACCAAATATTAGCTAAATCGGCACAACGGTTATGAACAAGAAGTTGTTGTAAGAATTACTATGGAGGAATAGAGTTATGGCCCTGATTTCGCAACTATTTGACCCAGTGACCTCATTTGTACAAATCTGAATGAGAGTCACCTAGGGAACATCCACACCAAATATGAACCAATTGGGTATGATGGTTTCAGAGGAGAAGATGTTTTTTTTTTAAGTTGACGGACGGACGGACGAGAAGTGATGACTATAGCTCCACCGGAGACTTCGTCTCAGGTGAGCTAAAAACCAGCTGGCAT
This sequence comes from Siphonodentalium dalli, assembly GCA_032622095.1. Lineage (NCBI taxonomy): Eukaryota > Metazoa > Mollusca > Scaphopoda > Gadilida > Siphonodentaliidae > Siphonodentalium > Siphonodentalium dalli. The sequence continues at coordinate 59,557,600 of CP136063.1, forward strand.
CATCTCAGAGGACAGTTAAGGGCTAAGAGGTGCATAGACTCCTATCAGTCATCCAGCAGTATGGTGTCATATCATACAGCATATCATAAAATTAAATCGCTTACAATGGAAAAACTGTTTATTAATATGTATTTTGAGTGTCTTGTAACTCCCATTATAAAAATGATGGATCCTTATTGTAAATAAAAGGTCAGCCGACCACAGTGACCCTGAAAATGTGGCAAGTCAATGATGCTTTGTTGAAGAAATGAAAGAAAATATTGAAATTTTCTAAGTCGAAAAGGGTTAATAACTCGGTAAAAAAAATATTGTTGGGGCATATCCTCACTATCCTGCATCTGCATCAAACAAATATGGATATCATTGGAACCGGTTCAATGACCACATTGTGATGGTTACAGTTATGCCCTGTGCTAATGCATTCTCTTATATATGAGAGTATGCATTCTCTTATATATGCAAGTTGCCATAGGTCGCCTCGCATATATAAGAGAATGCATTGGCCTAAAAAAAATTCTTTTTAACAATTTTATAAGTTGATTACACCATATTAAAAGGTAACCTTGTACAGAAAATTATTTAAAATGTTGAAATGTCCCAAGTCGAAAAGGGTTAATAACTTGGTAAAAAAATAAACTTTTCCGTCATTTATGAACTATGTGGAAAATAGTTATGTCCTGACATCAAAACTATTTGACTTGGTGACCTCATTTGAACAAATCTGAATAAGAGTCACCTAGGGAACATCCACACCAAATATAAACCCAATCGGTCTGATGATTTCAGAGGAGAAGATGTTTAAAGAATTGTTGACGGACGGACGGACGACGGATGAGGAGTGATGACTATAGCTCCACACCAAATATAAACCCAATCGGTCTGATGATTTCAGAGGAGAAGACGTTGAAAGAATTGTGGACGGACTGTTGACGTCTCAGGTGAGCTAAAAAGTTGACGGATGGACGGATGGACGAGGAGTTGGCTAGTGTATTTGGTGATGCTAGACTGCTGAGCAGTGTAGCATAACTAAATTCACCCTCTGGGGACCTCATTCTGCAAATGCCAGACACACTAAATTCAGGTTAGAGAACAATAATTTGTTTTGATTTTATTTTAATAACACACACTGGCATGAGTGTTAGCTAAGCATTAGTTCACACCTGTCAGCCTGATAAACATCTCAAGAGGTAATAACTCGGTAAAAAAAATATTGTTGGGGCATATCCTCACTAATAAAATCACTATCCTGCATTTGCATCTTACAAATATGGATATCATTGGAACCGGTTCAATGACCACATTGTGATGGTTACAGTTATGCCCTGTGCTAATGCATTCGCTTATATATGAGAGTATGCATTCTCTTATATATGCAAGTTGCCATAGGTCGCCTCGCATATATAGAGAATGCATTGGCCTAAAAAAAATTCTTTTTTTAACACTTGTTACCATTTTTTCTTACATTCTTTAACAATTTTATAATTTTGTCTTACATATTTTAACAATTTTATAAGTTGATTACACCATATTAAAAGGTAACCTTGTACAGAAAATTATTAAAAATGTTGAAATGTCCCAAGTCGAAAAGGGTTAATAACTTGGTAAAAAAAAAAACATTTTCCGTCATTTATGAACTATGTGGAAAATAGTTATGTCCTGACATCAAAACTATTTGACTTGGTGACCTCATTTGAACAAATCTGAATAAGAGTCACCTAGGGAACATCCACACCAAATATAAACCCAATCGGTCTGATGATTTCAGAGGAGAAGATGTTTAAAGAATTGTTGACGGACTGATGGATGAGGAGTGATGACTATTGCTCCACACCAAATATAAACCCAATCGGTCTGATGATTTCAGAGAAGACGTTGAAAGAATTGTGGACGGACTGTTGACGTCTCAGGTGAGCTAAAAAGTTGACGGATGGACGGATGGACGAGGAGTTGGCTAGTGTATTTGGTGATGCTAGACTGCTGTGCAGTGTAGCATAACTAAATTCACCCTCTGGGGACCTCATTCTGCAAATGCCAGACACACTAAATTCAGGTTAGAGAACAATAATTTGTTTTGATTTTATTTTAATAACACACACTGGCATGAGTGTTAGCTAAGCATTAGTTCACACCTGTCAGCCTGATAAACATCTCAAGAGTTAATAACTCGGTAAAAAAACTATTGTTGGGGCATATCCTCACTAATAAAATCACTATCCTGCATTTGCATCTTACAAATATGGATATCATTGGAACCGGTTCAATGACCACATTGTGATGGTTACAGTTATGCCCTGTGCTAATGCATTCTCTTATATATGAGAGTATGCATTCTCTTATATATGCAAGTTGCCATAGGTCGCCTCGCATATATAAGATAATTTATTAATTAGCTATACGTTATCCAGTATACTGTGAAATTGCTGCAAGTTCTTCACAAAGTTCACAAGAATAACAATTGCTGGAATAAGTGTTAATTTAATAAAACACACAATGGTATATCTATGTTAATATATTCATCCTGTGAATCAATTATTGCCATTGTTGCTAATTAATAAAATACTTATTAATTGGTTGTTTCCACATTGACCGAGTTATGAGGCCTCGGTCTGTCGTATTAGCCTTTGGCCTGCGGCCTCAGGCCAATACGACAGACTTCGGCCTCATATCTGAATAAGAGTCACCTAGGGAACATCCACACCAAATATAAACCCAATCGGTCTGATGATTTCAGAGGAGATGTTTAAAGAATTGTTGACGGACGGACAGACGGACGGACGACGGATGAGGAGTGATGACTATAGCTCCACTCCAAATATAAACCCAATCGGTCTGATGATTTCAGAGGAGAAGACGTTGAAAGAATTGTGGACGGACTGTTGACGTCTCAGGTGAGCTAAAAAGTTGACGGATGGACGAGGAGTTGGCTAGTGTATTTGGTGATGCTAGACTGCTGTGCAGTGTAGCATAACTAAATTCACCCTCTGGGGACCTCATTCTGCAAATGCCAGACACACTAAATTCAGGTTAGAGAACAATAATTTGTTTTGATTTTATTTTAATAACACACACTGGCATGAGTGTTAGCTAAGCATTAGTTCACACCTGTCAGCCTGATAAACATCTCAAGAGGTTATAACTCGGTAAAAAAAATATTGTTGGGGCATATCCTCACTAATAAAATCACTATCCTGCATTTGCATCTTACAAATATGGATATCATTGGAACCGGTTCAATGACCACATTGTGATGGTTACAGTTATGCCCTGTGCTAATGCATACTCTTATATATGAGAGTATGCATTCTCTTATATATGCAAGTTGCCATAGGTCGCCTCGCATATATAAGAGAATTTATTAATTAGCTATACGTTATCCAGTATACTGTGAAATCGCTGCAAGTTCTTCACAAAGTTCACAAGAATAACAATTGCTGGAATAAGTGTTAATTTAATAAAACACACAATGGTATATCTATTATCTATGTTAATATATTCATCCTGTGAATCAATTATTGCCATTGTTGCTAATTAATAAAATACCTATTAATTGATTGTTTCCACATTGACCGAGTTATGAGGCCTCGGTCTGTCGTATTAGCCTTCGGTCTGCGGCCTCATGCCAATACGACAGACTTCGGCCTCATAACTCGGCCAATATGGAAACAACCAATTAATAACATATAGCGTTGGCCTCAAAAAAAATCTTTTTTTAACACTTGTTACCATTTTTTCTTACATTCTTTAACAATTTTATAATTTTGTCTTACATATTTTAACAATTTTATAATATTTTTCTACATTCTTTGACAATTTTATCATTTTTAATAGGTGTTATGCCAATGCATTCTCTTATATATGCGAGGCGACCTATGGTCGACTCGCATATATAAGAGAATGCATTGTCACAGGGCCGTTCTGTTGGGTAAAGGGTTAAGCGCAATTCATTATTAAATGTGAATTTTGTCTCACATAGTTGAGCCCCAGCTGGAACCTACAGGTTGCATTGGTACTTGCAGTTCCTGGCTAATAACCCACACGATCATGCAGTTATTATTTACACAATACACATGTAAAGAATGACTGCAATGTACCACTGATCGTCATGTCTTGAGATTATGTTGTCCAGAAAAAACCAGCTGGCATCATCACAGAGGACAGTTAAGGGCTAAGAGGCGCATAGACTCATATCAGTCATCCAGCAGTATGGTGTCATATCATACAGCATGTCATATAAAATTAAATCGCTTACAGTGAGAAAAATGTTGATTAATATGTATTTTGAGTGTCTTGTAACTCCCATTATAAAAATAATGGATCCTTATTGTAAATAGAAGGTCAGCAGACCACAGGTCCCCCGAAAATGTGGCAAGTCAATGATGCTTTGTTGGAAGAAATGAAAGCAAATATTGAAATTTTCTAAGTCGAAACGGGTTAATAACTCCAGTAAAAAAAATATTCATCTATATATCTTGAAGTTTCAAGTATCTACAATCAAAACTGTAGGAGGAATTGAATACACCATGAAGCTACCCTCGTACAGAAAATTATTAAAAATGTTGAAATGTCCCAAGTCGATAACTTGGTAACAAAAAATAAACTTTTCCTCCATTTATGAACATGTTGCACATCTCCAATATGTCGGTAAAAATACTTTGAAGTTTCAAATATATATGATCAAAACTCTGTAGAAGGAGTTGATTACACCATGAAGGTACTCAAAAGTGTGACGGACGGAGCCCATTTCTATTGGGGGAACAAATGATGGTGACATCATTTAACAGATCTGAATACGAGTCACTTAGGGAACACTCACACCAAATATGAACCCATCCAGTTCTAAGGACTGAGAGAAGATGTTCAAAGAATTGTCGATGGATAGTCAAATGAGGAGTGATGACTATAGCTTCACTGGATACTTCGTCTTAGATGAGCTAAAAAGTACTAATCGAGTTCCAGCAAATCTACGATACAGTATTTCACATTCAATGAACAATGTTCATAACAAAGACAGCATCTTCGACCCCAGGAAAAAAAATGGACAGCATTGAATTTCTAAGCTCTTGGCCAGGATATTTTGTCCCACCCATTCCCAAACAAAATCCCCTCCTCGAAAAAATTGCACAATTCTGTATCCTAGCCTAGGCCCCAGCAAAACGAGAGGTGTGCACTCGAGTGCTAGCATACCCCCACCGTGGCAAATTAAACCCGCATTATCCGTAAACTCAACCAAAAAGATTTTTAATTTTATAGAAAAATTTGGACTAATAATATCGATATAGTGTCACAAGAAGCTTGTACAGAAAAAATTATTCAAATCGGTTCATATTTGTTAAAGTTATTAAGTCAGACAGAATTTTCCAAGTCAAAATAAGTCGAAAATGAGGTGTAATATTACGAAAAACAGTCTGAGCCAATCCCTAGCCGCAACATGTAGAGAGGGTATTTTGAGAAGCATGTATACCAAAAATTATTGAAATCGGTTCATATTTGTTAAAGTTATTAAGTCGGACAGTCAAAATAAGTCGAAAAAGAGGCGTAACTTTAATAAAAAAAAAGTCGGACCAAACCGCAATTATCATCATGCGGAGAGACCGTCATAAGGAGATTGCATACAAAAAATTATTGAAACCGGTTCATAGTTGTTCGAGTTATGTCGGACGGATGGACAAACGGACGGAGAAAGCGTGACGGATGGACAGACGCAGTCAATCCAGTATAGCCCCCCCCCCCATTTTCTTCGAAAGTGGGGGTATAAAAATGAACAGCATTTTGTTTCCTAGGCGCTTGTCAGGAATTCTTGCCCCACCCTTTCCCAAACAAAATATTGTGATATGGGTGTAATGAGGCCATTATGATACGGTTAATGATATTCATACAGATATTTACAGTTTGATCAAAACTCTGTAGAAGGAGTTGATTACACCATGAAGGTACTCAAAAGTGTGACGGACGGAGCCAATTTCTATTCGAGGGGACAAATGATGGTGACATTTAACAGATCTGAATACGAGTCACTTAGGGAACACCCTCACCAAATATGAACCCATCCGGTCCTAAGGACCGAGAGAAGATGTTCAAAGAATTGTCGATGGATAGACAAATGAGGAGTGATGACTATAGCTTCACTGGAGACTTCGTCTTAGGTGAGCTAAAAAGTACTAATCGAGTTCCGGCAAATCTACGGTACAGTATTTCACATTCACAGAACAATGTTCATAACAAAGACAGTATCTTAGGCCCCAGGAAAAAAATGGACAGCATTGAATTTCTAAGCTCTTGGCCAGGATATCTTGTCCCACCCATTCCCAAACAAAATCCCCCCCCCCCCCCCTCGAAAAATTGCACAATATTGTATCCTAGCCTAGGCCCCAGCAAAAAAATGGACAGCATTTTGTTTCCTAGGCGCTTGCCAGAAATTCTTGCCCCACCCTTTCCCAAACAACATATTGTGATATGGGTGTTATGAGGCCATTATGATACGGTTAATGATATTCATACAGATATTTACAGTTTGAAGTTTCAAATATATATGATCAAAACTCTGTAGGAGTTGATTACACCATGAAGGTACACAAAAGTGTGGTGGACAGAGCCCATTTCTATTCGGGGGAAAATGATGGTGACACCATTTAACAGATCTGAATACGAGTCACTTAGAATCTTATTCCCCAGGAAAAAAAATGGACAGCATTGAATTTCTAAGCTCTTGGCCAGGATATCTTGTCCCACCCATTCCCAAACAAAATCCCCCCCCCCCTCGCCTAGGCACCAGCAAAAATATGGACAGCATTCTGTTTCCTAGGCGCTTGCCAGGAATTCTTGCCCCACCCTTTTCCAAACAAAATATCGTGATATGGGTGTTATGAGGCCATTATGATACGGTTAATGATATTCATACAGATATTTACAGTTTGAAGTTTCAAATATATATAATCAAAACTCTGTAGAAGGAGTTGATTACACCATGAAGGTACACAAAAGTGTGGCGGAGAGAGCCCATTTCTATTCGGGGGACAAATGATGGTGACACCATTTAACACGGTACAATATTTCACATTCACAGAACAATGTTTATAACAAAGACAGCATCGTAAATTAGGCCCCAGGAAAAAAAAATGGACAGGATTGAATTTCTAAGCTCTTGGCCAGGATATCTTGTCTCACCCATTCCCAAACAAAATCCCCCCCCCCTCGAAAAATTGCACAATTCTGTATCCAAGCCTACTGGCGCCAGCAAAAAAAAATGGACAGCATTTTGTTTCCTAGGCGCTTGCCAGGAATTCTTGCCCCACCCTTTTCCAAACAAAATATCGTGATATGTGTGTTATGAGGCCATTATGATACTGTAAAAGTTATTAGGCCTAGTAGTATGTTACTGATTATAACATTTATTCTATCAATTTTTACTCTATGAAAAAGAGTCAAATGACTGATCAATTCAGTGAGAATGTCTGAATCCAATCACCAGACAGAACACATTTTATTTGCTCACCAGTTGCTAAAAATCGCAACGTGATGGATAGCCGTTCCGCAGCAGTTATGGATTTCCTCATGTTGGTATCCCGCTTTATGATAAAGGGTGACACCATGGACAATAAGATTTCAAAATTTTCAGGGGTCATTCGAAGGTAATTCCGAAAAGCGTCCCTGAGTTCGTTCTGCAGAGTGTGGTACGCCCCATGTTGTGGTCGGCGCAAAATCCACCTCCGCGTCCAAATTAACCTATTTCGGTAAGCGCGTTTTCGCCGTAAACGGCGCATTAACAACAAGTATCCCAAAACAACATGGATATCTTCGTCAGCCATTTTGAGAGAATGCGATCACATGATTGGTCACGTGGTTATTTTATAATTGGAAGACTGGAGCGAACATTAAAAAATCCGGACTCGTGTGCGCGAACCACCGGTTTTTATCGGGCGCGATTTTACCCGGCTGCGGGGAAAACCGGGGACAACCGTGATCGTGTGCGCCGACACTTATAAGTGATATTGATATGTTCACAAACGAAGATTTCAAGGTCAAGGTAAACAGCTACATGCAAATTGGATTGTGAGAACTTTCCGAGCTGGGTAATCGAACAGACCGGGTATAGGCTCTGTATAGCTAGTTCCCCAATCGAGTACAACCTAAGTAATGGCGACATCTGTACCAGACGCACGATTTTAACAAATTTACTTCTTCAAAATACACATTTCAAGGAACGAGTGGTGTTCAAAGAAGGAAGTAATATATATCTTGTTGTGAACTATATATAAAGCGTGTGTAGTACATACATTGCACAAGTGTGCACAAATGAATAATGTTTTTAAATTTCGTGATTTCTGCTACATAATTAGTTATAAACCTGGTCATTTTATTATACAATAGTGATAACATTTTCATGAAAAAGGTATATAAAACTACCAAAAACCTGTGCTCAATAAAACTCAAAACGCTAATCCGAAATATAAAACTGGTCACACATATCAAATACTCCCAAAGCACGCTCACATTACACGCAGTCATACAACTTCAATACACACACTGGGGCTGTATGAAAAAAAACGGCACTGTAATAAGTATATAGTGGGCCGTTGACGAATAATTTAGATACCTCCAAATTTTTTTTACGACCAACTCACTGGGTTTCCTTCCATACCCTGTGACCAAAAATTTTAAAATACCTGAAACCATCTTTCTGGTCCTATTTTTATGGAATAAACGACATTGTAGGGTGGCTGTTGGCGATTAATGAAGATTCCGCTCAAAATAATTACCAAAAATCGACTGGCACTGAGTTTCCATACGTATCCTGCGATAGGAAATGAAAAAATGCCCAAAATCGCCTTTCTGCATGGTCTGATTTTTACGGATCATGTAGGTTGCATGACCGTTGTCGAATAATTAAGTTTCAACCAAAAACAAAATATTTTGTAGTTTTGTAAGATATTTGTCGCATTTATGATCATGCAGTGTCAAAAGATTGACAATTTTCGCATCAGTTTGACTTGCAAATTCTAACAAATTCCATTCAATCAATGTAACTATTCCACAATTCTAGTGTGGTGCTCTCGGCATTACCTTCTAATTTAAGGTTAGAAGGAGAATTACGTCCCTTTCGTTTTTACAGGGTATCTCGAATACGAGTTAAAAAAATTCTGGCGCGCGATTGGCGTATAATATGTCAAATAATTTAACAAATTCAAGAAATATAATACCCATAGCATGTAAAAACGTGGGCGTTTCCTAGTCTGAAATGCGTTCGTGTCCAAACAATGGCGGGATATTGAGGCTGTGTATTGGCTTTTGTCAGACTGTCAAATTCTGTGCAAAAAGTGGGGTAGTGTGGAAAACATATGCCTGTTTTCGAAAAAGGCGTGGCTCGAAAGGTACTCCTATGTGCGAACAGATGCCGAAAGGGTTGGTCTTTACGAACGCATGCATCGTGCACTTCGGAACTCGAAAATTTTGCGTGGGCGTGGTCAAACGTTAACACTGTGGCCTATGGAAAACATATAGTTCCTTCTAACCTAAAGCAGAAAAATCGAATTTTTCGTATTTCGGCCTATGATGGACAAACGTGGTGAAAAATCACATAATTGTGATCTGATTTGCGAAGCATACATAGTTAGACATTACATTACACCAGAATTTGGATTTTATTGCCATTTTTCAGGAAGTGGGGAATATTTGCACCTAATAACCTTTGTGAGATTTTCACTTATTTATCGTTATTCTGTATCTGGTGTGCCACTTTAAGAGAGAAATCACCTCACATCGATATCTTTATCTATTTGTGGACATCTGACCATCAGCATAAACTTGACGTCTCGAGTACTTTTAACCATGCATCTGCCAACTTGTCGACCGTGTAGAAATTCCTATCTTTTCTGGTGCAGGGGGGGTGGGGTGTAAAATCTAACTATTTATTCAGAAACCCGGACAATTTTGGTCAACTAAGCATATCATCTGAAACATGATTTGCACGTATTGTCTGTGCCGCTATATACATGCGCGTCATGCTCATTAAAGGCATATTCTGTTAGTTTAATTACCAAATTTTACCAAAATTTCCACATATTTTGAGAATTTTCCCAAATATGGAAAATCTCGGCATGACATGACCCCGAGGCACCCATAATTTTTTATGTTGAACTGCAGACGGTACTGATCAATTCCCAACTATTAGTTCTTTTATTTAGGAAGGGACGTTCCCATCATTGGCAACGACATGGACACATTTCCACAAAAATTTCCCCAGTAGATGAACCATCTTCAGATACAGTGGGGTTAAAATAACCATGATTGCTGGGGAACGAGAACAAAGAAATGTGTAAAATCAGTTTTATTTAGCATAGATATGACAAAGCTTCACGCAGAGGTAGTAGGGATTACATACGGTCATGTTTGCACATCTCTTAAGGTTAGAAGGAACTAAATATGTAGAATTACGTCCCTTTCGTTTTTACAGGGTATCTCGAATACGAGTTAAAAAAATTCTGGCGCGCGATTGGCGTATAATATGTCAAATAATTTAACAAATTCAAGAAATATAATACCCATAGCATGTAAAAACGTGGGCGTTTCCTAGTCTGAAATGCGTTCGTGTCCAAACAATGGCGGGATATTGAGGCTGTGTATTGGCTTTTGTCAGACTGTCAAATTATGTGCAAAAAGTGGGGTAGTGTGGAAAACATATGCCTGTTTTCGAAAAAGGCGTGGCTCGAAAGGTACTCCTATGTGCGAACAGATGCCGAAAGGGTTGGTCTTTACGAACGCATGCATCGTGCACTTCGGAACTCGAAAATTTAGCGTGGGCGTGGTCAAACGTTAACACTGTGGCCTATGGAAAACATTTAGTTCCGCTGAAATGGTCACTGTCACCCCCTTTCGTTCAGTTGGGTACCCAGCTTTTTAAAATTTACAGTTGGGAACCCAGCTGTTATGCAATTTACAGTTGGGTACCCAGCTTTATGAAATCTCGCCAATGTTACACGTGACCTTTAAATTTTTAATTTAACATGGCCGACAACATGTATAGCTTTTCTGTGTCACAGGTTGATTTGCAGAAGCGATTAGGTGAAATTGAGTTTTACCGTTTGGCTGGTATGGTGAGCAAAGGCAGGGAATTGAAGAAGCGGCTGGTCCGGGTTGACGAGAACAACCAAATTGTGCCCGTGAAACCACTGGTCGGTTACCATGTAGCTGTTCGTCCTCAATGGGTGGCCAAGGACACCTTGTTTTGTTCGGGGCAGATTAATTGCCAACGAGGCTGTGGCGGCCACGCTGCTGCACAGAAGGTGGGTTAAGAATCTAAATATAAATCGCCGCTTTTGCTGATAGGTGGCGCAAACAGTTGGATTATCCGTTAGCTGGGCTTCCCCGATATAATTGTTATCAATTCTGTGTTCGCGGTTCAATTTATTTGTTTCTTGTTCTTGTTTCTTATTTTGAATTGTGACGGCTACACTGATCGATATACACACATACATTGCATATATATATGGCTGCAACAGTGAATCGGATTCTTTTATTGATATATTAATTATTATATAAAAAAAATCAAAATTGAATGTAGCCTACAGGCTACACAACAGCTACACCAAATTGACCAATAATACGGCAATATGAAAAGAGTTTCAAAGACAAAGAGCAGATAATTCGATTCATTGTCACACAAGTTGGAATCACTGACTTTTGCTAAGTTTGAGGAAACCTTTCACTGTTTAGACATTATCCAGCGGATTCCAGCCACCAGGAGAGCGATAATTATATATTTTAAAGGATGTAAACCTAATCAGTCTGTAGACTGTATTAATTAAGTTAATAATTAACCAGTGTTGACTCCCCAAGATGATATCTAAAATGTAGCTAAAACTTTAATTCCCGCTGACGCGGAAATCAGCTAGCCTCTTGGTTATCAAGTCTAGGCTAAGGCTAGCTGTTTTCAGCGGTATCCAGAAGATTGGGACCTTGGACAATTGGGGACATTAAGTTGGACGATTGCGACCTTGGACGATTGGGACCTCGGATGATTGGGACCTTGGACATTTGGGACCTTGGATGATAGGGACCTTGGGTCAGGACGATTGGGACCTTATTCAAGTTAATATACCGGTACATTATTCAAGTGTATATACTTTATATTCATAATACATGTATATACCATTCCTATTAGATAAATATTACATTGGGTTAGTGTTAGTAAGTATTGTACAGACGCACAGTGACAGTGAGTACAGTTTTTCAATGTTTACTTAACGGCAGCCTACCGGTACTTAATAAATGGATCATGTTTATGTATTTTACAGGGTACCAACCAACCAGACTCAAGGTCCCAATCGTCCAAGGTCCCAATCGTCCGGATGTCCCAATCATGAATCTTCCGAGGTCCCAATCGTCCAAGGTCCCAATCGTCCGAGGTTCCAATTGTCCAAATCGTCCGACAATCTATTCAGCTATCCTAGAATTTCATAATATATAGCTTAATTAAGCTAGGATAGCTATCATAGCTAGCTCATTTCAGGCTCAGCTATAATAATTGTAACTGAATTTTTTTTTTATTTCTCAGACCTGATCAGTGTAAACAACTTTTTCTAAGCAGTAACATTTTACAATCATCTGAGGTGGTCTGACAGTAATTTTGACAGGTCTGGTATTGAAGTCGATCTACATATAGTGCTTTCAGAGATTCAGGATGACGATTTATCATCTTAATTGCTAAGACATAGCGTACCTTACTCGTATTTAAATTTGCTCAGTAGGCCTTCTATTTTTCGCTCAGTTTTAAATTTTGTGCACTTTAAATTTGCCACCTATTCAAAATTGACAGATATATTTTCATAAAATAACGTCTTGTATCTCATGAAAAGTTTCAGATCTTAGTTATTTCTGAAGACGCTTGTGTATTTGAAACATGATCACAGCAGATTTACAACCTGGAGACCATAATTGTATCATAATTTTGTTGTGTTGATGGCCATGATGGGTGTTTATATAAAGTTCCAAATAATTATTATATTGAAATAGTTATGAACTAGACATCAATAAAATACACTTGAAAACAGAAAACCGCAACCGCGAAGGCAATGTAAATATAGGTCTACGTGTATATACTAGGTGTCATTGTCTATTCAGTGTGCAACCGTTCGTAATGTGTGTAACTCATCAGCATAACCATCGTTCTTGTTTTCCCTGTAGTTTATAATATACTATTTTTCGCTTAGTTTTAAATTTGAGCACACATGAGTGCACGAAAAATAGTGCTGCTATTTTTAAATTCAAGTAAGGTAAACAGTTTACTTGTACATAATTCTTTTCTCTGAGCTCTGTGAAAAAAGCATTGAGTGGTATCAAATATGTTGAATTTTGACTTCATCTGAAGTTCTAAATTCAGCATATGAATAGTCTATTCGCTTACTAAACTTCATATTCTTTCCAGGACATTACGGTTTACAATACCGTGACTAGTATCCAGAGGACAAGCAACTGATGTTTCACACCGGCACCTGTGATATAACTCAACTAAACTGTGACGAAAGAAGCTAACACAATATTTTTTCATGGGCTCAATCTTCTTCAAACTTTTGATTTGCTATCATTAAGTTTCCGGTCACTTTGAGCCCATTACTAGTAATCTCTCAACATTATTTTTCTGTATTACATTTTCAAATTATTTTATTAATTAGCTATAAGTTATCGGCCGCAATAAGTAGAACACTGCCCGCATAATAAGTATTAATTGGTACATACTGGTCACCTGACCAGGGGAATGTCATGGAAGAGGTTCATACATGTATGACCTCATATGACTAAATTGGGGACTAATAAACAAGCCTGCAAATACTGTGTTTGTCACTTGCAGAATGAGGTCCCCAGAGGGCGAATTTGGTGATGCTAGCCTGCATACCAAATTCACCCTCTGGGGACCTCATTCTGCTTAGACCTCATCTTCTGTGATGTATCTATGGTATCAAATTACCATCATTTCTAGTTATGTTTTCGCATCTGGGAAGTTTCTATATCCCCTAATTTGCAGAAGATAAAATCCATAATCGAGGCGCCCAATGGGTGAACATCACCAATTTCGACTGGGGGAACTTCAATTTGATCCTACAGTAATGCCCAAAGTAATTGACCACTTAACCACAGCAGAATTATGGGTAATTTTTCAGGATTTAGTCGGAAATATGGCTTGTTGCCATTCATCGGAAAGCTCTCACCTCTCGGTGAGAGCTTTCCGATGAATGGCAACATTCTGCTGTGGTTAAGTGGTCAATTACTTTGGGCATTACTGTAGGTCTGCCATAGCAGTTGAGGGCCTAAGCAGAATGAGGTCCCCACTCCCAGATGGTGGATTTAGTGATACTAGCCCGCTATGTAGGGTAGCCTCACTAAATTTACCCTCTAGGGACCTCATTCTGCAAATGACAGACACGCTGTTTGCAGCCTTGCTAATAAATTAAATGACAAATAAAGAGCGTTTATCAGTTCAGAAGATACTTAAGAATGTCACAGGATAGGTGTTGCTGACCTCAAATTGATTTAAAGAGGCACTAATAATTAACAATAAAGAGCTTTTATTGTCAACTAAAAGATAGATGAAACTTTATCCTTTAACTTGGTGCTGTTTACCACAGATGGAACATATAATATTTATAGAATTAAAATTTTAAATGACGAGGTCTAATTAGGGTTTATTATCTGTCAAAAATAATTTCATTTGGCAAAGAAAAAACTCATTTGGCAAAATATTTGACAAGTACTAGTATGTTTTTAGTTATGGGATGTGAGCTATCTAGTCATGAAACACCATCTAACTTGCTTTACTTGCTCAATTTGCCTGAATCTGTGGTCAATATAAAAAATACTAGATTATCATCCCCTCAAGCCCTTCCTGCATGTATTTTGTGCCCCACCTCAAATAAATTTATTAGGAAAAGGTTACAATTATTATGAAGATAAAAATGGAAAAGCTGCTTCATTTGCCCAAATTATACCCTAAATTAAGTTTAACAATTTGGCAAGGGAAAATTATGGCCCAGCACCAACCCTGATTGGCACATGGAAATGACACCCCCTGTGAATTCCTGATCAAATCAGTTGATCTATAATGTGACAACTATTATTTGAGACATGAAAGTGTTATTTTAAATTGCCTGAGATTATTTGCTGGAAGATTGTTCAAGTCTATGTCCCTCTTAACCCTTAGCTACCCTCTGTCGTGATGCCGGCTGGTCTGCATAACATAACGTACAAGGTAGACGGTATTGTATCATGCAGTTAGAAAATATTTTCAATTGACTGCATACCGTGTGGGTTATTATTAGCCAGGCTCTGCAAATACTAGTACCATGCAACCAGTGGGGGTCCAGCCGGGATTATAATACTAATAATATTACATTCACTTAATTATACCCCCACTTTCGAAGAAAATGGGGGGTATACTGGATTGACTGCGCCTGTCGGTCCGTCACGCTTTCTCCATCTGTCCGTCCGTCCGTCCGACCTCATAACTCGAACAACTATGAACCGATTTCAATAAATTTTTGTATGCAATCTCTTTAGGACTGCCTCTCCGCATGATGCTAATTGCGGTTCGGTCCAACTTTTTTTAGCTCAACTTTACTTTGTAAAGTTTGAGCAATTGCCATGGCTTTGTCGTCCGTGTGTGCGTGTGTACGGAAGGCGTCAACAATGCAGGCTACATGTCGCAGGCTACAGGTCGTACCTTTGGTCGGATCATCATGAAATTTGTCATAGCTGTTGACATCAACATTTAGTCCAGAATGATTAATTTTGGGTCATTCGGAAAAAAAACATGGTCGCCAGCAGCCATCTTTGATTTTACTCTTTGTATGACTAAATTCTTTAGCATGGGCTACAGGTCGTACCTTTAGTCTGATCTTCATAAAATTTGTCATGGATGTTAATGATGACATGTAGATGGGATACAATCATTTTGGGGTCATTCGGCCGAAAACATGGCCGCCAGCAGCCATCTTGGATTTTACTTTTCTCTTCATGTCTATAAACTAGTATTAGACATTCAACTTTCCACATTCCTAATTGCTCCATTGACTGTAATACATTAAAGATGGATTATCTGTTTAAATAACAAATTTTAAATAGTTGCGTGGGTATAAAATAATAGATATGAACTGAAGACCTATGTCCGGAAAAGCTTCTATCAATTAATATTGATTTTATTTCGAATATTAAATCGGGCCCATTTATGTTACTATTTTTAGAACCGACCATTCGGATGAGACCGTATTGCGATATAGAGCACTGGGCTGTTCCTACGGCTACGCAACGAATGTCAAATGTCACAGATTGGTTGTTTGTACTGTTTTGTTCCACAGATATAAGCGATAGTGAGTATAATTAACGTTTATTTGTGACAAAATTGCACAATATAATTTCTGGTCTCTGTTAACAGTAAACACTATTCTTCGTTACCTGAACAAACACACCTTTTTAGACCAGAAAATATTCGAAATAAAATTAATATTAATCGATAGAAGCATTTCCGGACAGGAGTCTTCGATTCAAATCTAATATGTTATACCCCGGTAACTATATAATACATGTTTACAAAGAGATAATCCACCTTTAAAGTATTCCCTTTCCAAGTTGAGCTACAGTGTCATTTACACTTTCATTAAAGTTACGCCTCATTTTTGACTTAGGAAATTTTGTCCGACTTAAAAACTTTAACAAATATGAACAGATTTCAAATATGTTTGGTATACATGCTTCTCGCAATACCCTCTGTACATGATGTGGCTAGGGATTGTCTCAGACTGTTTTTCGTAATATTTCACTTCATTTTCGACTTATTTTGACTTAGAAAATTCTGTCCGACTTAATAACTTTAAAACAAATTGAACCAATTTGAATAATTTTTTCTGTACAAGATTCTTGTGACGCCATATCAATATTATTAGTCCAAATGTTTCTTTAAAGTTAAAAATCTTTTTTGTTGGGTTTACGGATAATGCGGGTTGAATTTGCCACGGTGGGGGTATGCTAGAACTCGAGTGCACACCTCTTGTTTTCTATAGTTTTTTTCCATCATTTAAACAAAAAGCTAATGTATTTGAATATCATAAATAAATTAAGGTGGAAGTGAACATTGACAGCATGCTTCCAGTGTCCATGTTTGTAGTTAAATAGTTAAAGGGACATGTTAATTATAGCCACACATTCCAAAGTCAAAATGTGTTGGAAGTTTTGTGAATTGTGTCAAGTGTTATTAGCAATGCTGATAACACAACTATCAAATAAAAATAATCCATACAATTGTTCTCATTTATTTAATGTCTTAAATGCAGAGAATGATTGATGTACATGTATAGGATTCTCAATATACAGTTGATTCAATATTCATTGGTACCATTAGCAATTAATCATGTTCTAAATTATAAATGAAAGTTTTAAAATATGTTTATTTGTTATAGGGAATTTATCAAGTCTGACCAAGTTCATTAAATTTGATTTTGAGCTGATGGTTACCAAGGCTCAAATATAATTTATTGCATTTGGTTACTCAAATAATAGAAAAATGGTAATAACATGTACATGTTACAACATGCACCTCAGGTAAAACTGTACTCAATTCACAATTTCAGATTGTGATAAGAGAAATATCAAGCGAGGAAAGTTCGGCCACTTCTGCCTTCTATTATTGACTGGCTAAATTGAGTGATACTATAGTCTGATTAGTAGGACTAGTAATTTTGAGTTTAAGTCAAATCAGATATTCCTAACTAATGTTATACATGTTGAACATTGAAATTGATTGTTAAACTGATAAAGAGGAATTTACTATTAAAACAGACATGTACATGCATATACTAGTAGACAGAACACACCGCACATCTTAATTGAGACTCTTTTATCGAATGAGTTGCGGGTGGCGCAAGGATATATCTTTTTGCCATCCAGAACGAGTGCAATAAAAGATTTGATATATGATGCAAGTTGTGTTTTGTCTTTATTCTAGACTGTTCAGTCAGATGAGTTCAATACATGTGCTTTTCATTCTAAATGGTGCACTTTTCTCGGTAACACATAGATCATGCCATGATTCTCTACTCTGGCTAACGCCGTGGCGTTAGCCAAAGTACAGGTTCATGGCATGATCTAGGTAACACCAAATACAATATCGCTGATTTTATGCCTTCCTTTGTGAATTCCCAACAGTATGCCACTTTACACAACTTTGTCATACTACGTTATGATTTGTTTCGTTTTAAATGGAGGATATTTCTTAGATTATGCCATGATGAATCTCTACTATAGTACTCTGGCTGACACCATCAGAGTAGAGAATCATGGCATGATCTATCTTTTATCAAACTACTTCAGAATATATACATGTAGTATTAATGTGATTGCATCCAGTGAGCACATTCTGGTATCCCTGCCCCACTCCTGCTTGGCATAATTATTTAATAGGAAGCGCCTGGTTGAATTTACAGTGGTATGATAGATCACTTATATCCTCGAGCAACTTATGCCATTCAATGGCATTTTTTCTAATGTGAAAGGGTACTCTCATGTGCCTAATAATAGTGACAGCACGATTATTAATTTGAAGAAAATTCCCAAACGATCACTAATATTTACATTGAGACATTATTAAAATCAGCCTAAATCCCTACCAATCACTATTATTAGGCCATCACTATTATTATGCACCTGAGAGTTTGGCTTGAGACCCCACCACAGTTCAATTCACACCAGGTTCTCAGCTTCCATTATTTTCCAATGTTTGAACACATAGGCATGGCCCTGATAAATGGCTTATTGTGTGGATACCAGTACTATATTGAGAGTAATCACTTCATTGAACTGGTGACATGAAATAATTCATGAGAGGTAGGGATGTTGTACAAACACAAACAAGAGATGGACTGTCGTCCGGTGCATACCCCCTCGTGGCATACCGCCTCGTGTGGGCATATCTATAACTTATGAGGGCTATACTCAGACAGATGGACCCAAACACCAGCATTTTCATATAAACAAAGATGAGTAACTATAGAACAATAAAACAAAACAAATATTTGAATGTGCCATTAAATGTCCTCATAGTGGTGAACATCCATACTAGTACAAAATTTCATTGAGATCCGAGCATTACTGTTCAAGTTATGAGCTGAACAGACATTGGATGGACCAAACAACCAACATTTCCAGATAAACAAAGATGAATAACTCTAGAATGGAAAAGCAGAACAGAACAATGGAACCCTCTATTGAATATCCTCATAGTAGTGAACATACATACCAAATTTCATTGAGATCCCAGCACAACTGTTGAAGTTACAACATAACATGAACAGACACCAGACAGACCAAAAATCCAACATTTCAAGATAAACAAAGATGAATAACTCTAGAATGGAAAATTCGAACAAAACGATGGAACCCTCTTTTTAATGTCCTCATAGTAGTGAACATCCATACCAAATTTCATTGAGATCCGAGCACTACTGTTCAAGTTATGACATGAACAGACATCGGTCGGACTTACGGACGGACGCACTCAGACAGATGGACCCGTATAGCCTGTATATCCGTGTGACAGCATCAGTTTGACCCACCAGCATCATAGAAGTACAACATCCCTACCTCTCATGAATTATTTCATGTCACCAGTTCAATGAAGTGATTTTTTTTTTTAAAGGGGGTATAATTAAACCCTGCCTCAATCGAATTTTTTTCATGCCACCAGTTCAATCAAGTGATTATTCTCTGTTTAATCATATTCCATTATAAACATCTTAATTTACGAGAAATCCTAATATCACTGCCATTATACACATGAAGCATAAATTTTGATTGCGAATATAAATACATACATGTAACATGCTAGTTAAAGTGACATAATTCATAAGTGCAATTATAGTTTATAATAACTCGAGAAATCAAGGTAAATCAGATACGAATGTAATAAAGTCATTATAAAATTTAAAAGTATACCAATAGTACCAGTACATGTAGTGTGCATATACATGGCTACATGTGTATGTTGTCTGGGTGAAATAAATCATCCAGACTGACATCTCCCTGAATGAATGGCAATGCTAGAATTGTTAGCATCACTTACATTGAATACAGCAGCACAAATGCATGTTGGTATGTACATGTATTATTACCTTAAAGTCATATTATGGACTTGTTCGAGTTGGTGATGCTGATAAGTTGGTATTCAGGCGTTATGCCAACCTGTAGAATGTAGCATTCTACTAACATCATCGAAAATTTCAAAGAAATCGACCATACCATTCAAGAGAAAACGTTGTCAAAACAATGCTCAATTGTAAATATTTACATCTGAATATGGGACGCAACAATTGTCAACAAACTAACACAAATGATTTCGCCATCCAGAGTCAAGGCATTAAATTAATATATCACAATGACGATGCGTGTTGGCAATTTGGATTAATATTCTTAAAAAGAACAACTTTGAGCATGAATATTCTCCATTTCTATTGGATTACCCTACGGGAGGGTTTCACATCACTTTAATCCATTGCATGTACATTATTGTATTCGTTTGTTTCAATTAGGGCCCTGCGGACAAATTCGATATGATTTAGAATCTGTCATCTGATTTGATTCAATATCGCGTGTCCGGATTCAAATTGTATGGAATCATTGGCACCAGTTGCATTCCAATTACTTCCAACAGACTGCATTGCTTTCTCTCTCAGGATTATGAAACCAACAAAAGACCACACAAACAAATAACACTCACCCCTGATCACGGGTCCTGCTAGGCTGCTATGATTTTGGTCGGTCCTGCTGAATTTCTATGATGCTGGTAGGTCAGACTGATGCTGTCACACGGATATACAGGCTATTTTTTATAAAGTTGTCATTTTCACAGTGTTTGGTTCATTCGAGCGATTTGTGAAAAAGACAGCTCTGATGTTTGCAAATTTTATGTACCAACATTGAGTCCTTCACATTTGACTAAAAACAATTAATGCTTATCATTTATGATGAGAGCTTGGTGTAAAATGTTTACTATGGAGGTTTACGAGCATATTTTCACCTCTGCACAATACAAATAATTAATAACACCACACATATACATGTATGGCATTAGGACAACAGTAGCTCGAAAGACGAGTGTGACTCGCCACACAGTAGCATTTCAACCAGGCTCTACTCATAATTCACTTTATAATATTGATTTTGATTTGAGAAAGGAAAACATGTCATTGAATTGTCCAAAAATGTATTAAAGTACACACATCTTTCAAAATATGTGAATGCATTATGATCATGAGTCTAAATCAGTATTGACGCTCCAATGAGATACAATATTTGTGGCAATAATAAGAAAGAGTAAAGTCCACAGGTGATTTTAAATGAAAAAAATGTAAGGCCCAATCGCAAAATTGTGGAAAGAGGCACACCGTTGGATGGGGAAGTCACACACAAAAGGCATAAAATCAGTGTTATTGATATTTTCTACCAGAAAGTCTCAAATTGGCATTGCAAAATTGGATTTAGGGCGACCAAGAAAAGTGCCTCATTCAGAACGAAAAAGATTTAACGTAGAATAGTCAAGTTGTGTAAAGTATCACACCGTTGGGTGGGGAATTCATACATAAAGGAGGGCACTAAATCAATGTCATATATATTTTCGACTTGAAAGTGTCCAATGACCATTGCCAAATGGGGCTTGGTGATGGAATAAAAAGTGAAAAGTTCAGAATGAAAAAAATCATATGTAAAATCATGAAGATATGGCACCACGCTACCCTTGGGTGCGGAATTGACTCAGGAAGACATAGGACAAGGAAAGTCTGGGTCTTCAGGTTAAAAGTTTGTCATTCCCATCGCTGAATGGGTCGTGGGGCTAATACGTCGAAAACGCAGAAAGCCATGTGCGCCGATTCAAGCGGCTGATAAATCAAATTAAATCATATTGGGAACCTAAGAAACAATCCGCGTGGTCATATTATATCATTAGTCGATGACTGCACCGAAGTTATTTGAAAACATTACTCAGTTTACTTAGAGGTGCCACGATTATTTATTTTGATAATCGATAATCGGTCGTCAATAATCGATTATAATCGATTAATCATACCTAATATCTACATGTGCCAGTACAATGGAAGTACCGTATTCCGTAATATGGCCTATTGGGTGGGCGTTGGTTAAAAAACTCGGCTGATGTATTTTTTACGCTAATAATTATGTGCACCATAAACCACCAGTAATGACTAATGAGCACAATGTATTCAATACCAGCACATTTCTCGGCGATGTCAAAGTTATAATAATTGTGAGTTCATTAGAACGAACATATTACCATTAATTTCAGTGTTATGAATAGCCAAACATACATGTACAAACAATATAAGAATAGGAATGCATGACGGACTAAAACGGAATCTAATGTCACAGAAACTATATAAGTTTCAGCAAACTTCCAGAGTGGGTAACAATCACAAACCAATCAAACCCCCCCCCCCCCCACCCAGAAATATCAGGACTCAGAACAAGTTAAGTAATTCTGATAGTAATAGTGAGTTTCATTTAGCAGTCACCACACGATAAGTGATAGACTGTACTAGTAACATCTAAGTACCGGTATACTCATGTTGTCAGACTCTCTCTGATGCACGAGCAAAGATTGTTAAACCTTCGGTTGTACATGTAGATTAAAGGTATTCAATCCGATAAAACTCCTCTCAATTACTATTTCAATGGCTTCGGGGGTCAAAAATATTTTATTCGAGTCGAGGAAGTCACCCGTCAAAGCTCAGATTTGTTAGATATAGATTTTAGAAATCTATTATTTTTCATTATCGGGAATACTTTCTGGCCCAGAACTCAGTCAAAATTGCGTTATTATTATCACTTGATTTTAGAGTTACCCATCCTAGTCTGTTTGAACAGTGTTTTGGTGTACACATCTCGAGCAGGATACGAAATTGACGGCAATTATTAGTACTCATCTCGAGAACATAATAAATTTCAAAAATCAATATCTAATAACTCTGAGCTTTGTTTGATGGGTTCCTCGACTCAAATCAAATATTTTTTACCCCCAAAGCCAAAGAAATAGTAATATAGGACCCTCTGATCGGATTGTTGTTGTTGGAATCTGTTGAGATGGGGACCCTCTGTTCGGATTGAGTACCTTTAAACTGTAAAACAAACATGGTATTCAATAATACCCAGCATGTCGTCCGAAATAAATAACAGAGATTTAATAATCAACTATGGAAATTGTAATCGATTATCGGCTTTATCAACGGTTCATCGATTAAAGACGATTATACGATTAATTGTGGCACCCCTAAGTTTACTTACATTTGATGAAAAACCACGAGAGAAGTTTCGCTGTTGAACAAAAGTGTCTGCCGACGTGCAATCTCTTCCGGCTATGGATCACATGACTGTAGATCATGTGACCGGTCGAAATGGCGATTGTCCGAGGATGTCCTTGAATGGCTTGATGAGAGTAGCGAGATTGGACGGATTTTGCATCTAAGTTGAAAGAGTCACATTTTCAACCACATTTGACTGGAATTTCAACAAGACTTGGTTCACAATCACAGTCATGGTTAACTCTGTTGAGTGTTAATATGAATAACGTTGATCATCGGAGAACACGAAAGATTCATTTCAGAATGAGCGCTGATGTCACAGATATGGTGGCAGGTAGATGACATTCCTGATGTCTCATGTCCTATTTTCGTGTAAACTGCAAAGTCTGGGTGCTTCGTCGTTTCAAACCATTGGCATCGAAGCGACAACAGTCGTGCTTGCTGTCGTGATGATTCGGATGAGATTATGTGACAGTATAGTTGTTATTGCCATCCTATAACACACCAACGTGGTATGCGACAGCCAAGTCAAGTCCGTCTCTTGTCCTGAAATGCGAGTGGCAATTTCACATTTTATCAATTTGTAAACAACGTGCCGAAAATAGCCGCTGCGTCACCGGTGATGGAAGGGGATTCCGCGATCAACGAACCCATTCATTGCCGACTCACATTTAGTTCAGTCATGAACGGAAGCAGCAATCTGCGAAAGCGGTCATGGTGACCTAAGGCTAAGTCACGTTGTGCTTTATAAATACTTATCAGTAGGCAATGAGCGGAATGGTGTGGGTCGATAATTATGACCTAAAAGCCAATTCAAGGACATTTGTTGTTGCTATTAATATTATGTTATAATTCGTATACATTCGAGTTTTATAGTTCATATTAATTGCCATTATTGGCATGGTTTCCATTTTAAGGATACAGTAGTCAGCACAGCAGTCGATCTGCAGGATCTACAATTCTTTTCCGCTGTTAATTTATTTCAAGCATCGTAGGTTCATTTGGAAAAAAACAAACCGCAAATGCGCAATCAAATAATTAATAAATCACGTTCTGTGTGAGATTTCATAAAGCTGGGTACCCAACTGTAAATTTTATAAAAGCTGGGTACCCAACTGTAAATTAAAAAAAGCTGGGTACCCAACTGAACGAAAGGGGGTGACGGTGACCATTTCAGCTTTAGTTCCTTCTAACCTAAAATGATCAAATTTGACCCTTCTCCTACTCATCGCCCAATCCGTATATCCATTCTACGGAACCATATCTTTAAATGTTATCGGTATCAAGCTGTTGTCAATTTTAGCGGCGTCAAAGAACAACGGAAATGTTTGTTTCTTGTCGATAATGATCTTGTCATCTGTAAAGGTGGGGTTTCGCTTATAATGACATTATTGTGACAGCCGACGAACACCACAGTAGACCTTCCCATATCCCCATTAATTATCGGGCAGAACTCGGAGTCCATTTATGTATTTGTTTTGGCGAATGCGTCTCTGTTTCGCGGCGGATTTATAAGTCACTAAAGAGAACGTTGTGGATAGTAGGTCGTGCATAGATATAATCCTTGGTCGGAACAAAAGAGAACCAAATCCACATCGAGTGTGATGTATGTGAGAAAGCTTAAACCCGAGCTGGTACATGTGGTTTAACTGCGAATTAGAGAATACAGAAGGCCTAGACATGGGTGACCATCCACTCGAGTGCGACGTGTGTACTAAATCATTCATCAAGAAAAGTCATTTGATTGTACATAAAAGAATCCACACGGGCGAGCGACCGCATCAGTGTGATGTGTGTCAGAAATCATTCGCCGAGAGAGGTCATCTGAATGCACATAAAATAATCCACACCAGTGTTCGCCCGCATGAGTGTGATGTGTGTGAGAAATCATTCACCCATAAAAGTGATTTGATGAAACACAAAAGAATCCACACGGGTGATCGTCTATATCAGTGCGATGTGTGTGAGAAATCATTCTCCCAGAAAAGTGGTCTGATCGGACATAAAATAATTCACACTGGTGATCGTCCGTATCAGTGTGATCTGTGCGAGAAATCATTCAACAGGAGAGGTCATCTGATTGCACATAAGAGAATCCACACCGGTGATCGTCCGTATCAGTGCGATGTGTGTGAGAAGTCATTTGTGACTTCATCTCAAGCCACCGTTCATAAGACAACACATACATGTGATCGTCCATATCAGTGCGATGTGCGTGAGAAATCATTCTCCCAGAAAAGTGGTCTGATCGGACATAAAATAATTCACACTGGTGATCGTCCGTATCAGTGTGATCTGTGCGAGAAATCATTCAACAGGAGAGGTCATCTGATTGCGCATAAGAGAATCCACACGGGTGATCGTCCGTATCAGTGCGATGTGTGTGAGAAATCATTTGTTACTTCATCTCAAGCCACCGTTCATAAGACAACACATACATGTGACCGTCCCTATCAGTGCGATGTGTGAGAAACAATTCGGCCAGAAAGTGATCTGATGAAACATACCTGTAATAGTATCGGCTTTTTCTTCATTTCAAGTCACCGCAATATATTATTATTGCCGATTTCCTTTTAATGTACATATAATTATTCAAACTGGTGAGTTTCGAGAGCAGATTGAATCTTACACCCAATCTTTTAATCGGAGAACGCACAAGGAAATGTTATGCAGGAAATCGACTGTAAGTGTGAGCAATATAGATAAATACGCATATGACTGTTCAAACGTTAATGCTGTGAGAAATAATTATCTGTGCCAGACTGTATCACCATGTATAAGATAATCCTCATATCGTCATGTATAAGATAATCCACATTAGTGCGATGTATGTGAGAGATCGTGTACACGGTTAAGTAACCAGATAGCCACACACGAACCTGGTCATATGCATGCGGAAAGTGCAGTAAAGCTGACATGAATTTTCCATCTATTGTCAACATTTGGAAAACTAACTGAGATGAGTGAATCCACACAGGAGTGCGATATATGCGTGAAAGTATTCCGACATTCTCAACATCAACTGGGTTTATTTTACTGGTAGTTTATGTTCATGCATCTTCCCCAGTGTTGCCAGGCCAGTTATGACTAAATTGCAAACACTCACCGGAAAAAAATCATTTTACACACATAACGGTACAGAGACTCATAATGAATATCTCTGGGGATTAAATTTTGAAGATATAATTTTAATCTTAAAATTAGCGCAAATGGCTTTCATGGCAACGTCACAGTCGAGGCCAACACACTTCATCCACATGGGAGATTATATATAGTGATCCACTCCTCAACATAGCTTTATATGTAGTGGCCTTCCTCCACGTGGGTTTATATATAGTGGTTCGGTCCTCATGGGTTTATAGATAGTGGTCCAGTCCTCCACATGGGTTTATAGATAGCGCTCCAGTACTCCACATGGGTTTATATAATTATAGTGATTCGGTCCTCATGAGTTTATAGATAGCGCCCCAGTCCTCCACATGGGGTTATATATAGTGGTCCAGTCTTCCACATGGGTTTATAGATAGTGCTCCAGTCCTCCACATGGGTTTATATAATTTATATAAACCGATGTGAAGGACAGGACCTCTATAATTATGTAAGTGAGATATTTTAGAATTAACGCATATTGATTGGTATCAGGAGATATGTACCATTAAAACTGTATGAGTGTACTTATGACTGTCTATGGAGGTGTACCATTGACCGAAAATTAACCAGAAAAAATAGTACCAGCAGTAATTATGGAGACCTCAAACATGGATGACTAATTCATGTCGAAAACATGTTCGTACAATTTTTCCTTATACCATTGCTGAAAGTGCAAATGATGGTCAAAATATCATTTCTAATTTGCATTTATTGAATGAACTTCCTGTTATATCTGATGTTGTCAAGTTCATAAGAAATCAGATGTTCAAAAGTTAAATTCATTTTTGAGGCATGTATATTGTCAATCTTTCCTTTTGTCGACAATCTATCTTTCACAATAGTTGGAGAGATATTACATGTAGACTCAATACTCTTATTTCCGTTGCACGGCAAGTGGGGAATATCTTTGACTTTGGTGCTAGGCACACGCGAATTAGTTTTTGTATTTTTGCTTCCAGGTAGGGTATCTGGTATTGATATAGATGCTGTATCTGTTACACTTGAATATGTGGTGTTAAAGGTGGATAATCTCTTTGTAAACATGTATTATATAGTTACCGGGGTATAAAATATTATATTTGAATCGAAGACTCCTGTCCGGAAATGCTTCTATCGATTAATATTCATTTTATTTCGAATATTTTCTGGTCTAAAAATGTGTGTTTGTTCAGCTAACGAACAATAGTGGTTACTTTTAACAGAGACCAGAAATTTTATTTTACAATTTTGTCACAAATAAACGTTAATTATACTCATTGTCGCTTATATCAATCACCGATTGCAACACAGTTTCAACTTAGATTATATTCACTTGAGCCCACCAGGAAAAACAAATATCTCGTATGTTGAAAATATTGTTTTTATAAGCTAATTCTTCAATCAAAAGCAGAACATCCAAAATAATAATATGAATCTGCACTCAAATTCGACAAAAGTGCCGTTGTGATCCCCTCAGGTAGTCATCTCTAAAATTATATTTTGAAAAACACTTTTCGATTTTACCGGATTTCGCCGTCGCTTCGGTGCGTGTCAATGACTTCCTTCAATAACATAGTAATTTGGGGAGACCGATCGGTCTTCCTAGATCATTCGGTCTCCGGAGATCGATTGGTACCTGTGCCCGACCTGGTTACGTCGAAAATCCATCATCACCAACGGCTTCAAAATATATTAATTAAGCCATTAGAACTGTCCAACTTGTCTCAAACAAACACCTGTCAAAAAATGTCAACGAATTTCAAATTGGCGATGGTCAAAGGTCACAGTTCCGATAACTATGAAATTCTATAATATCCGGATGTGTTATTCTATACCGGGCACCGGAACGAACTGCAGTCGCGGGACGGGGAATAATTAACTATTATTCTAATAATATATAAGTTAAGAAGCCGAGTGGAATCATAAAAAGAAGGATATGGGATTATAATCGAGCCGATTACTCCGCAATGAATAATGCCTTTAATGCATGGGACTTTAAGAGTGATCTGTCAGCAGTTCGATCTGAAGAAATAGCAGAAGCTCTAACGAAAAAATAACTGACATCATGAACCTATATATACCAAACAAACAGGTATCAATTCGACAAAATGAGCCTGAATGGTTAACATGTGAACTGCCACAGGGGCCTGTAACGCGCTCCGCTGTCCGCCCCCCTTTTACACTGCCCATATACGCCGCTCTATATACGCGCCTTCTTCGCGTTAATGGAACATTATATAGACAATGGGCACTGTAGAAATTCAACGTTTCACCATCGCTCGGGAGTCGCACAAATTTAGCCCATTCACCCCAGTAATGATAACGATATATACACGGATGGATCGGCAAAGAATTCATCTTTCAATAAATACCACAAACTCCCATCAGAAACATTCATACACGTTGCATTTATTAAAATTTTAACCACCGAATATTGTCTCCGGAGAGGTATTTTTTCGATTTGATCCGGCTCAGACAGCAATGTCGGCATGTGTCTCGAAATTCACCACCCATGCAGTTTACTATCATTAAAAATCGGTCAAACGATCAACTAAATATCTGGAACTTAGTGATTTATTGTCGGCTAATAATTTATTTACTCATACAAATCAACACATTGTCAGTAAACAATTCTAATAGAGGAGAAATCTGTCGATAATTCCAACTTTAAAAAAAGAAATTTTTCAAGTGACACAATTCCTAATTTTAATATTCATTGTGACCTGACCTTTCCATGACTGACATAGTAGAAACAGCCAATCACCACTCAGTGTTAGAATCGAGGGCCTCATTTTAATATTCATTATGACCTGACCTCGATTGTCACTTTGACAAATTTCTTTTTTAAGGTTAAACATTCTGGGTCAAAACCTAGTTATCCTCACCCGTGCAAATCGCAGTTGAAAAGGACAACCGACCAACGCGAGCCGCAGCCGAGCGCGCGAATGAACGAATACGCACGATATTTCTCAACGATGATTAAACTTTGTGGCCGGAGTATGTTGGGACTGTTTACCCCAAGACTATTGAAAGCTATTAGGGGCACTTCCTAATGGCGCTTTCGGCGCGCGCCAAAAACGACAATAAGTGCGCCATTGGTAACGCGCCGAAAGCGATAAAATGTGCGCCGTTAGCTAATATCGCACATTTTGTCGCTTTCGGTGCCACGTTTGAATGCCATGGTGCCGCTGAAGAGCGTTTGTTGAGTTTGGTTGTGAGTGTTTACTAGTCATTAGATGCTTGCATGTGGGGTATGGGTTACATGCCACCCTAGCAGGAAGCAAAGCCCCCCCCCCCCGATTCCAAAAGCGGGCCAGCGAGAAGACTTACCTTGTTTGTAATACGAGTTCTGTGTGTTTAACTTAGTTGATATCTTTTTGTTTAGTGGTTTGTTGTGAACTATAGTGTCCAAGTTAGTGCGTGCATGAACTCCGTTGGCTTAGTCTGTTGTATTCAGGGCTTATACTACGGGCTCAACTCTAGGAAGTGTGTGCAATGCCGGCCGGTTGACTTAAGGTCGGTCGGGGCTCCCCAACTCTCGGTGGTGCAATGCCCGCCTTACACTCCTGTGTGAGTATCAGAACCCGTTGACCTGGTTGTGTTGTGATGCACAGACGAGGAAGCAGCTGAGGCCAGACTGTTGGTGGTATGTCTCTGAAGGTGGGTACCGAGTGTTATTGCTAGTAGTTATGTCTTCATGTACGCATGTGTTGAAATCATGTGTTTAAAATTGTACATGTGATTGTAAGTCAGTTTGAGGGAGATTATTATTTGATAGCTTATACTGCGGCCACACAGGCAAACAACAAACAATGTGTAAAGGCAAGCTCCGTTATTACTTGCGCCCACCCGTACAAATTGTAGTTGGTGTTTGGGATAATTTTATAAGTTTTTTATGAGGTTAGCAGGTTAGTCATTGTTTGAAAGAGATAATAACTCAATGGCTTATACTGCGGCCACCAAAAGGGTATCTGTGCCGCCCGAGGACATTCATCAGCGCCCAAGGAGCCATCTACACACTTAGAAATAACAAGCCATATAGGTACTAAGGTAGTGCCAATATGTCTGTTAGTACCAGACCAACGGGTATCGAGAAGAATTTGGTTCTATATATTGATCAAGTACCACACCATGTTGGTACTATCCACTCTCGGAACCAAAATGTTAGCCACGTGATAATTCATTTGGCACTAGCGCGATCTCGGTACCCAAATGTGTTACCCACGTGATGGCAACACGTGATAATTCATTTGGTACTAGCCGATCTGGATAAAATGGCGGCTTCCAGCCACTTCAAGTTGAGACGATTGAGATGTTTTACAGTATATAAATATGGACGAAGAGACAAACAAACATCGGGCTTAGACATTTTATGTTGGGATCGGACTGGGCTTACATGCTGTAGTATATGCCAGTTTAGGTACGTTGTTCGCCCGCTGGGTGGATTTAAGATTAGGGAAGTAACTTCTCTGAAATTCATCAACATATTTTTTGTGTGTGTGAAATTGGACTAAACTGGCTTCTCAATAACCTGGATTATTGTCAGCACTGTGTGGATTGTGGTTGTACATGGACGGGACAAGATGATATATAACCTCCGAAAAAATAACGGGCGTTTACATTATTGAAAGAAGCAATTTTCGGTGAACTGAGCCAGACCAAATTGAAGTCATTGAGTGCAGTGTGGTTACATGCACAACACAACAGTATTGTGAATTACAAAAGACAGATACTTAAGTTTCACAACATTATAAACCGCCCAATTAACTCACAAGAGTCAACCACTGGTGACTATGATTACGAGACATCCAAATTCCAATTCTGTAGAAATTAGTCAGAGTTATGACGTCACAGATCAGTCATGACTCCTGAGTCAGTAACAAGTTTGATGGCTACAACGTACAAGTACCTGTGCAAAGGACGACGGATCATTTTGTTCAATTTTCATCGAAACGTGATTTGAGAACCATGTCGCCATGACATGTCGTGATTGTCGTCCAGTTACGGAGTCTGCTATTCTTTTGATAGAAACGCCTTTCATATTGTTCTGATATATTTATGGAATGGTGGATAATCTCGGAGATATGGATCCAATTCTGGGACCCACATTATAACTGAATCAATCGCAAGCTTTTAGTATGGTCAAGTGGTTGATATGTGGCAACTGCAGATAATCTTTATACAGTCTTATTAATAATATTTTGCGACCACTGTACTCCGCACTAATTTTTCACATGGACACCTTGTAAACACACAGTCCAGCTTTTCATCAACGCCATGCACCATATTAACTATACACAAAACAATATTTCAATTAATAATTTGTTTACGGTTTAATTAACATTCAAAGTTGGTCACTAACCGACATTCGCAACTACTCGTAATATCGGTGGCCAATGTCATTAAGGGGGAGGGGTCAATTAGAGCTTAGCTGTATACATACATGAACATGTAGACCATTCCAATGTCCAGATGCTTCATGTTGTTATCAAAACATGTCTGGCTACATGTGTGGTTATCATTCTGAGCGATTCGGCCATTTCCGCTTTGCTAGGAAATAACCTCATCCATAACTGGAAACCATATTAGCGAAATTCTACATTATATGGCTCTGGTGATCAGGCAATGCCACTGACTTGTTGACGCATAGATGCGAATGGAGAATAATTTATTAACTATGGCTTTAGCAAACTTTATCATATATTAAATACATTAAACTCTCTTTGTGTTACAAGTATCTTAGTATTTGTTCATTTACTGATAGAGCGCATTGGAAGTGTACGATAAGCAAAACACTGAACACCGTGGTAATTTTTTTGGGAGAGTGATAATAATTCTGGTAACCCATTCAACATCTCCTTGTAGCAAGGACTAGTGAGCGCTATAGCGGTATTTTTCAAACAACAGTTTTAATTAACCAAAGTTAATGGTCTCCCCATTTTTGAGTATTTTGCTTATCGTACACTGTTTACAAAGGTTTGGGAGTTATCGCAAAGATTTGCTCCCTTGGCTGTGAATGACCGATCGGTCTATTTTAGCATGTCCGGACAATTATAGATTGATAGGTTGTTCACTCAGACCTGTTTAAGATGTCTGATTTATAATGTTCACAGAAGCCCATTATCGACAAAAAGCCTTTGCGACAAATTTCAAACATCTTTGCGATAAATCGCAAAATATAATCGCCCAGTACGTAGTCTGAGAGTTATCGTAAAGATGTTTGAGATTTATTGTAAAGGTTTGTGTGTTATCGTGAAGGTGTTTGTGATTTATCGCAAAGGTTTGCTCCCTCACCACTCATGCATCTGGCTGTGAATGACTGATCGGTCTATTTTAGTCCGACCGGGCATAGATTGATAGGTTCACTCAGACCTGTTTAAGATGTCTGATTTATAATATTCACAGAAGCCCATTAGTGCCAAAAAACCTTTGCGACAAATCTCAAACATCTTTGCGATAAATAAAAAAAAATATTCACACAGTACGTTGTCTGAGATTTATCGTAAAGATGTTTGAGATTTATCGTAATGGTTTGCGTGTTATCACGAAGGTGTTTGTGATTTTTTGCAAAGTTTTGCTCCTCTCAACATTCTTGCATCTGGCTGTGAATGACTGATCGGTTTATTTTAGCCAGACCGTTCAATTATAAATTGATAGGTTTTCCACTGAGACCTGTTTAAGGTGACTGATTTATAATCTTTACACACAAATTAAGAAATTTTTAGCACCAAAAATCTTTGCCACAAATCTCAAACATGTTTGCGATAATTCGAAAATTTAATCACCCAGTACGCAGTCTGAGAGTCCTCGTAAAGATGTTTGAGATTTATTGTAAAGGTTTGCGAGTTATCGCAAAGGTGTTTGTAATATTTCGCAAAGTTGTTTTGTGATTTATCGCGAAGGTTTGCTCGCCTTATCCCACATGCATGCTTGCTGCCAAAGAACGATCGGTCTATTTTAGCCCAACCATGCTATAATAGATCGATTGGTGGTTTACCCAGACCTGTTGAAGATGTCGGATTATATTTATATTTATACGGTTCAAGTCCATTAATGCCAATGCATGAAAATTTATATGCGATAAATCACAAACCATTGCGATTAATCGCAAACCTTTTGTAATCAATCGAAAACCTTTACACTAAATCGCATATACCGGTACTTATTGCAAAGTTGTTTGCGATTCGCAAAGGTTTGCGATTTATCGCAAGGTAGTTTTTTTTATTTATCGGGCTATTCTAGATCGATCGGTGATTCATCCAGACCAGTTCCAAGATGTTTGATTTATGTTTGCTTAATATTATTGCACACAAATTAAGAAATTATTTTTGGACATTCAGACCAATTTTACTCCACATGCAGGGAACAGGGAATCCTGAAATCTAGATCTTAAACTTTGATTTAAGTACAAAATCACGATCAAGGTTCTATACTAATAAAAGTAATGCATGTATAATTCGGATTATTTCGTTATCACTATGCAATGGAGTGGTTTTGTACTTTATTCAATGTTTAAACGCCATAGCTTCATTTTGAATCTAAATTGCTACATTGTTAAATTTGCCGTCGGCCATGTTTCGTAATTTCGAGTGCTTGGTATCTGGGCAGGTTCTCCGCTTAGTACCTATATGTTTGGTTCTCTGGAGTACCAAATTGCTAGGTACTATGCATAGTACCTAAATACTTCAGAGTACCTGTCTTTATATTCGGTACTTCATATAATATAATGGGTGTGTCAAGAAAGCGTGTATTTCTTGGCGCTTCATGTCGTGTGTGTCATGACTTCGGTGACATAAAGTCAGAGTGGGTATTATATGCACAATGCCCGGATAGAACCTAAATATTTATAAGGTAATCCAGAGTACCAATCATTTTGGTACTCTAGAGTACCTAAACGTTTGGTACTCCAGAGTACCACTTTTGGTACTCCAGAGTACCTAAACTTTTGGTACTCCAGAGTACCAAACAGTTGGTACTCCCCCTGGGACAAAGCTTAGTACCTACGTAGGTACTCTGAAGTACCTATATTTTTAAGAGTGTAGGGCCTGAGTCCGCTTGGTTAGTCTTTTTAGACGGTCGATATTGCGGATGTTGCATAAATGGGTTAGTACATACACAATAGATTGTTTATGCTGAGTTTAACAGTGGGTTTTATTGAGGGCTTGCTTTACTGCAGAGAGGGCGTGGCCAATTCACTGTGATATCCTGTCGATGAGCAGTACGTCTCATCGAGCCCTTTTAAAACATAATTCATAATTACCTGTCCATAATTTAGCCACGCCCTATCGATGCTCTGGTTATATATTACCACTGGCGTATTTAGCCACGCCCTAACGCTGCTCTGGTTATAAATTCCACTGGAGTATTTAGCCACGCCTTGTCGATGCTCTGGTTATAAATTACCACTGGCGTATTTATAGCCACGCTCTGTCGATGCTCTGGTCATAAATTACCATTGGCGTATTTAACCACGCCCTATCAATGCTCTGGTTATATATTACCAGTGGCGTATTTAGCAACGCCCTATCAATTTCCTGGTTATAAATTACCACTGGCGTATATAGCCACGCCTTGTCGATGCTCTGGTTATAAATCACCACTGGCGTATTTAGCCACGCCCTATCGACGCTCTGATTATAAATCACCTCTGGCGTATTTAGCAACGCCCTATCGATTCTCTGGTTATAAATTACCACTGGCGTATTTAGCCACGCCCTATCGACGCTCTTGTTATAAATTAGATGAATCGGTGAATCTATAGGCATTAAGTGAAATAGACTAGAAGTTTGGCTGTAGATGAGGCAAACACCGACAGTGGCTGCTGAATGCCCAATACATAATACATGAACAAATCTAGTGCTACATTTATAGTATGGTAAATACCCGTGATATTAGGGTAACAATACCACAGGCCCTGTTAACCTAAACTGATAAAATGTTGGTAAAACAGGTGTTTTAAAACGCGGTTTAAAATGCGCTTTACCACACCACGCAAACGATACCGTGCGTACTTCCAAAACCTCATAACAACTCAAATCTGGCTCTCAAATTACGTTTACGTGTGGTCATATTATTAGAGTTCTCTCATTCGAACGTCAAATGTCCCATATTTATTGTTTGTATTGTTCCATATATTTTTCTGGTCTCTGCTAAAGATGGACTACTCTTCATATGACAAGTATTATAATTCGTAATATGTAGCGAAACTCTAAATGTCCGTTCGAGGGATTTCGCGTGTAGTCCTATTATACGAGAGAGAGAGAGAGAGAGAGAGAGAGAGAGAGAGAGAGAGAGAGAGAGAGAGAGAGAGAGAAAGCACTCGCTGTCCAGTGGATGATCAGATGCCCCTAGTTCAATCGATAGCACTATATCATGATGAGTTATATACTCTGTATCTAAATGTATCATATCGCTGCTAATCTGGAGCGACATCTTCATGTAAATGTCCGTTCGATGGATTTCGCATGTATTCGACTCGAGAGAGCACTGTCCAGTATAGATGGACAAATGCCCCCAGTTCAAGCGAAGGAACTATACCATGACCTGCACTCTATATCTTTCAAAATTGCCTCTGGCTTCCGTGCAGGTGTAGAGTGGATAATGATCATGCATGATGGCATGATCTACATTTCTAGGTAAATTCTTAATCTCATTGCCTCACTGTACCCAATAGACCTAATGGCATACATGTATTAGAACATTATCAGTGATTATTATTTCACACACAAATTCTACTTACCATCCCGCAAGGAGCCAATATCCAGAATTTTCATTACGAGAAACGCATTAATGCCTGTTGGATAAATCATGTTTGTCACATAATTATTGTTGTCTTCAATCTTTCTACGCACACGGTATTCAAAGATAATTATTACTTCCTCAAATCTTCTGGCATTCACCTACTAGCTCCATCCGCAACATGTACACATATCATCGAATATAACTGAGTGAATTTTATATTCCAATTGAGAAGTTTCTTAATGCACATAATATGATAAACGACAATTTCTGTATACATCAGTCCAGAGAAACAGGTCTTACACGCATCCTCCTGTCACGCTTCACTTCACTGGTCCGAGACGCAGGATAAATTCGTGCACCAGGTGACGAAACCAATCATAATATTTACGACCGATGGGCACATCATCATTATGGACAGATACAGTAAGCGCCAGAACTGACAATTTTCAATATATTCAACAACGTTTAGACCAAATTATATAAACCAGTGGTGTGACTTGTAATAGTGATAAATGCATGGCAATATATATATATATATATGTGTGTGTGTTAAAGTGAGACTCCTTTTTCTAAACGACTGGAATTGACATATTGCTCATGTCAGAGCTAGGTGGCCTGTGTGCACCCCGGTCTCCACTGTTTGTTCTCATCGCTGTCTGGCTGTCAACATGCCTCCGTCCGTCTGTACATGTTGTGGTTGGGGTGATAATGCGGAGACCTAATAATGGTTATTGATCACCATGTATACACACCGTTTACATATACCGTTGTATGTATATTTTTTTGTAGGAATATAGATCTATACATTTTATGCACCTGTGACTAATATATGTATACCAGCCTATTCATCTTTGTTAGTAATTATTCATCTATATAAATTGTATTTGACAAAATATATTGACATCATATATGCTATATTTATATTAACATCAGCATTTATTGATACAATTCCACCAAAGAACTTGAATTCAAGTTTAGCAAAAATGATATTCGTATTAATTTCCACGCATACATATCGATCATCTTCCGCACGACAACATAAACATATGGCGATACCGGGGCGCACATTACAGCAATTTAGAAATTTCCACAATGTCTGCAAATAGAATAACTTTGAGTGAGGTTCGGGATACACAGGCACATGATTTCGCGGCGAAATGGTCTCAATTAGAAGGAGATGAATTCAATCCCGATAGCATCCAACTTTGGAATCAAAATACATGTCAATATTTTTCGCCTATACAGGGTAAAAAGATGCTATCAAATAATATAAAATTCTCTATCTTCGGCCTAAATTGCAGAAGCCTTAACGCAAATTACGGAGATCTAAACAATCTACTTTGTGACTTGAAAACAGAAGAAAATTTGTTTGATGTTATTGCCCTAACAGAAATATTCAAAGTGCATAGTCCCTCAGATTTTTCACTTCCGGGATATCACCCCTTAGAATTCAAATCTCGACCTGACGGCGACGATGCCAGAGGCGGCGTTGGCATTTATATAAAGGAAAATCTTCAATATAAACCCAGACCAGATTTAACAGTATTTATACCACATGTAATAGAAACATTATTTATAGAAATAAACAGAGGAGCGAACGATAATTATATAGTAGGATGTATCTATAGACCGAACACAGCACCAAAGGCCGACTTGGACAAATTTATGTTGAAATTCGATAATATATTAGAACAAGTGAACAATACCAAGTCTTACATAATAGGAGACCTCAACATCGACCTCTTAAATTTCGATACGCATCAAAAAACTAACGATTTTATAAACAATGTCTTCACGAGAGGATTCGTGCCCATGATAACGAAACCGACAAGAATGACTGAGCACTCTGCTACCCTAATTGATCACATCTATACCAACAAAGTACAAGTTGGTCATCAAACAGGGATAATTACTTGCGACATCTCCGATCATTTCGGCATATTCCTATCTGAATCAAACAAACACAAACCCATAAACCCCCCTCATAAAAAAGTCACGTACAGGAACTACAACACTAACAATGTCAATATTTTCAAAAACTTGTTAAAATCATGTAAATTCGACTCAGTTCTCGGTTGTAACTCCCCTGATAAGGCATATGAATTATTTTTAGACATATATATGAACGCACATGATCTAGCCTTTCCTCTCATAACACGAAATGTACCCAAAAAATATATAAAACGCGAACCATGGATGACATCTGGACTCATTAAATCCTCTATTACTAAGCAAGAATTATACTCTAATAAACTGAAGGCACCTTCAGAAACAAATAAAATCGCCTATTTAAATTATCGTCAATTATACAATAAACTAATAAGGAAATGTAAAAATAATTATTACTGCGATAGCCTAGAACAAAATAAGAATGATATAAAAAACACATGGAAAATTCTTAAAAACGCAATCAATAAAAATCAAAAATCATGTAACTACCCTCAGACATTTAATGATAACGACACAGAGCTATCTGACCCGAACATAATAGCCGAAAAATTCAATGACTACTTTTCAAAAATCGGTCGAAACACCAGCAACTCCATACACACTGAAAACGATGCAAATTTCACTGATTATCTTCGAGACAGGCAAATAAACGCACTCGAAATCGAACCTACATCGATACAGGAAATAATATTGACATGCTATACTATGAAAGGGAAAATGAGCAAAGATTACAACGGCATATCGACCGCACTTATGAAAGAGAGTATCTTCACAATAGCCACACCACTTAAGCATATATTTAATCTATCGTTCGAACAGGGAATATTCCCAGCTAAAATGAAAGTTTCCAAAGTAGTCCCCATTCCTAAAATAAATAACTCAAAGGAAATAACAAACTACCGCCCAATCAGTATCCTGCCATCGTTCTCTAAACTACTTGAAAAAATAATGCAAAAACGACTAGTAGATTTTCTAAATGAACATGAAATCTTGTATAAACACCAATATGGATTTAGACCAAATCACTCCACTTTTCACCCGATTTTGCACCTTCTAGACCATCTCGTTAAAAATAATGATAAACCGACACGGGATTCCACCTTAGCTGTATTTATTGATTTATCTAAAGCATTCGATACGATCGACCACGACATACTGATATCGAAACTGGAACACTATGGCATCAGGGGTGTAGCAATGTCATGGTTCCATAGTTATTTGAATGAGCGGAGGCAATACGTTGAATATGGTGGGACTACTTCTAACCTTATGAACACTTCCTGTGGGGTCCCCCAAGGCTCAATTCATGGGCCGATTATTTTCTTAATCTACGTGAATGATATGGTAAATTCTACAACAATAGACATTTTATCGCATGCCGATGACACAACACTGTTTACAAGCGGTAAAGATGGCGAACTGGTACAAAGTTACGTCAACAATGAATTAGCCAATGTATCAGACTGGTGCTGCTGTAATAAACTCTCAATTAATATTAATAAAAGCAACTACATGCTTTTACACCCCCAAAACAATGATCAAAAGTGGAATACTTTGAAATTAAAGTTAAATAACACTCAATTGAACCGAATAGGGAATCTTGGACATGAATCATCGGCAAAATTCCTAGGTATTCACATTGATGAGAACTTGACATTCAAAAAGCACATATCCATAATCTGCTCAAAATTATCACATGCAATCTACAGCATCAATAAGGTGAAACATTTTTTCCCAAGTAAAGCATTGAAAACATTGTACTATGCACTGATTCAAAGCCACTTAGTTTATGGAATCCAAATATGGGGTCATGTTCCGGAAGTCAAGAAAATATTCCTATTACAAAAAAGAGCAATGCGTATAATATGCAATAAGAAGTATAGGAGTCACACAGATCCACTCTTTAAAAGAGAGAATATCTTGAAAATATATGACTTACACACCCTCAATTCCTCCATTTTCATGCATGACTGGTGTTATAACCGCCTGCCTGCGTCTTTTGGAATGATGTACAATAAACGAGCAAAATCAACACCAAGACACCCGAATCCCGTACTGTTAGAACTACCTAGAACTGACTGGTCAGGTAAATTGCCACACCACGCCTACCCCACAACATGGAACAACATGGAAAAAGACTATACATCTTACCAAAGCAGGCACACGTTGAAGAAGCGCTTACAGATAGCAATGCTTAGAAATTACCAAGAAAATGTATGCTGTAAAAACAAAGGATGCCCCGACTGTGCTCTATAAATAATATGAATATTCATTGTAAAACTCGATGCAAAATCATAATTGTTCTCGACACTAACATACATATAAACATTACATATATGTAATACTGTTAATTTGATTATCCCAACACCTCACTCAACAAACAAAACAAAAAAAGACTTTCCAGCGATATATATAGATAATTCCTATCTTACTTATTTAACTAAAGACGGCGGTATCTTACAATTCGTCTGGATTGTCTCACAACCACACCAATACTGGTCTGTGATAAGCCCCAAAACTAGTTTCTAGTTAGTTTCATACACGAGAATACATGTAGTCTGTACGTATGCGTGGATACAAAAAAAAAATAAAAAAAAAATACAAGCCATCTATATATATGCAAATAATTATAGTGATACTTGTTTTAGGGGGTAGCAGGAAGACAGCCCGATAGGGCTAGGCTAACCCCAACAATATATACAGCATTTATATGATTATATGTTACTGTCATTGTATTATTCATGTGTATATTGTAAATAAATTATCCTATCCTACATGTATAATATCGCTGCCAATATTGAGTGACATCCGAATTACTCTTTCGTTCCAGTACACTCTTAAAAATATAGGTACTTCAGAGTACCTATGTAGGTACTAAGCTTTGTCCCAGGGGGAGTACTAACTTTTTGGTACTCTGGAGTACCAAAAGTTTAGGTACTCTAGAGTACCAAAATGTTTGGTACTCTGGAGTACCAACTTCTTGGTACTCTAGAGTACCAAATTGTTGGTACTCTGGATTACCTAATAATTATTTAAGTTCTACCCGGGCATTGTGCATATAATACCCACCCCGCATTTATGTCACCGAAGCCATGACGCTCACGATATGAGATGCCAAGAAATAGATGCTTTCATGATACGCCCTATATATTATATGAAGTACCAAAATATCAAGACAGGTACTCTGAAGTATTTAGGTACTACGCATAGATCCAGCAATTTGATACTCCAGAGAACAAAACAGCCCTGATACCGGCAAATTTAACAATGTGACATGTTAGATTCCAAATTATGCTGCCTTGTTTAAACATCCAATTAAGTACAAAACCACAAAGACTCCCTTGCATAGTGCTAAATGAAATAAACCGACAGATCTACGACCGCGAGTCGACGGGCGGTCATTTTTCACTTTAATTTAATCGTTTGCACACGGCACTCGATATTGACACACCCACGGTCTCACCCAATCAGCATGGAGCCAACGATTGGCACTCTGTGGAGTACCAACTCATGTGGTTCTATAACGCTAAACAGGCTCTAAAGGCTTATAGTACCAAACTGTCT
The DNA here is from genome assembly GCA_032622095.1 of Siphonodentalium dalli. Lineage (NCBI taxonomy): Eukaryota > Metazoa > Mollusca > Scaphopoda > Gadilida > Siphonodentaliidae > Siphonodentalium > Siphonodentalium dalli. Next base: position 59,599,332 of record CP136063.1, read on the forward strand.
GGTACTATCGCGGCTTTAGGTTCCATGGGGTACCTAAATCAATTGCTTTATTTGAGAGTGTACGGCATAATGGATTCGAGGATTCGACAGGAGCATGGATGATTCGATGGGAGCATGGCGGATTCGATCGGAGCATGACGGATTCGATGGGAGCATGGCGGATTCGATGGGATCATGACGGATTCAATGGGAGCATGACGGATTCGATGGGAGCATGGCGGATTCGATATGGGCACTGCGGATTCGATGGCAGCATGACGGATTTGATGGGAGCATGTCGGATTTGATGGGGTGCCAACCAGGGTTCGAGCGTTTGTAGTAATTTGTTTCTATTGAAATGTGAAAAACAAAGGAACAGGTGCACAACGTGACAACGAATACGTGCATGTAACTGCTGACCCAGCGGGGAGACCCTTCTCACACATGCATAGACCGGCGAATAGCCGTAGATGGCGTAGCATATAATTATGTATAGACCGGTGAATAGCCGTATATGGCGCATGTGTAGACCGGTGAATATCCGTAAATGGCGTAGCATATCATGTATAGACCGGTGAATAGCCGTAGATGGCGTAGCATATAATTATGTAGATGTCCTGTCCATCATCGACGAAAAATCAGTACATTTTATCAAACGCTCGTTAAGTACAACGAAATTATTAAAAACCAGACATAACGAACACTCTCTTCTATAGTTCTTCGATTTGTATTGTTTCATTCCATATATTGTTCTGATCTCTGTTAAAGACGGACTACTCTTAATATGACAAGTTTTATAATTCGTAATATATAGCGAAACTCTAAATGTCTGTTCGAGGGATTTCGCGTGTAGGCCTATTAGTCGAGAGAGAGAGAGAGAGAGAGAGAGAGAGAGAGAGAGAGAGAGAGAGAGAGATAGAGAGAGAGAGCATTCGCTGTCCAGTGTATGATGAGATAGCACTATAAGTGAGATCACTAACTCGTGGTGAATCCGCCATCTGGTCTCCGGAGGTCAAAGTTAACAAGTAGCATCTATTTTTAGCATATGACTCCAGTCTGGGAATTCCCAAAATAAAATGGCAACAGGTCGTTACCGAATCGCAGGTGCGAGAACTTCATAAAACTCATTAAACACTCACCCTGGATACATACAATACGTAGGTGTCGCACAGTAGATGGATTGGGTGTATCACGTATGTTTTTTAGTTATTTTTTTTACGCAAGAACTCGCTATTCATCAGTACCTTATGGGAAGTTCGTTGACAAAAAAGGGCGTCTGAATGTCTGCATCGTCACCAGATCCTAACGCTATAGATGACATGGCAACAAAACAATTATTAAACACGTAGTTGCACTCATAATAAATGAAATTAAGCCTTTACCCAACAAAACGGCCAAAAACGCCCAAATAAAGCTTCAACAGCCTAAAATATCTTTTCAGTCTGTCTCAATAACACCATACAAATATGGATATCATTGGAACCGGTTCATTGACCACATTGTGATGGTTACAGTTATGCCCTGTGCCAATGCATTCTCTTATATATGCGAGTCGACTACAGGTCGCCTCGCATATATAAGAGAATGCATTGGCCTAAAAACAAATCTTTTTTTAACACTTTTTACCATTTTATCTTACATTTTTTAACAATTTTTATAATATTTTTATACATTCTTTGACAATTTTATCATTTTTAATATGTGTTAAGCCAATGCATTCTCTTATATATGCCAGGCGACCTATGGTCGTTCTGTTGGGTAAAGGGTTAAGCCATAAAATGTTGATAAAAAATGCTCGCACTCAGCTGTCGAATGTTTACAAATGGCAGACTTTCATTTTTAGAAAATGTAGACGCGCAGAGTCCCGCTCGCTGGGTTTTGGCCAGGTGGGCGGATTCTATCAAGATAAAATAAACAGCGGAAATACATTCATAAATGCAGCGTAAATTGAATTAGTTTACTCACGATCTATGTCCAGTGAATCTCTTTGATGGTTTAACACTGCTTAATCCACTATACATAAGCACAAGTGAATGTTACACACTATGTGTTTATATTGAACATGCTCCTATATTAATTGTAATTCATAATTATTACTAAGGAATTAATTTAATACTCCGATTCCATGTTGACAATAAATATCAACATCTCCCGGCCACGTGGTCTCGCTTTGATTTTCCACGAATTTATGTGACGTCATAAGCCATACATAGAAATCGTTCAAATGTATTTTTAGCTTTGAATCATTCAGTCTCAGATAGATAGTGTATTCGACACGTCACATCGTGTGACCTCAAATAACTTAAACTGCCAATCATCGTGGCACGAGGGACTCACCTTTTGATGTATGCCGACAATGAATGTTGGTTTCGGAGAATTCATTTGAAATTTTGCTACAACATTCAAGCTGTTTCTTTATACGTGTACGCTCTCTGTATTTGGCCTAGGTGCGCAATCGATCGCTCGCTGGTTTTCAATTTTAGATGTGCGATGGTGCGCAAGAGCGATCGCGCGCCTCTAAAATGAAAGTCTGCAAATGGATGCTAATTCTAAACTTTGACCTTTTGCCGATGGGTTGGGTAAAATGCTAGGAATCGGGCCATATGGAACCATCGGCCTTCTTGAACATCGCGAACCAGTGATAATGCTTATAGGAATCAGGGAGCTAAATGTGTTCTAGAGTCGGGAAGCGAGTACACCATGTAAAACTAAAGGTGAAGGTAACTGAAGAATGACCTTCACCTGATACATTCGACACGTTATTAAAGGATGACATCGCGTTTATTTGATGTGTACATAATATCTAACTAATTTAAACTGGTGAATGAATGGGGGAATGGATTTTAGTGAGTGGGAAATTTATTTAACTGGCTGCTGTAGTTCTGGGTTTTTTCCAGATCAAATTTGGCTGTGAGATAGCCCTGTCGTAGACTTGGGGATTTATTTTTAAAAGTAAACACATGACCTATGATTTTTCTTGCATTTTCGTGGTCAACTGGTATCAATCTAGCTGGGTAAACATCACTGGTGTGGCCTGCAGGCTTCAATTCGGTGAATTTGGCCGAAACGTTAGCACTGTCGCCTTTGGGAAACCATTTAGTTCAGTGATTCCTATACCATGATGTGTTATATCCTCTATATATACATGTATCATATAGCTGCTAATTTGGAGCGACATCCTCATGTAAATGACCGTTCGATGGATTTCGCATGTATTCGACTCGAGAGGGAGCCCTATCCAGTAACGGATTCGATGGGAGCATGGCGGATTCGATGACAGCATGACGGATTCGATGGGAACATGGCGGATTTGATGGGGTGCCAATCAGGGTTCGGGCGTTTGTAGTCATTTTTTCTATTGAAATGTGAAAACAAAGGAACAGATGCACAACGTTACAACGAATACATGCATGTAATTGCTGACCCAGCGGGGAGACCCTTCTCACACATGTAGGCCCTATAGACCGGTGAATAGCCGTAGATGGCGCATGTATAGACCGGTGAATAGCCGTAGATGGCGTAGCATACACATGTAATTATGCAGATGTCCTGTCCATCATCGACGAAAAAACAGTACATTTTATCAAACGCTCGTTAAGTACAACGAAATTGTCGCAAACCAGACATAACGAACACTCTCTTCTATAGTTCTTCGATTTCGGGGCCGCACAGATTTAATCCACATTATTATTGCTTTTACGTAAACTATATTTTCCGACATAGTTCTATTCCGTCCACCACTGCTTAAGACCACTTTTACAAACGCCTGTTTGTGGAGAGAAACATTGTCATTTTCTTAACTTAACTGTTTGTCTGTTCGATAAACGTGCACGGTATTTTCTGTTAGCTTTAGTCAGATAAGCTCAGCATCTGATTATGTACGGAAACACGACAGATAGGATAATGTTAGAACTCAAATTATGCATGGGGAGGAAGAGCACGTTCGTTCATATCAGTGCGATATATGCTGCAAGATACATGTATGCAGCAAGATAATCTACGCGGGTGTTCGCCCGTATTAATGTGATTTGTGCGAGAAATCATTTACTCATTTGAGTTATATGATGACACATAAGAGGATTCACTCGGGTGATCGTCCATATCAATGCGATGTGTGCGATAAAGCATTTGTTGACCTGGGTAACCTGAGTACACATATGATGATCCACACAGGGGATCGCCGGTATCAATGTGATGATTGCGATAAATCATATACTCGGTCGAATCACCTGACTGCACATAAGATGATCCACACAGGAGATCGCCCGTATCAATGTGATATGTGCGACAAATCATTTACTCTTTCGGGTCACCTGACTAAACATAAGAGGATCCACACGGGGGATCTCCCATATCAATGTGATATGTGCGAGAAATTATTTACTCAGTCGAGTCACCTGACGAGACATAAGATGATCCACACTGGGGATCGCCCGTAACGGTATTAATGTTATATGTACGAGAAATCATTTACGCAGTTGGGTAATCTGAATATGCTTAAAAAGATTTACACAGGCGGCACATACTTATCAATGTGAGTTATATGATGAAACGTGTGAGGATCCACAAGAGTGATCTCCCTTATAGTCCAGCGGAAGTAGGGGGTAACCCACAATTCTCTGTTATAGTTTGTTTCTTTGCTGATTATTCATGGGGAGGGTCTCTGTAATGATTTCTAGGGTGGTGTGGACGTCTCACCCTTGAGCATTTTGAGAAATCCAAGATGGCGTCCAAGATGGCGACCGGATTTCGGTATTTTATTTAATCGGTTAATAACTTTCTCGAATTGAGGTTTAATATGTCAATTTATGATAGGAATCTTATATTATATGTGGGTCGAACTATGTTTCAAATTTTCGATGTCCGCCAAATACATGAAAATTATGCAATATTGCAATATATAGATTATTACAATAATTTGTTTTATCAAAAATACAAATACAATCCAAAGAAACGAATACAAAGCCAAAAGAAACCAATACGTCGTCAGTCCCGCGAATTTTAACAACAAGCGTGTTATTAAATGATACGAATTGACCATACTGCATCCTCTGTCTGAAGCATATGTTTCTAATCAATGTTATTCTCGTTAACATCACAGTGTTTTGTAACTTGAAAGTCGTTAAAACAGTTAAGCGCACCTTGACACGAACAAAATGACGTGCACGGCAAACCAGCACGCGAGCACCCACATCTCTTTGACGAGCAAGGCGAATTGCTGGTGCACGAACACCGTATCAGCTTCAGTATGCTATCCGGGGCCTTTGGTATGTCGTCGGCAACCGTGGTAGCAACGAGTTCGTCGCCATCTTTAGACCAACCAAAATTTGTTGCCTCCATATCCGGCGGAGATTCGTCTGATGCATATCGCCAAGTAGCAACTTGAAGGTGAGCACGCTTTATATTTTCAATGAAAGGTTCGGTGGTTGGGGGTAACGAGTTCAATTTTGGAGCACACGCCATTGACCGTCCAACTTTTAACGACCACATTTTTATTCTTGCTTCTGTTGTGCTCTTACACTTTGGGAGACCATAACACGTCAAAATGAAAGGCAAGACTTCGTCCACTACATCATTTATATTTATATGACTATTCCCGAGCATACTCAAATGGTGCTTTCCACTGCGCAGAGTTTTTAGTGCCGAATCGTCAGCGTGTTTCTGAAGGTCTTGGCATTTAAGATTAACAAGCTGTGCTTTGTTATGTGTAACAGTAAGAATTACTTTTTGGGATGACAGTCGAGTAGAGTTGTCTTCAGTGTGTGCATCCGACTTGCACCTTGGTCTCGTCCGATTCGCGTAGAACCCTTCGTGCTACATGTAATGTATCGATCAAATACAAGGTAGACATCTGTGGTCTTCATCTGGTTACGAATGTACCATCGAAACCGATTTAAATAATCCTGAACAGCGCCAGGTGATGGCCAGGGGATGACCCAGAGAATAGCGCAACCATCCAGAAATGTTGCTTCAATCGGCATGCGCTCTGCAGAATGATCAGGTGTATAATCAACTCTAAGAGCATTCTTCAAGTTGGCCTTTGACTTAGATTCCCTTAGATGACCATCTGGCTCGAACATAGAAGCTGGATATGGAGCGAGTTCGTGAGACAATATGTCATTAATATCTGCACTACGGGAACTGGCATGCAGGCCCATTGCTCTGGCATATATGATTTCGGGGTCAAATATTTTCCCATCGTCTATCTTTATATGCTTGCGGGACTGTGCCATTGTATGCACGTCACGGGATATTTTATTGTGGAATCCGTCTGGCCAACTCTTCTCAAACTCTTGCATTTGCTTCAAACCCAATGCTCTAGAATTGTCAACATTCACAGTTTTGTCGCTAACTATCTTGCCCGAATCGATATTGATAAGACCATCGGGTGCTGACTTGGTTCAAGGGGATCAATACAAATCTCCATTTTAGCTCGCAAAGCTTCCCTGTCGACAGCATCAAGTTTAATTCTGGACGTCGACTCTTCCTTGTGGTGTGTGTGAGATTGGTTCGCATCACAATTTTGCATTGATTCTAAAAGGTTTTGATGCTCTCTGGCTTTAAGTTGAATCCTGACAAAACTGAACTGATATATATCGGGTTACCGCATCAGTTGCAGAAAGCAACTACCCACGATATTGTGCTTGGAGATAGTGCAGTCTCTAATTCGACTATGGTCCGCAACCTGGGGTATATGATGTATGACAATCTATCTGCGGAGGCGCATGTAATGCAAGTTTGCAGATTGGCATATTGTCACCTGAGAAATATCAGCAGGGTGCGAAATGTGGTCGACGAAGAGACGTCCAAACAACTCGTACATGCATTTATCACAAGCCTTATAGACTACTGTAACTCACTTTTATTTGGTTGCAACACATACCTTATTCGGAAACTTCAGCTTGTACAAAACTGTGCTGCTAGGATTGTTACCAAAACAAAGAAATTTGATAACATCACTCCAATTTTAGCTAAATTACACTGGCTTCCCGTTGAGCAGAGGATCCATTTTAAGGTCTTGCTTTTCACTTATAAGTGTTTAAATAATCTGGCACCATCATACTTGTCGGATCTCATTCAGCGCTATCAACCCGTCAGACCCCTCAGGTCCGCCAAGGCAAATTAACTTGTCTATAAACCTGGGGATCTGGTTTCATGCGGCGATCGCGCTTTTTCTGTGGCTGGACCAAAGCTGTGGAATCTACTTCCTGATCACTTAAGGATTCCACAAACCATAAATGAGTTCAAATCCGCACTTAAAACCCACCTGTTTGAAGTGGCATTTGGTCCTCGGCCCACATTGCGTAAAGTTAAGAAATAGCCGCAGTTTATGTTGTATATCTGTATTGTGTTGTATATGTTTTATGTGTATATTGTTAAGTCCGAGAGCACATTTGTGGAGTAGTGACAATAAACCTTAAACCTTATTATTATTTAGTGTTATACCAATTATTCCAGAACGTCCGTGCCCATATCTCATAAAAGTAGTTTCGATGGCCATGTCTGTCCAAATTCCATTAACAATTCCAGTATTGTGGTGCATTGTTTTGAGATATACTTGTTTTCTCGAGACAGTACCTGTTGTTGCAACTACTGCGTCCGTCGTTGGTGTCTTATTGGGTTCAATTAGTGGAACAACTGGTGGTGCACTATGGCGATGAATACTAGTATGATGTTTCGCTTGGCAAACAATGCACCGTTTCACAGATCGACATGCGTTTACTTTGTGTTTTCCCAAGCAGTTGAAACACAGATTCGCGTTTATTATGAAATCAATGCGTGCTTGTATATTTTTGATAGATGTGCAATCGGACGGAAAGTGTGGACCTTTGCTTGCAGTAATTGCACGATCGAATGGGACCAAGTGTCGTAGGTTTAGACGTAGAAGTGATGAGAGACGTGATACTACCATCCGTAACTGAAGTATCAATGCATGAAGGTGATCGGTAGGGTTGTGGTTTTGGTTGGCAATACTCTAAGACGGACACTTCTATCTGCAGATTTTCTCTGAAATCTTTAAGTTTACATGCTTTATTTCCATGTGCCCTTGCCATGTTTTTTTTTCAAATCCATAGGAAGTTTGTCCCACATCATTGGGAGAAGCATAGTCGCGTACGTGTTTTCGGGGCTTGAGAGTGCATGTAACGTGCGAACGGCCGATTCGAGTTGATCAGAATATTGTCTGATTGAAGATGTCACGTCTCTAGGATGTGGAAGTTCAATGAGCTGGGTAAACATCACTGCTATGGCCTGCAGGCTTCAATTCGGTGAATTTGGCCGAAACGTTAACACTGTCGCCTTTGGGAAACCATTTAGTTCAGTGATTCCTATTCCATGATGTGTTATATCCTCTATATATACATGTATCATATAGCTGCTAATTTGGAGCGACATCCTCATGTAAATGACCGTTCGATGGATTTCGCATGTATTCGACTCGAGAGGGAGCACTATCCAGTAACGGATTCGATGGGAGCATGGCGGATTCGATGGCAGCATGACGGATTCGATGGGAACATGGCGGATTTGATGGGGTGCCAACCAGGGTTCGGGCGTTTGTAGTCATTTTTTCTATTGAAATGTGAAAACAAAGGAACAGATGCACAACGTTACAACGAATACATGCATGTAATTGCTGACCCAGCGGGGAGACCCTTCTCACACATGTAGGCCCTATAGACCGGTGAATAGCCGTAGATGGCGCATGTATAGACCGGTGAATAGCCGTAGATGGCGTAGCATACACATGTAATTATGCAGATGTCCTGTCCATCATCGACGAAAAAACAGTACATTTTATCAAACGCTCGTTAAGTACCACGAAATTGTCGCAAACCAGACATAACACTCTCTTCTATAGTTCTTCGATTTCGGGGCCGCACAGATTTAATCCACATTATTATTGCTTTTACGTAAACTATATTTTCCGACATAGTTCTATTCCGTCCACCACTGCTTAAGACCACTTTTACAAACGCCTGTTTGTGGAGAGAAACATTGTCATTTTCTTAACTTAACTGTTTGTCTGTTCGATAAACGTGCACGGTATTTTCTGTTAGCTTTAGTCAGATAAGCTCAGCATCTGATTATGTACGGAAACACGACAGATAGGATAATGTTAGAACTCAAATTATGCATGGGGAGGAAGAGCACGTTCGTTCATATCAGTGCGATATATGCTGCAAGATACATGTATGCAGCAAGATAATCTACGCGGGTGTTCGCCCGTATTAATGTGATTTGTGCGAGAAATCATTTACTCATTTGAGTTATATGATGACACATAAGAGGATTCACTCGGGTGATCGTCCATATCAATGCGATGTGTGCGATAAAGCATTTGTTGACCTGGGTAACCTGAGTACACATATGATGATCCACACAGGGGATCGCCGGTATCAATGTGATGATTGCGATAAATCATATACTCGGTCGAATCACCTGACTGCACATAAGATGATCCACACAGGAGATCGCCCGTATCAATGTGATGTGTGCGAGAAATTATTTACTCAGTCGAGTCACCTGACTAGTCATAAGATGATCCACACGGGGGATCGCCCGTATCAATGTGATGTGTGCGATAAATCATATACTCGGTCGAATCACCTGACTGCACATAAGATGATCCACACAGGAGATCGCCCGTATCAATGTGATATGTGCGACAAATCATTTACTCTTTCGGGTCACCTGACTAAACATAAGAGGATCCACACGGGGGATCTCCCATATCAATGTGATATGTGCGAGAAATCATTTACTCAGTCGAGTCACCTGACTATACATAAGATGATGCACACCGGTGATCGCCCCGTATCAATGTGATATGTGCGAGAAATCATATACTCAGTCGAGTCACCCGACGAGACATAAGAGGATCCACACTGGGGATCGCCCGTAACGGTATTAATGTTATATGTACGAGAAATCATTTACGCAGTTGGGTAATCTGAATATGCATAAAAAGATTTACACAGGCGGCACATACTTATCAATGTGAGTTATATGATGAAACGTGTGAGGATCCACAAGAGTGATCTCCCTTATAGTCCAGCGGAAGTAGGGGGTAACCCAAAATTCTCTGTTATAGTTTGTTTGTTTGCTGATTATTCATGGGGAGGGTCTCTGTAATGATTTCTAGGGTGGTGTGGACGTCTCACCCTTGAGCATTTTGAGAAGTCCAAGATGGCGACCGGATTTCGGTATTTTATTTAATCGGTTAATAACTTTCTCGAATTGAGGTTTAATATGTCAATTTATGATAGGAATCTTATATTATATGTGGGTCGAACTATGTTTCAAATTTTCGATGTCCGCCAAATACATGAAAATTATGCAATATTGCAATATATAGATTATTACAATAATTTGTTTTATCAAAAATACAAATACAATCCAAAGAAACGAATACAAAGCCAAAAGAAACCAATACGTCGTCAGTCCCGCGAATTTTAACAACAAGCGTGTTATTAAATGATACGAATTGACCATACTGCATCCTCTGTCTGAAGCATATGTTTCTAATCAATGTTATTCTCGTTAACATCACAGTGTTTTGTAACTTGAAAGTCGTTAAAACAGTTAAGCGCACCTTGACACGAACAAAATGACGTGCACGGCAAACCAGCACGCGAGCACCCACATCTCTTTGACGAGCAAGGCGAATTGCTGGTGCACGAACACCGTATCAGCTTCAGTATGCTATCCGGGGCCTTTGGTATGTCGTCGGCAACCGTGGTAGCAACGAGTTCGTCGCCATCTTTAGACCAACCAAAATTTGTTGCCTCCATATCCGGCGGAGATTCGTCTGATGCATATCGCCAAGTAGCAACTTGAAGGTGAGCACGCTTTATATTTTCAAAGAAAGCTTCGGTGGTTGGGGGTAACGAGTTCAATTTTGGAGCACACGCCATTGACCGTCCAACTTTTAACGACCACATTTTTATTCTTGCTTCTGTTGTGCTCTTACACTTTGGGAGACCATAACACGTCAAAATGAAAGGCAAGACTTCGTCCACTACATCATTTATATTTATATGACTATTCCCGAGCATACTCAAATGGTGCTTTCCACTGCGCAGAGTTTTTAGTGCCGAATCGTCAGCGTGTTTCTGAAGGTCTTGGCATTTAAGATTAACAAGCTGTGCTTTGTTATATGTAACAGTAAGAATTACTTTTTGGGATGACAGTCGGGTAGTTGTCTTCAGTGTGTGCATCCGACTTGCACCTTGGTCTCGTCCGATTCGCGTAGAACCCTTCGTGCTACATGTAATGTATCGATCAAATACAAGGTAGACATCTGTGGTCTTCATCTGGTTACGAATGTACCATCGAAACCGATTTAAATAATCCTGAACAGCGCCAGGTGATGGCCAGGGGATGACCCAGAGAATAGCGCAACCATCCAGAAATGTTGCTTCAATCGGCATGCGCTCTGCAGAATGATCAGGTGTATAATCAACTCTAAGAGCGTTCTTCAAGTTGGCCTTTGACTTAGATTCCCTTAGATGACCATCTGGCTCGAACATAGAAGCTGGATATGGAGCGAGTTCGTGAGACAATTTGTCATTAATATCTGCACTACGGGAGCTGTCATGCAGGCCCATTGCTCTGGCATATATGATTTCGGGGTCAAATATTTTCCCATCGTCTATCTTTATATGCTTGCGGGACTGTGCCATTGTATGCACGTCACGGGATATTTTATTGTGGAATCCGTCTGGCCAACTCTTCTCAAACTCTTGCATTTGCTTCAAACCCAATGCTCTAGAATTGTCAACATTCACAGTTTTGTCGCTAACTATCTTGCCCGAATCGATATTGATAAGACCATCGGGGTGCTGACTTGGTTCAAGGGGATCAATACAAATCTCCAATTTAGCTCGCAAAGCTTCCCTGTCGACAGCATCAAGTTTAATTCTGGACGTCGACTCTTCCTTGTGGTGTGTGTGAGATTGATTCGCATCACAATTTTGCATTGATTCTAAAAGGTTTTGATGCTCTCTGGCTTTAGTGTTATACCAATTATTCCAGAACGTCCGTGCCCATATCTCATAAATGTAGTTTCGATGGCCATGTCTGTCCAAATTCCATTACAAATTCCAGTATTGTGGTGCATTGTGTGCTCGCCCTTCACGAAGTGTTGACCGACATGTTCGGGCAATGATTCCATTGAACGTAAATAATACAAGGCATATCTGGCATAGTGGATATGACCGGCTGCAAAAAACAATGGAATCATATCACTGACCGAGTCTAGATGTAATGGCCAATCCGATTCACGCTCAGCACGTATGTATTTCAACATAAGAAACACTGGTCTCAACAGACAGTCAATCCACAGCTTAGATGTTCTACTTTGAAGTGCCAATCTGTCCAATGTGGTATCTAGGTCATGCATGCATTCCATTTCGAATTTGCAAAATACAGGACGCAACACTTCTTCAGCCAACATTCTGAGAGCACGAACATTTTGCGGAAATTTCTTTCCTGTGAGCATTTTCAATACTCCACCAAACTGCACACTGAGGATTTCCACCAAACCACTTTCCGCCATCAACGAACCTATCGAACCACAGTAACTCATCAGAAGGTGCATGCCCCCGATTCCCAGATACATGTCATTGAACTTGGTAGGATTGTCCCAAGTAGGTGCAAGGCAACACGATATAACTGTTGGTCTGCAGTGAATATGACAAAAGCTTGTCCAGCTGATCGAGATAAAATTTGAGCTTTTGTCATTGCAGCTATCATTGTCTGTGAATCTGCTGGTGGTCTGTCTATCAGCGGGAGATAGACAATATTTGTCTTTAGTCTAGCAGACTGTTCCTGTTCCCGACACAAATTGGTATTGTATCCATTATATTCGGGGCAGTTGTCCTTGTAAATCACATCCTCAAAGAAAGATAAATCGTTTTCACCTGCCCGCCGCCGCGAAACGTCTTGGTGGTGGCTGAATTTACATGAAACGGTGGATTTGGGAACACTGTTCATTTCAGGGTCCTTAGTAATTTTGAATTGAGATCCGTCAATTGTTTGTTCATCTATCGTGGTATTTGGAAGGTCATCTTTCTTCAAACGAGGAATTGTCCGATCACCAAGACTAACACCACAAGCTGCCTGGGTCATTATCATTGCAAGTGAGTGCTTCGACGATTTCCCATTTGGAGAGCTGATATCAGTCAAAATTATCGGCTATAAAATGGATCATACCATTGGATACGTCATTTATTCCTTGTTTCGCTGTATCCAATGATGCTGTCATAGCAGCTGATTTTTTGAATCGACGTAGTTCGTCGTAACTGCATGTAACACGATACTCATACATATGATTAACAATCAGCTTGGAATCACGTAAAAGCACGTCAAGTGCTACCTGTAGGTCTGTGGCTTGATTGAGGACGATACTTGTGATAATACTGCCAATAAGGAGTGCAGGCAGCGATCTGTCTAACTTTGTTGATATCGCAGCGAGGAAAGTCATCAATGTGCTGGAAACAGATTCTTCAATGGATATCCTATCAACATGAATATTGTATTCCGATCTGTTGCTGGTAATATTTTTGCATTCCTCAACCACATGCTTAGCAACTGTTGTAATATGCGGTTCTAAATCGTCTCCACTTTCTTCCTTTACCAATCTCAAAACATTCGCTGTATTTTGATGGAGGCTAAGACACTTGCATAACCGACAGCAGACAGTGTAAGGATTTCGTCACAAAAGTGACGTTTCAGTTCAGTGATCAACTGTGGCCGTGCCAAAACACACCAGTTGTGGGCTTTATATTCGTTGTGCAGTTCAACAGAATTCCAAATACGTTTCTTGTCGCTCGCGACTACATTGATGAATCCGCATGAGCAGTCACTGTGTGTTCAGATTCATTTGGCGTAAGGCATCTGTTCTGGACAAATTTTGTCATACAATCCTTATGATAACGCGCATCAACTGCATGAAGGTCACTCAGCGCACTTCCAATCCTACAACGAACCTCCTGTCCCCAAACATCCCCTCGAGAATCACATTTTCTAGTAGCTCTATCCTATATGACTTTCCCTCTTCTGTGTGAGTCGAGCGACACATATAGTCTAGCAGCCAAGTACCGGATTTTGCTGTAACCCAAAATTCTCTGTTAAAGTTTTTTTCTCGGCGGATAATTCATTAGTAGTATCTGCGCACATGTTTTCCGGTTGATGTGCTCTTGTAACCCTTGGGGAAATTTAAATATTCAAGATTACAACAACCTACCCAAAACGACATATGGCCATATGGGTGTGATCATGTTTTATCCAGTAGCAGAAGTTGGAAATCACGTTAGCACGTTGGTTTATGTACATATGTACACACAGATCACAATTTTTTTTTAACATCTTACTTTTATATGATTATACAAAATGGCGGCCAAAATAGGTCAAGTATGTCGAAATGCTTATTAAAATTTCGTTACAAAGAAGCGTGTAATAGCAACAAAGGTGCACTGAAAATGCCGGTGTGGCGCTCCATCTAGACACCGTTGAGGAGATTATTCCTCTTTTCTTCGCGGCTGGACACACTCATTATGCCAGATATGCACTATATGGAATCACTACCGGGTGATGCCCAGGAGCCATTCATGGATGTTGAGCACACTATGCACCACAACTGTGGCATTTTTAATGGCATTTGGAGTGACATGGCGATTGAGACCACCTTCATGCGGTATGGTCATGGACGCTCAGGTATAATCGCCATCACACTGAAAACAGTGAGTGTTCGCACATGGGGATACAGTTTGAATGCATGCAATTGCCTGATATACGATTTGGATTGCATGCGAGAGAATGGTTGCGAATGCACTCAGACATGTCATAAAGAAGTATCAAGTTCAAGAATAAAGGTTGACGAGGCTGATCGAGATTCACTAAAACATACGCTTGAGCTTTGCATTGACCCACTTGATCCGGAGCAGCATCCACAAGGGATCGTTAATGTGGAGTCAGGACAAGTGACTACCCATTCCTCTGTCAATATAGATAAGGCCGTGGAACATGGACGAGAACAGATGATAAATTTGGAAAAAGTTTGGCCGTCCAGTTTCCAGTGTTCGCGCTGTCGGTAGCCAAATTAGTCAATGGCTAATCTTTTTCGAGTTTGGCTAATAAAAAATTCATTTGGCTCAACTTTTGACTAAACTTTTTTTTTACCCCAAATAGAGACGGAAAGCATAGAGTCGTAAAGCTAATTAATAAAAGCGCTGAATATATCGAAGTTAGGTTTATACGCCGTCGATGACACCAACTTATGTAAATAATACTAAACACGTATGCTTTGCAGCAAGTTGTTACAAGTGAGCACAATGGATAGGTGATTGTTTATCAATGGTTGCGTAATCTGCATCCCGTTTAATAAACTGGCTTACCATCGTAAAAGTGTCAACGACATAGAGTTATTACAATTAGCTTAGCGGATTAATGCAGGTTGTTTTCCGTATGGTCCGATGTGGAATCCGGCCGTAATATATATTAATGTTTTATGAATTGATCTGACTGTGTGATATAATGCATACATCTGTTCGTATATTATTGTTTTTAACGTTTTTGTATTATATTTTTATACTGAGTAACAAATCAAGTTTAAAGCAAATACTTTAGTCATTAATTGTGAACCGCCCAGAAAATGAAAATTTAGCAAAGTTTTTTTCATCTGCCTAATAAACTTTTCATTTTTGGCTAAACGTTTGGGGTAGTGCAAGATTTCCTATACTATACTGAGGGGTTTGGGACACCCCTTTCCTACAACCCACTTTGAAATTTAATAGAATACATGTTATGGTTTTACAGTAACATGAATTGGTGAAGGTGAAATGGAAACGATCTAGACATAGTTATTTTTTTTTTCTTCGGTTTCTTTTTTTTTCTGTGTTGGAGTTCTGTTTTCTGTTGTTGTTGTTGTTGAAGTTCTGTTTGTTGTTGTTGTTGTTCCTGTTGTTGTAGTTTTAGCTGGTACCTCAGGTTGTCGGCCTTGACCTGTGCCATCAGTCTGTGGGCTTCTGCCTGAACCTCCAGCGCGCTCTTAGCTGTTTCTTCGATGGTGAGAGTGGAGCTGGTGCTGGTGGTGCTGTTGTTGTTGGAACTGGTGGAGATGGGGGACACCGGGATGTGATGGTACTCCGGTGTCCGAGGTGTTAAGCTATCCAGTTCCACGTCGAAGCTGGCGACAGGAACATCTGGGGTGGTATCCACGTCCCTGTCTCCGCAAGCCTCGACAACGACAGAAGGGACCTCCGGCAGATCCACGGAGTCCCTGCTAGCTGGTATGATGTCGTCAGTCTCCATGCAGGTCGGGTCGTCTGGGCGTCTCTCAGACAACTCCGGCCTGCCGGCTGTGACTCTAGACGGCTGAACCATACGGGGAGGGGCGACTGGCCGATCAACAGTCACCCCCGTCTGCTTCTTCCATTTCGCCCGTCTGGCAGCGTCTCTTCTTTTCTGTGATGGTGTCTTCCTCTTGGGAGGCCCCTTCTTCATATTACAGCGGGTCTTGGCGTTCCTGTCCGCGGCAGAAGACCTCTGGATGCCAGCATCTTCTGTCCGGAATTCTACACAGAGAACCAGAGAGCCCCTGTCAGCTTGGAGAGACCAACTAACAGCGTCAACTAACCGGCTTCTCTGTATAGCAGCCAACGCGGCGTCAGAGATTAGCTCCATAATCCGTCCTGAGCCTAATCCAAAACCATCTCAGTCTGGCGTCAACACGAGGGCAGCTGCAACCGAAGTCGCGACCGCACAACTCACTCGTGTTAACGTTCTAACAGAGAGGAACTAATTAAGCCAAATAAAATCTGACTTGTTCGCTCCACCGTCTGCTAGAATGCAAGATTTCCTTGATGAATTTAGGCTTATATACTCGCAACACTGACAAAGAAAACATATGTATACTTGATATTCGATAGGTATAATAAACTCAGCAGCAAAGGATCGACGCGATTAGCCCGAGATAAAGAGGTTTGCAGAGTCTTCACGCTCAAGCAAAACACGAGGCTACACCCACAAAGTTATCCTGACAATGAGTGATAACAAAGCACAGCTTATTGATATGATTGTTAGTGATCTCCAGGTGCACCAGGGGGAATGTTTTGCCAATGAAATAAACGACTCGTAGTAACGGGAAAGGATCCCATTCCTATAGAGATTAATAAGGGCATATGCATCAATAGGCGTGATCTCAGATCGACCCATGAAGAAGGAGATACTCTTATTGTTCAGCAGGTTGTGAGAGTAGCAGCCCAAACATCGTTAGTTGTGGCAGATGACACCGACATATTTGTAATGCTACATTTCCTTTATCACGGTGATTTATCCGGCCATATACTGGTGGTAGCACCGGCAAAGGGGCGGAACATAATACACATCAATGAAACGCTCAAAGCTCACATGAATATCGCTCGTGACCTTTTAGCAATGCATGGGCTGACAGGATGTGACACTGTCGCGGCTCTACATGATATAGGAAAATGTACTGCCCTTAAGATTCTCAAATTTGGAAGTCACAATCTAACATATATTGGCGTGACATCAGTTGCAATAGACAGAGTTGTAGATGCGGCTAAACCATTTATGTTGGATTGCTATGGACAACCAAATTGCCAATCAACCACAGATGCTCGACGGAAGCGCCAAAATTGAATTATCTACCTCCAACCGACGATGCTTTAATGGAAAAATATTAAACGCGCCCACTTACAAGTATGTATATTGAGACATGCGCTTGATGACACACCTGCTTATCTCAATCTAACTGATTACGGCTGGTCGAGAGAGAACGGATCACTCGTCCCAACCGTTGTCCCAACTCGGAAACCACTAGCTCCTGAGACTATACTAAAACTCATTAGATAGTGTTGTGTTTCAAATGTCCCTTGTATGACCAAACGTTATGACTGTAGGCGTGCGGGTTTAACTTACACGGCGTTATGTTTGTGTAAGTTGGGGACAGTCGGTGTATGAACGAGCTGACAGATCGACATGACGAGGAAGATACTGACGACATACACTGACTATTCTATGTACATTAGTTCTTCAATACACCAATGATGATTTACATATATCATTATAATTATTTTGTTTCTCTCCTAATGACATGTTGTTACAAAACAAAGCGAAAATGTTATATGTTGGAAGCACTGTCTTGATATTCTTGCAACATATACGATTTGAGCAATGAGAGCGGCCATTTTGGCAGCCATCTTGAGTATTTAATTGCCGATTTTGTCCAGTTTATGTCATTTGTCACAGCATGTCATAATACATACATCGTATCGTATTTCGGCTGCCATATATGCTGTTATTGATACGGAATTGCCGCTGACATGGCCAAGGTATACACACTATTTAAGACTTTTGGGCACTCAGCGGCCATCTTGAATAAAAAAAGTTCCCCAAAGGTTACAGATCCACATCAACCGGAATATCAATAAAGACACCCCCGTGATACATTATCAACGGAGAAAAAAACTTTAACAGAGAATTTTGGGTGAGACCCCAGTTCTGCTGGACTAATATATGCAGGGCGCCACCTTCCTGGGTTTGTATTATCCTTATTAACTATGCACTCTTGTCCACAATACAAACAATGCAATTGGAACTGGAATCCAGAAACCGATCGGCGAGATCTCTTAGGAGGTATAGCTGGTGATGCGTCCCTTCTTACAGCATCCAAGTTGGTTTTTGACGTATATCGAGCAATGCAGTTCCTATGAAAATGAACTTTTAAGTTTTCATCTTCCAAAAGTCTGTCCTCTAAAATTGCATGTAGGTGATCGTCATAAACTTTACTTGCATTAATAATAGTCAGAATTCTACTTGTATTAGCATTAACCGAACATAGGTCTGTCGAAATACACCTGTCGCCATACCGAAATTAAAAATGCACTCTTCCGCAATAGTTCATCTCACATGAGTCTGAAACTGAAAGGAAAGACATTAATTTATATACAAACTCCGAAAATATATATCAATCAATTAGTAATTCAGTCATCAACCAAGAGTATAATATGTGACACGAATGTGATTGCCGAGAAAAATCTCACCTGAAACAACTTAATCGCATTCAAAACAATTTTTACATATACAATTATAAAATAATGATGTGTTAATGACATAACACTCCATATTTTAATATTCTTGGGCAATCAAATGTAAAATAACCAATTGAGCCACATCATTGCAGCTCCAAACTCAGTTATTTTAGCATATCGTTATATTTTTTTATATTTTCACATATTTGGCGGCCATTTTGGAAGCCGTTCTTTAGTCATGACACCGACATTCCATATTGGCACTCAGGTAATATATTAGGTTATGTTTAGGGACCAAATAGCAACCGTACAGTTATTTGGAAAGAAGATATCAGCTTCAAACTAAAACTAGCATATTTTGGCGGCCATCTTGGACGCCATCTTGAATTTCTCAAATTGCTCAATGGTGAGGGGTCCACACCACCCTAGAAAACGTTACAGAGACCATCCCCATGAATAATCAGCAAAGAAACAAACCACAACAGAGAATTTTGGGTTAGGCCAAAATTCGACACTTGGCTGCTGGACTATTATCAATGTGATGTCTGCCAGAAAGTATTTACTCAGTCGAGTCGCCCAACGAAACAAGAGATGATCCACATGGGTGTTTGCCCGTATGAGTATGATGTATGGCAGAAAGTATTTACTCAGTCGAGTCGCCCAACGAAACAAGAGATTATCCACACGGGTGTTTGCCCGTATCAATGTGATTCTGCCAGAAACTATTTATTCAGTCGCGTCACCTAACGAAACAAGATATTATCCAGACTGGTGATAGCCCGTATCTATGTGATGTCTTCCAGAATTTTGTTTTCTTTAATCTGATGCCCGCCAGAAAGTTTTTACTCAGTCGAGTCACCAAACGAAATGAGATGATCCAGACTTGTGATCGCCCGTATCAATGTTAAGTCTGCCATAAAGTATTTTCTCAGTTTGTTCCCCTGACTAGACATAATAAGATCCAACAATGTGATGTATGCGGGAAATAATTTATCATCCGAGTCTATTGATAATACATCCGTGCAACTTATGCGTGAAATCATTTACTCTGTCGAGTAACCTGACGAAATGTAAGAACATCAATCATTTGGATCGTATCAATGTGATTAGTACGATCAATAATTTACTCATTCGGTTAGCCTGTCTACTCACAGGTCACACAGAGTATGAATTACAGTGTGGTGGAATCACTGAAATGCATGGAGATTATTTTTATAACCCCTAGATATTGAGCGTCGTTTCATTGTGTTGTCTTCAATTCTATCGAAGGTGTGGGTAATCAATATAGCGTCATCATTAAAGGTGGGTTATCTCTTTGTGTAAACATGTAATATATAGTTACTAGGGTATAGAATGTTGGATCTGAATCGAAGACTTCTGTCCGGAAATGCTTCTATCGGTTAATATTAATTTTATTTCGAAGATTTTCTGGCCTAAAAGGGTGCAGTTGTTTAGCTAACGAACAATAGTGGTTACTGTTTACAGAGACCAGAAATTTGACTGTGTAATTTTGTCAGAATTTGTCACAAATAAACGTTAATTATACTCATTGTCGGTTATAACTATGGGATAAAACAATATAACACCAATCAATATGGGACATGTGACGTTCGTTACGTAGCCATAGGAATGGCCTAATGCTCTATATCGTTATATGGTATCACCCGAATGGTCTGTTCTATGATTAGCCAAATAAACGGGCCCAATAAAATATTCGAAATAAAATCAATATGTGTTGATAGAATCCTTTCTGGACAGGGGTCTTCAGTTCATATTTATTATTTTATACCCACGCAACTATTTCAAATTTGTTATTTAATGAGATAATCCATCTTTAAAAATGGATTATCTCTTTAAAGGTGGATTATCTCTTTGTAAACATGTATTATATAGTTACCGGGGTATAAAATATTAGATTTGAATCGAAGACTCCTGTCCGGAAATGCTTCTATCGATTAAAATTAATTTTATTTCGAATATTTTCTGGTCTAAAAAGGTGTGTGTGTTCAGCTAACGAACAATAGTGGTTACTGTTAACAGAGACCAGAAATTTTAGTATACAATTTTGTAACAAATAAACGTTAATTATACTCATTATCGCTTATATATGTGGAACAAAACAATACAAACAACCAATATGTGACATGTGACATTCGTTGCGTAGCCGTAGGAACAGCCCATTGCTCTATATCGCAATACGGTCTCATCCGAATGGTCAGTTCTAAAAATAGTAACATAAATGGGCCCGATTTAATATTCGAAATAAAATCAATATTAATTGATAGAAGCTTTTCCGGACATAGGTCTTCAGTTCATATCTATTATTTTATTTTATACTCACGCTACTATTAAAAATTTGTTATTTAAAGAGATAATCCATCTTTAAATAAAAGTTTGAAAAAAGTTGGGTTGGTATGAAATAATAAATATGAATTGAACAGCTCTTGTCCGGAAATGCTTCGATCATTTCGCCCGAAGGGGAAGATATAACTTGGGAAATTTGGATTCCACTGTGTCTCATGTGCCACGTGGTTTACCAATATGAGTAAATGTTAGCCCGAAATAACGATTGCTTTTCTTTGTTATCATATGAAATCGGAGTAAACCAGCTTCGAAACGAATCAAACCAGCCCAATATATCTTGGCCTGTGTCAATGGTACAACTGTATACCGAGAACAATCAGCAAAAAGAAAATAAAGATGCATGCATCATATCTTCCATGAATTATTTTACAAAGAATTACTTTTTAAATCTGATACAATGTTTGATGTATTGAATAACGTATTCTACTAAAGTATGATGTATATACTATACATATTAGCTATACATATCTCTCTTTTAAAGATGGATTATCTCTTTAAATAACAAATTTTAAAAAGTTGCGTGGGTATAAAATAATAGATATGAACTGAAGACCCCTGTCCGGAAAAGCTATCAATTAATATTGATTTTATTTCGAATATTTAATCGGGACCGTTTATGTTACTATTTTTAGAACAGACCATTCGGATGATACCATATTGCGATATAGAGCACTGGGCTGTTACTATGGCTACGCACCGAAAGTTAAATGTCACAGATTGATTGTTTGTATTGTTTTTTTTCCCACAGATATAAGCGATAATGAGTATAATTGATGTTTATTTGTTACAAAATAGTACAATAAAATTTCTGGTCTTGGTTAAAGGTGGATTATCTCTTTGTAAACATGTATTATATAGTTACCGGGATATAAAATATTAGATTTGAATCGAAGACTCCTGTCCAGAAATGCTTCTATCAATTAATATTAATTTTATTTCGAATATTTTCTGGTCTAAAAATGTGTGTTTGTTCAGCTAACGAACAATAGTGGTTACTGTTAACAGAGACCAGAAGTTTTATTGTACAATTTTGTCACAAATAAACATTAATTAGACTCATTATCCCTTATATATGTGAAACAAAACAATACAAACAACCAATCTGGGACATCTGACTTTCGGTGCGTAGCCGTAGGAACTGCCCAGTGCTCCATATCGCAATACGGTATCATCCGAATGGTCTATTCTAGTAGATAGTAACATAAACGGTCCCGATTTAATATTCGAAAGAAAATCAATATTAATTGATAGAAGCTTTTCTGGACATGGGTCTTCAGTTCATATCTATTATTTTATACACACGCAACTATTTAAAATTTGTTATTTAAAGAGATAATCCATCTTTAACGAGATACGTGGTGACATGGTGGTTGTACTGTAGTGTTCCGCGGAATCCGCCCCTCCAACTTTGGTGAAAGTATTCAACATTTTGAAATGCCATGACTGACACAGCAACAGTTGGAAAATACGTATATAGATGGAAATTGTTGTGATAGTTTGATGTATTTGTGTGGTTGCTCCATTACGTGCGATCATATTAGCAACCACAACGCGCCGCAGGGGCGTTGTTGCTTTTCATGTTTAGGCGTGAATGGCGTCATTAATTTTTACAATACCATGAAACAGAATTTCGACGCAATGAAAATCCGGACAAGAACAATGGGCTAAAAATCACGTGACTTCCGCTCCGCTTTTGCCAAGCCTTGTGGGAACAATAATATCAAATTGTGAAATCACGGAATCGGAAGTGGACCAAGTGGGATGGTTATGAAATTAGCAACTTCAGTTTTTCTGAACAATTCCTATGTTATGTAGGCTTATGATTTAGTTTCATTTTGACCATTTTCGTTGGTTAGCTGACCGAAAACCAGCGAAGACGTCATGACAATGTCCATGACGTCATTTACGTCAGTTGGTTTTGTGGGCCAGAATCCAGACACATTTGGTCTTTACCGGAAACACCGATTTCACATCACTAGACTAAACGCAATTATATATACAAAATGGCCAAAGGACATTTTATATACAATATGCACACAATAAATATGTGTTGTTTGTTTGTTTGGTTTTCATTGTTCCTTTTTTGTTTGTTCTTCTTTTAAAACTAGTGAGTGCATATAAGATTATATTCTTCATCATGTTTTCTAATGTCATTTTGACTATCAGTTTGAATTTTTGACCATGCAATGAGCTAATTCAGCTGCCTTCCACAATATATACACTTAAATGTAATTAAGAGACTTTTCTAAAGACCATTTTCTAGAATACAGACTGGATTCAAACGAGAGATGTTTTCTATTGACAAGAGCTAGCTAGCTAGCGCATGAAACTGTTCACGCGAAAGATTTCCCCAGTGATAGATATAGCGCCCATGTAAACATTTATATTTGTCATATATAAACGTGGGAAGTTGCTAGCTTTAGTCTGGCTGAAGGGGTCACTCTCACCAAAAAAGTGCTGAAGGGTACACAGGACTCGCAAAATGTGCTGAAGGGTACACAGGGTTTGTGATCGCCACTAACACCGTTTATTTAAACTGTGTTTCTGAAAGTCTGGCGTCCATTAGCAGTTTGTTTTCAGTTTATTTTAATGTTCATTGGAACGTAAACAATTATTCTATAAGAGAAATCATGACAGATACGAAAACTAAACGTCATTTAGAATGACATTTCAAACCCTGTGTACCCTTCAGCACATTTTCAAATCCTATGTACCCTTCAGCACTTTTTTTGGTGAGAGTGACCCCTTCAGCTTTAGTTTGGCATGGATGTGTATGAGTTGTTTTAACGAGATACGTGGTGGCAGGGTGGTTGTACTGTAGTGTTCCGCGGAATCCGCCCCTCCAACTTTGGTGAAAGTATTCAACATTTTTAAATCCCATGACTGACACAGCAACAGTTGGAAGCTACGTATATAGATGGAAATTGTTGTGATAGTTTGATTTATTTGTGTGGTTGCTCCACTACGTGTCACGTGCGATCATATTAATTTTCGTGATAATAAAATGTAATTTTTTCAGATAAAGGGAGATAACTCTTCGGGGGAAACGCGGACAATATTCGTTATGCGATTATGGCTTACAATTCGGTGGCCCCAACATACGTACCAAGTTTTAGTATGCTACTCCTTGTACTTTTCGAGTATTAGTGATTACAAAAGTGTCCAGTATAATAATAATGAAAAATATTCGAAAACGGGCCATAACTCCATCAAAAAACATTGGGCCGAATTCCGGATACCATAATATTTAGTAGACCTTGGATGCCTGCATTCGCTAGAGATTTCGCGTTCCTACTGCAATCATTTTCTGAGTATTTCCAAATAAACGAAAAACGACAACAGTAGAAAAACAATATACTTCCTTGGTTACACCATGGAAGTATAATTAAATACAAAACGTAATATACAACAAGTGAGGTAGCAGTACACAATTTCACGGATTGTAGGGGGTCTGAAAAATAGAAATATAAGTATCTGGGGGGCATAACAGCCAGTGTAGCCTGCGTTAAATGTGTTATTACTGGTTTGAAGGTTTATTTATTTTACAAAACTGGGAAAGTTCTCAAAAAAGTGACAAATTTGGATACGCAACAGGGTTTTCGTATTCAGTGAAGGCTAACTCTGTGTTATTGATTACAGCAAAATAGCCCGATTTCTCTCCCTTGAATTCTGTCATCTGGGCTCGAAAGACTTTTTTTCAAATTGATACAATAACTTTTTTTCTATTTCAAATATTTCTCAGCTCTAACATAGCTCTATCAGGTGGAAGAATCTTATTTACCGACATTCGCTCTATCATGGTCTGTTTTTGGGTTGAAAATGGCCAATTTGAGTAAAAAAATGGGTAACATTGAGCGTTTCGTGTGTGCAAACCAAGGGGCATAACTCAATGACAAATTGTACGAAGAACCAAAAGTACATTTAAATGATTACACCTAAAATTTCTGTCGAAATTAAAACATGCTTGATGGGATATATGCCAACGATAATGGCTTAGCATTGATTTGAGGTACAATACCCCCTCCCAGGTTGGCAAAATTGCTGGAAATCGTGTATTGCTGCCTTAAAGAGACATATCAAATTGAATAAATTAGTGAAAATCGACTGAAACATTTTATCTTTCATATCTTCGTGTCTATTCACAGTTTCTATTATGACTGATCTCGGAATTATGTGCATTTGCTTGTAGAGTATTTGTATCAGATGCTGTAGATACTATGGATTCCAGCTTGACAAGCCATTGAATGATCACACCGACAGGGCAAAAAACAAATTCAACGTATGTCTGCTATGGATAAAAAAAAACATTCCGGCTCACATTTGGGGGGGGGTTTGGTGATGTGATTATATACATCAGTTACTCTGTACGATTCGTTTCGAGTGGTGCGGTTTTGTGTAATTATATAAAATTGACATTAATTTAATGAAACGTGTTGCCACGCAAACATTTCAACAATGGAATTCCTTGGACACCTGGTGCGAAAAGCCATATTAATTTTGGTTATTTAGTCCTGGTCGTGTTTCCGAATGACCGAGTAATGTCAATATGTATATTGGAGAGGGGGTAAAGTCAGCTACTGAGTTATCACGAAAGTGTGTGAGCACCAGCACAATAAAAATTATATATAAGAGTCCATAAATAATTAAATAGTGTGATTTCAACTTGACAATTAAGTCATTGAATCAATGAATGTACACCGACCGGACAAATGAACATGGTTCACATTTTGGAGGATGGGTGATTATATATGCATCAGTTATTCCCTACGATTTGTTTGGAGTTTTGTTGCGTTCTTACATGTTTATGACTGACCACATGAAAGTGATTTGCAATTTTGCATGTAACGAAATGTGTTCCTAAGGGAACATTCCAACAATGGAACTCTTCGGATACCATCTACGAATAGGCGTATTGATTGATATTGGTTATTCGGTCTTGGTCGTGTTTCCAAATAACCAAATACATTGTCTTAGCATATTCGGGGGGGGGGGGGGTGTGACAAGAACATTGTCTTAACATATGCGACGCGGGGGAGGGTGGGGGCTGGCTAGTAAATAACCACAGTGCATATGCTCTGGTCAGCAGAATACAGATGTAATATGTCTGTTCAGACTGCCTTTTTTGACTGGGATGTTTAGTTTTAAGGTGGTGGGCATGATGTCACATTTATAATTTAACTTTGTTTTTTTCGCTATAACCAATAATTTGGATGAAATTGGTTCATTTTTATTGAAACCACTCTAGTTATATTGACCTTATTTCCCATTCGCACTGAAGAAACACCATATGTGTTATATATCAACGTTATCGGTGTACGTCAGAGACTTAACTGGACATTTGCGCGTTGAAGGGGGATAACTCTATTTTTCCTTAAAGGTAGCAGTACACGATTTCACGGGTTGTAGGGGGTATGAAAAATAGAAATATACGTATCTGGGGGGTATAACAGCCAGTGTAGCCTGCGTTAAATGTGTTATTACTGGTTTGAAGGTTTATTTATTTTACAAAAACTGGGAAAGTTCTCAAAAAAAGTGAAAAATTTGGATACGCAACAGGGTTTTCGTATTCAGTGAAGGCCAACTCTGTGTTATCGATTACAGGAAAATAGCCCGATTTCTCTCCCCGATTTCTAGCTCTATCAGGTGGAATAATCTTATTTACTGACATTGACTCTATCATGGTCTGTTTTTGGGTTGAAAATGGCCAATTTGAGTCAAACCATGGGTAAAATTGAGTGTTTCGTGTGTGCAAACCAAGGGGCATAACTCAATGACAAATTGTATGAAGAACCAAAGTACATATAAATGATTACACCTAAAATTTCAGTCGAAATTAAAACATGCTTGATGGGATATATGCCAACGATAATGGCTTAGCATTGATTTGAGGTACAGTACCCCCTCCCAGGTTGGCAAAATTGCTGGAAATCGTGTATTGCTACCTGATGTAGTTATTTCATTGAATATATAATTAGTTATTTAGTATTTCGTATACAATATAATATATATAAGTGCCTCTTAATACTTTGAAACGAAATCTACCTTACATACATTTATATACATGTATAGGATGCAACCTTGCAGTTTGGTTGAATATTACTCTACATATAGTTGCTGCTTTTGGGATCTTCGATCAAAACATTTTCTAATCAAGTTGCATATTTTATAACAAGAATCTGGTTTTTCATTTTTGAGGATCAAATTGAATTGCCGAGTTTCTGACATAGCGCTAAAACCATTATATTGCACATTCATTACTTCATATAGTTCATTTCTCAAATCAGCATATAACTGACATTTCATTATAAAATGAAATTCATCTTCAACTAGTTTCTGTTTGATCGGACAATGTAAACATATTCGATCTTCAATCGATTTCTTCTTCGGTTTGAAATGTCGACCTTTTTCGATGGATAAATTGTGGTTACTAATCCTTAGCCTTGTAAAACGCATTCTGTCTTCCACACAATTTGTTCCAATAAGATATTTCTCCATAGAATAGTTATCTTTAAAAAGCCTATAAGTTCGTAATTTATTTTCACCACTTTTCTTGTTGTCATCGAAGATCGATTTGATAAATTCTTTGCTTAAGTTTACCGACAATTACATTAAATTTGTTGTTTGATAAATCTATGCCTGGGTCTAAATCGAGGCCATATGCCTCTAGATTCTAAATATTGACGTTGACATACTTTTCCGCGCTCTTTGTTTACATATAGCATTGTATAAAAGGTCATTTCGAGTATGTGCGGTCAACTTAAGTACATAACTAGCCATTCTGCATATGACATCCATATAACAAGGATATCTACCAAGTTCGGCGCGTACAGCGTGATTAGTTGCACCATCACCAACACCTAAAATCCTCTTACAAAACTTGGTGTGAAGTAATTCAGATGGCATTTGGTATCAGCTACTTGGTGTTAATTCAGAATTCCAAATATCACAGCCATATAAAGCGATAGGTTTTATAAGCTTATCTTATGACTTGGATACAATATATAATGGCGGAATAGCTGTTGCATTGAAGCCATTAGTAAGCGAATAAAATGTTTTCCGACCTTTAGATGATGATATTATTTTGAGCACTTGAAAATTTGGGGTCAGAAGAAAACTAAAATTCCTAACTCATTAAAGGTGGATTATCTTTTTGTAAACATCTATTATATAGTTACCTGGGTATAAAATATTAGATTTGAATCGAAGACTCCTGTCCGGAAATGCTTCTATCGATTAATATTAATTTTATTTCGAATATTTTCTGGTCTAAAAAGGTGTGTTTGTTCAGCTAACGAACAATAGTGGTTACTGTTAACAGAGACCAGAAATTTTATTGTACAATTTTGTCACAAATAAACGTTAATTATGCTCATTATCGCTTATATATGTGGAACAAAACAATACAAACAATCATTATGGGACATTTGACTTTCGGTGCGTAGCCATAGGAACAGCCCAGTGCTCTATATCGCAATATGGTATCATCCGAATGGTATGTTCTAAAAATAGACACATAAACGGTCCGGATTTAATATTCGAAATAAAATCAATATTAATGAATAGAAGCTTTTCCGGACAGGGGTCTTCAGCTCATATCTATCATCTATTTATACCCACGCAACTATTTAAAATTTGTTATTGAAAGAGATCATCCATCTTTAACTACATCTTTCATTTCCTATCGAGAATCTAGGAGATCCTGCTTGGCAATTTGATCCTAATATCATGCATTTTGTTTTTTCAACGTTAATGCATAACCCATTATAGAGCGTATATGAGTCTATATATGGGACATTGTCTAGTCGATTTAATTATTGTATGTGTACGTCATCAGTGCTGATCACATCGTCACAGAGGCGTGTTACAGGGTTGGGGTGTACATATGCTTATGTTGCATTAAACACTGTCTGGTCGGTTTAAACATTTCATGGTCACAGCGTCGTGGTACAAGGGGAGTGTTTACATACTTTTATTGCATTTGATTATAAATATAGGCGATATCGTTTATTACATGTGCATTTGTCCATGCCCGGTCATCACTTGTGTGGACACGGCGACATGTCGTTGGGGAGCAGTTGTACTTTTTTGCTAATATTGATTGTGACACTGTCGGATTTGTTTTACATTTTCATGTGCCCGTTCTCACGACTGGTTACACGTAGGACGCGGCGAAATGGGATTCGGCGTGTACGCATTTATATTGAATGGGACCGTGTCTGTTTGAACATTTCATGTGCATGTTTCACATGTCACAATGTGTCCCTTGTAGAGACGTGGCGACATGGGGTTAGGGTGTGTGCACTTATATTGCAATATACATTGTCTGGTCTATTTGATATTTCGTGTCTATGTCACCAGGGCTGATCACATCGTCAGAGGGGGGTGGCACAGGGGGTTGTGGTTAAGTATATTTATATTGCATGCAACACTGTCCGGTTTGAATATTTATCTCGACTTTAGAAAAGGCTTTGATACCGTTCCACATAAGCGACTTATGGAAAAATTATACACATATAGAATCATGGGCAACATCCGTCAATGGCTACATAATTTTCTGAAAGATCGGAGGCAAGCAGTCAGAGTCAACGTAGCAATAGCATCAGTGGACGACGTTACCAACGGGACCCCCAGGGCTCTATGTTAGGACCAGCACTCTTCATCATATACATAAACGATATCACAACTGAAATAACCTCCCGATGCAAACTGTTAGCAGATGATACAACAGTCTATACAGAAATAACGGATGACCAAGACCACTTGCAACTCCAACAATATCTAAACAAACTATCCGACTGGTCAGAAAGATGGCTACTGAAATTCAGTGTAGCTAAATGCAAAAGTTTGCATACTCAATCAGTGACCCCAACAACAATATAGAAATCCAATCCACAGATACTGAGAAAGATATTAGTGTTGTCTTTGACACAGGGCTAACATACGATCAACATATATCATCATTAGTCAACAAAGCAAACCAGAGAATTGGAATGATTCAGAGAACTTGTAACCATATAGACGATGAAATGCTGAAAATCCTATTCAAATCACTCATCAGACCGATGGTGGAATATGCTTCGTCCATTTGGAACCCACGCCTCATAAATGTCCAAAGAAGAGCAACTAAATTATCAACAACAAATAAGCTTAAAAACTTGGACAATGAAGAAAGAAATAAAATGCTCAGATTACCAACACTTCACTACCGACGAGAGAGGTATGATATGATACAAATGTACAAGATCATCGACCAGAAAGAGAAGAAATCCATAAAAAAAACAATAGCACAGCAAATAGCTTCATTCCACGCAGTACAAACAAATGGAACAACCTGACAGAACTGTGCATCGAAGCAGAAGATGTGAATGCTTTTAAATATATACTAAACGACACCTGGAGAGGAACAGCCAATAAATGTTATATCAAGTTCAACAACGAGAAACCGAAATCTTAATGTTTTTAATACGCACTGTACAGATAATAAAAAAAATCGCCAGACACCACAGATAGTTAAAATCGTGTTAAGAACTAAAAAAGAGGTCAGCCGGTAGGCTTTCTTCGACCGAAGAGCACAGGTAAATCACAGGTAAATCAGTAACCATTATTGTTCGTTAAGAAAATAACCACACCTTTTCGCCAGAAAATATTCGAAATAAAATCAATTTTAACCGACAGAATAATCTCCGGACGGGAGTCTTCGATCCATATCTAACATGTTATACCCCAGTTACTATAAGATATAATTCACCCTTAATCAAGGCGTGTGACACGAATACAATGTCTTGCCAACTGTTACCAGGCACGATACGGCGATATGACAATATGTAAAGTGAATAAGGTCGGTCACGTGACCTTAATGGATAACATAGATTTGTCGATAGATGATTGTCGTAAACTAGGTATTTTGATATTGCTTTAAGCTGCCCATAAGTGGTTAAGACCACTTTTCAAATGCCTGCATGCGGGGGGGGGGGGGGGGGGCGCTATGAGCACGTTTTATGGTGTTATCCGCGCATCATCAAGGCTTTTCGATAGATTTAACTCACGTCACCCTGTGAAATACTTGTCACGTAAATATTGTCGAATATGTTAATGCTCTCATCATAAACAGGTTATGACCAAGAGCACTGTGTACTATAATCGTCTGTAAAGATTTCATTGAAAATTACATTTTTTGAACTATGTATTGCGACATTGTTCTATCCCGCACCCCATTGCTTAAGACCACTTATTCAAACACTTTTATTCTAAACAGAAATATTTTTATTTTCATCTGATGCTTTCCTACATGTAACTTAACTGTATCGATTGTCTGTTCGATAATTTTAACTATTTCGTGATACTCTCTGTTAGCTTTAGTCAGGTAATCTCGTGTAAGCCGAGTGATCATTTGATTCCGTACAGAAACATTACATATACAGATACAGTTAAATCATGTATGGGGAGGTGGAGCCATCAACAATGGAGACTGAAGATGATAAAAACAAACCGATAAATACGTCACATATGACCGTGGACTCAGGGTCGTTAAGCAGTTTGCACAGTAAGACAAAGCGTAATCGCCCGTATCAGTGTGAGATGTGCGAGAAATCATTTACTCGATGTGGTGCCCTGACGACACATGAGAGGATCCACACGACGGATCACCCATATCAGTGTGATGTGTGCGAGAAAACATTTACTCAGTCGGGTGCCCTGACGAGACATAAGAGGATCCACACGGGGGACCGCCCGTATCAATGTTGCGTGTGCGAGAAATCATTTACTCAGATGAGTCACCTAACGACCCATGATATAACACACACTAGGGATCGCCAGTATCAGTGTGATGTGTGCGAGAAATCATTTACTCTATCGGGTAACCTGGCGAAGCATAAGAGGATCCACACGGGGGATCGCCCATATCAATGTGATGTGTGTGAGAAATCATTTAATCGGTTGAGTCTCCTGACGACACATAAGATGATTCACACCGGGGATCGCCCGTATCAATGTGGTGTGTGCGGGAAATCATTTATTCAGTCGAGTAACCTAATGAGACATAAGAGGATCCACACCGGGGATCGCCCGTATCAATGTGATGTGTGCGAGAAATCATTTACTCAGTCGAGTGACCTGACGAAACATAAGATGATCCACACCGGGGATCGCCCGTATCAATGTGATTTTTGCGAGAAATCATTTACTCAGTCGGGTGACCTGATGAAACATAAGAGGATCCACACAGGAGATCGCCCGTATCAATGTGATGTATGCGAGAAATCATTTACTGAGTCGGGCCATTTGACTAAACATAAGAGGATCCACACCGGGGATCGCCCGTATCAATGTGATGTGTGCGACAAATCATTTAATCATTCGAGTAACCTGGCAAAACATAAGATGATCCACACCGGGAATCGCCCGTATCAATGTGATGTGTGCGAGAAATCGTTTACTCAGTCGAGTGACCTGACGAAACATAAGATGATCCACACCGGGGATCGCCCGTATCAATGTGATTTTTGCGAGAAGTCATTTACTCAGTCGGGTGCCCTGATTCGACATAAGAGGACCCACGCCGTGGGTAGCCCGTACGTTTACGACGTGTGCGAGTGATCATTTACTCTGTCGAGTCACCTAACTAGACATAAGATGATCCACACGGGTGATCGGCTGTACCAATGCGATGTGTGCGAGAATTAATTTACCTAGTCGGTAAGCCTGACTGGACATAAGAGGATCCACACTGGTGTGGTGATCACCCATACCAATGTGATGTGTGCCAGAAATCATTTTCTCGGTTGAGTAACCTGGCTGTACATACGAGATTACATGTGTGCTATAAATCATTTATTCAGTTGAGTAGCCTGGTGGGACTTAAAGGTGGATTATCTCTTTATAAACATGTATTATATAGTTACCTGGGTATAAAATATTAGATTTGAATCGAAGACTCCTGTCCGGAAATGCTTCTATCAATTAATATTAATTTTATTTCGAATATTTTCTGATCTAAAAAGGCGTGTTTGTTAAGCTAACGAACACTAGTGGTTACTATTAACCAAGACCAGAACTTTTATTGTACAATTTTGTCACAAATAAACGTCAATTATACTCATTATCGCTTATATCTGTGGAACAAAACAATACAAACAATCAATCTGGGACATTTGACTTTCGGCGCGTAGCCATAGGAACAGCACAGTGTGCTATATCGCAATATGGTATCATCCGAATGGTCTGTTCTAAAAGTAGTAACATAAACGGTCCCGATTTAATATTCGAAATAAAATCAATATTAATTGATAGAAGCTTTTCTGGACAGGGGTCCTCAGTTCATATCTATTATTTTATACCCACGCAACTATTTAAAATTTGTTATTTAAAGAGATAATCCATCTTTAATGAGAAATCTGCATAGTGTACATGTATATAATGTTTTAAATGAGAAATGTGCATAGTGTACATGTATATGTTTTTAATGAGAAATGTGCATAGTGTACATGTATATAATGTGTTTAATGAGAAATATGCATAGTGTACATGTATATAATGTTTTTAATGAGAAATATGCATAGTGTACATGTATATGTTTTTAATGAGAAATCTGCATAGCGTACATGTATATAATGTTTTTAATGAGAAATCTGCATAGTGTACATGTATATGTTTTAATGAGAAATCTGCATAGTGTACATGCATATGTATTTTGACGGATTAACTCCAGAAATATCTCCAAGGAACGTACTAAGCACTTAACACATGATATTGGCGACAAGGGCACGTGTATGTCACCTACACATCTATCCAGGGGAGATAATGTACGGGGGGGGTATCACCAGTAAACTAAAAGGATCATTATATAATACTCAAGGGATAAGTTCCTAGATATCATAACAGAGAACCATTTATCAATAGAGCATTGTGAAATACAACAACAATTAAAGGTGGATTATCTCTTTGTAAACATGTATTATATAGTTACCGGGGTATAAAATATTAGATTTGAATCGAAGACTCCTGTCCGGAAATGCTTCTATTGATACATATTAATTTTATTTCGAATATTTTCTGGTCTAAAAATGTGTGTTTGTTCAGCTAACGAACAATAATGGTTACCGTTAACAGAGGCCAGAAATTTTATGTAACAATTTTGTCACAAATAAACGTTAATTATACTTATTAGCGCTTATATATGTGGAAGAAAACAATACAAACAACCAATCTGTGACGTTTGACTTTCGTTGCGTAGCCGTAGGAACAGCCCAGTGCTCTATATCGCAATATGGTATCATCCGAATGTTCTGTTCTAAAAATAGTAACATGAACGGTCCCGATTTAATATTCGAAATAAAATCAATATTAATTGATAGAAGCTTTTCCGGACAGGGGTCTTCAGTTCATATCTATTATTTTATACCCACGCAACTATTTAAAATGTGTTGTTTAAAGAGATAATCCATCTTTAAAGCAAAATATAATACGAGATACGAATACTTGGCTGTTGGACTTTTTTTTTGTTGCAGTTACGTATGTACTGACCTCTCTAGAAGCCCTAGATTTAACTGTTTTTCAACAAACAAAAAAACTACTCAGTTTAACAATTTACAAAACACAAATTTTAAACAAACAAAACTCCGCTTAGTTTAGTACAAACTATCAATAAACAAAAACTTGCATACAATGAACACAGCTTACCAGTGGGACATATTGGGGTGAGACAAAGGGCCGGTCTGAGTCAAAACCTGTTCAACATTTTTATGGATGATATTAAACAATATTTTGAAGAAAACAATACTAGTGCATATGTTTTGATTATATTCAACTCAACCATTTACTATATGTAGATGACATTGTGCTGTTTTCAGAAAATCAGGATTTACAAAACTGTATTAGCTCTGCCAAGTCATATTTTGATGACTGGAAGCTTAGCCTCAATGAAAATAAATTAAAAATAATAGTTTTCAGCGAAAGAAATATTGAAGAAAACATCAAGTTCTCATTTGGATCCTATAACTTAGAAACAGTGGACAAATATAAATAACTCGGCTTGCTTTTAAATAAAGGTAAACTCTGCTGCCGAAAACTTGGCTAATAAGGATCGAAGTGCCTTTTTATGCACTGAGAAGCAGACTGAGAATATGTGATGACCTTTCAATTGCCACTTGGCTCAAACTAATATATGCCATGATTTACCCCATATTGACTTACGGGGCAGAAATATGGATAGCAGACTATACACTTGACAATTTCAATTTTAACAGCACATGCTTCCAGAAAACTCAAAATATCATCAGATACGTTCTTGGAGTCCATAACAATGCATCAATTCTAGCTATGCACTATGAGTTAGGTACAGCTCCTTCCAGTCACTATATGTACAATTTTATGTTCAAATACTATCATAGGTTGTGCACTCTGAAAAAACGATGTCTATAAAAGGACACTGTTCTCTGCCGCATATAATAAAGACAACAAGATAAATACTCATGGTCATATAATATATCACCGTTGAAGGCACATTTACGAATGATAGACAGTGAAACTAATCCAGAAAAATTCTATAACTTACTAAAAACTTCTTATTCAAATAATTGGAAATTAACTTCTAAGTGTTAGATATAGTAGAACTGGTAAACTTAGATTATACAGTAAACTGGCAGGTAACTTTTGCATGCAAGAATACTTGACCCTACAATTGTCTAGAAAGTTGCGATCTGCGATCGTTAAACTCAGAAGTAGTGCCCACAGATTGGAAATCGAGACGGGTCGACATTTTATTCTGAGAGAGTCCCCAGAGGAGAGACTTTGCAAACACTGCAATGACCAAACGGAAGATGAAGCACACTTTCTTCTATCGTGTCCACTTTACAATACCATGAGAGAAAACCACTTGCATCCATTTTACTCAATGCTACTATTGATTCTCGATTTGAAATTGGTAATTTGAACTATTCACTCAATATTGTTGAATTAAGGCTGACACGAGCAGTTCGTAATTACATTATCAAGACAATGACGTTAAGATCACAACAGACCTGATATGTGATATTGACTCATTGCTATGATGAATTAAATAACAAGCAGCTTAAACGAACATGTATCTAGTGCCTTAAAATGACTATAGTTTTCCAATTTATATAACACAAATTCCATTCTCTCTCTCTTTATATATATACTAGCTGGTGGGCTCGACTTCGTCCGGGCTGTTTGCCCTCTGTTTGACCTTGAATTAACCATTTTGAAGGTCGGGGTCACGATTTGACCCGTCCAAAACACTCCCCGGACAAAAGTACCCGACAAAAGTAACCATCGAAACCCGTCCGTTGAAAGGCGTGATTTGACCATCAAATGACCATTGTGAAGGTCATGTCGGTGTCACGATTTGACCCGTCGAAAACACTCTCCGGACAAAAGTATCCCTAGGTATAAAATTTCGTCGACATCTGTCCGTTTTACCCGGTTTGACCTTGAATTGAGCAGTTTGAAGGTCAAGATCAGGTCGAGGTCACGATTTGACCCGTCCAAAACACTCCCCGGAAAAAAGTATCCATAGGCAACAAATTCCGTCGAAATCTGTCCGTTTTACCCGATTTGACCTTGAATTGACCATTTTGAAGGTCAATGTCAGGTCGTGGTCACGATTTGACCCGTCCAAAACACTCCCAAACAAAATTACACCTAGGTACCATATATCATTTTGAAGGTCAGGTCGGGCTCACAATTTAACCCGTCCATGACACTTCTGTATTTTTTTGTTTTTCGATGAGTTAATTGTGCCTTTTTAATTTACTGGCCTTTTTAATAAATTGTTTTAATTAATTTTTTAATTTAATTGTTTGTTTTTCAATTTGACACGATTTGGCCTTGAATTGATCATTTTCAAGGTGAAGGTCAGGTCGGGGTCATAATTTGACCCGTCCATGACACTTCTCGTAGGTAGCAAGTTTAAGCTCAGTCGATTCGAGTCTATAAAGGACACACGCATATATATCATTTGTGGGTACCCGTTTCATGGTGAAGATCACCTAGGGCGGAAAAACTGATCCGATGAAAATGTCCCCGTTCCTAGGAAGCCCTAAGTACGTAAGAATCACACAGAAGCGAGTTCCATTTCGAGCGGTAGATAACGTAAACAAAAGCCGTCCCCCGTTCCTAGGAAGCCCTAGGTACGTAAGAATCACCGTATGCGAAAGCCGAAGGGAATAATGAGCGTTAACCGGTTAACGAACACAAATATGGAAGATATAAGCAGACACTGCGGATAGGAACGCTCTTTAACTATCAACGTGATTAACCCCGCAGTGCCGTTTTTGTGACTGAGAGTGGAGAATGTGTGCTCTGAGCTTCTCCAAAACGCCGCGACGACCATTCCCCTGGGGTTTTTATGGGAAGTTTGAGCCCGATCGGTCCATCCGTTTTCGAGTCTATAAAGGACAAATATACGGAAGTCTCAAAATATATAGGAGATATATCTCTATCTCTCTCTCTCTACAACTAGAAATATAATAGGATTTGTCGCATCACGAGGTTGATTATACTGTTAAAGGTGGATTATCTCTTTGTAAACATGTATTATATAGTTACCGGGTTATAAAATATTAGATTTGAATCGAAGACTCCTGTCCGGAAATGCTTCTATCGATTAATATTAATTTTATTTCGAATATTTTCTGGTAAAAAAGGTGTGTTTGTTCAGCTAACGAACAATAGTGGTTACTGTTAACAGAGACCAGAAATTATATTGTGCAATTTTGTCACAAATAAACGTTAATTATACTCATTATCGCTTATATCTGTGGAACAAAACAATACAAAC
Organism: Siphonodentalium dalli; assembly: GCA_032622095.1. Classification (NCBI taxonomy): domain Eukaryota; kingdom Metazoa; phylum Mollusca; class Scaphopoda; order Gadilida; family Siphonodentaliidae; genus Siphonodentalium; species Siphonodentalium dalli. Next base: position 59,637,531 of record CP136063.1, read on the forward strand.
AACCAATCTGTGACATTCGTTGCGTCGCCGTAGGAACAGCCCAGTGCTCTATGTCGCAATACTGTCTCATCCGAATGGTCGGTTCTAAAAATAGTAACATAAATGGGCCCGATTTAACATTCGAAATAAAATCAATATTAATTGATAGAAGCTTTTCCGGACATAGGTTTTCAGTTCATATCTATTATTTTATACCCACGCAACTATTTAAAATTTGTTATTTTCATATAATGTACGTACACGTATTATTATTATTGGGCATAGTGTGTCCATATAACAATAGGACGGGAACAAATATAATAAATTATTGTAGTTCTACAAATAGTCCATATTATACTGAAGATCAATTCAGAAGCAAATACTCTCGATACCCTGCAAATGACTTGAATTTATCTATAATTCATATCAACTGTCGTAATATTTCAGCCAACTTCGAAAAGTTGAAAACTTTACTATCAAATGCTTGTTACAAATTTGATATAATTGCTTTGTCAGAAACTTGGATAAGTAGAGATTCCAGCAATGATTTTATGTTAGATGAGTATACCTCATATTTTTGCTCCAGAAACAAGGTGGCGGAGTCGCATTATACACACACAATACTCTCATTCATAATTTACTGCAAGACATGACTTGCTCAATTGACGACTTGTGTCAAACTCTATATGTGGAACTCGAACTAAAAAATAAAAATACAGACATCAGTTTGTATAATAATCACATTGAAGCTTTATTAAGCAAAACCCATAACAAACCAGTATTCTTTTGCGGCGACACAAATATAGACTTGATGAAATCCGAGACACACACTGAAACAAACTCATTTATAAATAAGATATTTTCATCTCGTCTGTACCCATTAATATTACGCCCTACTAGGATCACAGGACACAGTGCAACACTCGTTGATAACATTTTCACCTCTGAACTGCAGGCCCAATTAGAGAGTGGAATAATTATTAATGATATCAGCTATCACTTACCCGTCTTTACAATTGTAAACTTTACTCCAAAACTTAATTTAACTTCAATTCATTCCAAAACGAGGATTGTAAATGATAGTACTTTATCACATTTTTTAAACAATCTTATCGACCAATCATGGGATGAGATTACTGACACTGAAAATGCCAATGAGGCTTATAATCACTTTATTGATCTATTCACATCATTGTATAATAAAACATGTCCAGTAGCATACAATACTGGAAACAAAAATAAGCGAAAAAAAGATAGCAAACCCTGGATGACAAAATCTCTCATCAATGCATGTAAGAAGAAAAACAACCTTTATAAGAAATTTCTGAAAACAAGAGATCAACCAACAGAAATGAGATATAAAAGATACAAAAATAAACTAACATCTATTATGAGATATTGCGAACAGCAATACTATACCAAGTTACTTGACAGTTATAACAAGAACGCAAGAGAAACTTGGAAAATATTAAACGCCCTTTTAAGTAATAGAAAGAAATCCTCATACCCAAGTGAATTCAAAATAGGACAACAAACAATAACTGGTGGAAAAAACATTGCGAATAACTTTAATAATGTCTGTAAATATGGGTCCCAAACTTGCAGATGGAATACCAACGAGTAAACAAACAAAATTTGAAGATTTCATAAACAATCCAGTAAATGATTCATTATTTCTCAATCCAGTGACTGAAACCGAAATAATCAACGTTGTCAATAAATTTGATTGGAAAACCTCAAAGGATCTTAATGATCTTAACATGACCCTTATTAAAAGAGCCTTGCCATATATTACCACCCGTCTAGCACATATATTCAATGCCTCCTTTCAAACAGGATGTTTTCCAGATGCAATGAAAACGGCACGAGTCATCTCACTGTTTAAATCAGGCGACAAACAATATTTCTCAAACTATAGACCAGTTTCACTACTACCCCAAATATCAAAGATATTGGAAAAACTTTATAACACACGCCTAATGTCATTCTTTGATAAACAAAATATTCTCTCAGACAGCCAATATGGCTTTAGAAACAACCGATCTACCTCTCAAGCTGTCATGGAACTTGTCGAAGAAATTTCAGATGCAAAAGACGAATCACAATACCTTCTTGGAGTATTTATTGACCTAAAAAAGGCATTTGATACAATTGATCATAAAATTTTACTGTCAAAACTCGACCATTATGGAATAAGAGGAATATGTCATGACTGGCTCTCAAGCTATCTGAAGAACAGACACCAATACGTATCTATTAATGGTACTGAATCAGATTCATTGGAAATCAAATGTGGTGTCCCTCACTCTTTATACTATACATAAATGATATCTGCAACGTCTCATCACTTTTGAAAATTATGATGTTTGCAGATGACACAAATTTGTTCCTTAAAGGAAACAAATTAGAATCGCTAGGCAGGACCGTATCCAGAGAACTGGTTAAATTAAATACCTGGTTTCAAGTGAACAAACTGTCCTTAAATATACTTAAAACAAATTCCATGATATTCGGAAATAAGGAAGAAAAGACTGGAGACATAAATGTTAATATAAATGGCAGCAAGATTGAACGTGTGTACTCTACTAAATTTCTAGGTGTTCATATAGACCATAATCTAACTTAGACTGATCAAATAAAGCATATTCAAACTAAAATCTCCAAAAGCATGGCCGTGTTGCTACGAGTCAAAAAACAAATAGGCAAATCAGCACTTGTCTCACTATATCAGTGTTTAATCGCTCCCTATTTAAATTATTGCTGTGAAATCTGGGGAAATGTTTATAGCACCAGGCTTATCCCTCTCAGAAACCTAAAAAAAAAGCAATGAGAATAATTGATGGAGCTGGATACAGAAGTCATAGTACTCCAATATTCCAGAAGTATAAAATCCTGAAACTTGATGACTTGACTAAAATGAACACACTTGTTACAATGTATAAAGCTAAACATGAGCTTCTATCCCCTAATTTACAAACATTCTTTGTCACTGTCAAATGATCACATGAGCACAACACGCGACAAATTGAAAATTTCAGAGTTAGTTACAGGAGAACCAATACCAAAGCATTTTGTACAAGAAACATTGGAACAACTCTATGGAATTCCTTAGATAAAAACCTAAAGAACTGCGAAAACACCTTTACATTTAAAAGAAAATATAAACTTCATCTTTTAGAAAAGTATGTCGAATAATAGTCCATTCAATTGGAAAACCTAAATCAGGAACAGATGAATAATTCACCCATCATTTCAGATATAAAAACATAACAAAAGAATTGGATAACCGGAAAATAAAAATTAAATTTCAAAAATAATTATCAAGTTTAACCATGGGGGTTGCACCTTATAGGTGTAAACTTCTAGCATCCCCCTTCAACATATCTCACTTCCACAATACCATATATCATATTAATACATTGGTATCACACTTCCTACTTTCTATTATTACTTCCTATGTATTAACTATTATGTTGAAATTGTATAACTATGTATAATTATGTTATTATTTGTCTATTGACAATTGTCTATTGACAATTGTATGTGTTGAATGAATAAATAACTCAAACTCAATAATAAAATATTATGTAGAAGGAATAAGTAGGCCTATGTCAATTTATGATTCCAGTTTAAAGGTGGATTATCTCTTTGTAAACATGTATTATATAGTTACCGGGGTATAAAATATTAGATCTGAATCGAAGACTCCTGTCCGGAAATGCTTCTATCGATTAATATTAATTTTATTTCGAATATTTTCTGGTCTAAAAATGTGTTGTTTGTTCAGCTAACGAACAATATTGGTTACTGTTAGCAGAGACCAGAAATTATATTGTGCAATTTTGTCACAAATAAACGTTAATTATACTCATTATCGCTTATATCTGTGGAACAAAACAGTACAAACAACCAATCTGTGACATTTGACATTCGTTGCGTAGCCGTAGGAACAGCCCAGTGCTCTATATCGCAATACGGTCTCATCCGAATGGTCGGTTCTAAAAATAGTAACATAAATGGGCCCGATTTAATATTCGAAATAAAATCAATATTAATTGATAGAAGTTTTTTCCGGACATAGGTCTTCAGTTCATATCTATTATTTTATACCGACGCAACTATTTAAAATTTGTTATTTAAAGAGATAATCCATCTTTAACAATAGTATGAGGACTCTCCGTGATCAATTTCAATTACTATAATACGGAATACAATCAGTATAACTACACAATAGTCCGTGGATGTGCATAACTAATTTAACATGGATATGTATCTATATCTTATTGTCATGTGCCCACACATGCATTTACATACCAGCACTTGCTCATACGAACATTTATATATATTACTAGCAGGTGGACCCGACTTCGTTCGAGCTGTTTCCCCTCTGCTTTTCGGCGAATTGCGCGATTTGACCTTGAATTGTCCATTTTGAAGGTCAAGGTGAGGTGGGGTGACGATTTGACCCGTTCAAAACACTGCCTGGACAAAAGTACCCGTCGAAATCCATCGGGTTTTACCCGATTTGACTTTGAAGGTCAAGGTCAGGTCGGGATCACGACTTGACCCGTCCAAAACACCCAGTGGACAAAAGTAACCCCACGTATCAAATTTCGTCGAAATCCCATCAAAATTCGCGATTTGACCTTGAATTGACCCGATTTCAAGGTCAATATCACGTCGCACGGGCAAAAGAATAGGTTTACGACACTCCTCATACGAAAGTATCCCCAGACACTAAGTTTCATCGAAATCCCGCGATACTTGGGCGTTCGACCTTGAAATGACCCGATTTCAAGGTCAAGGTCATGTCCCACGGGCAAATTGATAGGCCCATGCCAGTCCACGGCCGAAAGTATCCCCACATACCAAGTTTCATCGAAATCGGCTCGGCCGTTTTCGAGTCCATCGCGAACAGACAGACAGACACACACACACACACAGATCTTCCAAAAATATTTATTAGATATTTTATTTACGCGCACATTATTAATTTCACATTTCCATTGGTATATATATGTGTATGTGGTGTAATATATGCATGTATACGTCCAAACTATATTGTGGGTTCAGAACATTCTGCTCGGGTATCAAACACCTAATAATAGTATTTATAATAGCAACAACGCTGAAATAAATCTAAAGTGAACTTTTGTCAAATATTTTGCGATTTACTAATTTGAGGAAATCGCATAATTTGCGAAGACCCGTTGTGTTTTGTTCATTCATGAGTTCGCTCATTAGGATGGTATTTGCTGGTCGTCCTATGAGTTGGGGAAGCAAACGATTCCGACGAATGTTTAAGTTTTTACATCTAAAAGGGTAGTGGAATTCGTCTCCTACTTCACTAGAATCAAATAAGGGGCAAATACGATCACATTGATCAGAGCCATTCCATCTCCCTGTCTCGATTGGCAGCTTATGATTAATCGTACGGAATTTACACAGTACACTTCTATTGGTGCGATTCAGTGTGTCGAGATAACTTTCAAAGGATATGCTGTGTTTAAATATAAGGTACATTCTACCACGACGGCTATTGTGCATATCTCTCTCCCAGGTTTCTCTGAATTCGGATATTAAACCACATTTCACATACGAAATTAATTGGTTAACGTCAATTACACGTCCTGCGCACCAAATGTGTGGCTGACTAAACTCATATAGTAACCCCTGTATTCGGTTTAACCAGGGGAAACCGATATCTTGAGGATTGTGGTCGTCATGTATGGATTGTGCTAATTTCAGTAGAACTTTTGTAAATCGATCAGCGTCACTATTGACAATCTTGCACCAATATTTAACCATTCTGACTTTAATCATTACTTCAAGTGGTAGTTTGCCACTTTCACCATAAATCATAAAATTTGGGGTCGATGGTCTCAGGCCTAGAATTTGTTGCTTATGCGAATTGAAGGATCTATATTTATTATCATTTATCAGTCAAGTACAGTTGTAATATAACTGTAGTTGAGAAAATACTAGTTGAACATAGTAGATGCTATATAGTTAAAACATATCAATTGAGTCTAGTTAGTAAATATCAGCTATATTTATAAAGGTGGCGGTTTCCAAATCATGATTTTTGTATCACACGAATGATCTGCTCTAAAAATAGACAAATAAACGGTCCCAATAAATTATTCGAAATAAAATCAATATAATTGATAGAAGCCTTTCAGGATAGGGGTCTTCAGTTCATATTTATTATTTTTTACCCACAAAACTATTTCAAATTTGTTATTTAAAGGTGGAGTATCTCTTTGTAAACATGTATTATATAGTTCCAGGGGTATAAAATATTAGATCTGAATCGAAGACTCATGTCCGGAAATGCTTCTGTCGATTAATATTGATTTTATTTCGAATATTTGCTGGTCTAAAAATGTGTGGTTGTTTAGCTAACGATCAATAGTAGTTACTGTTAACAGAGACCAAAAATTTTATTGCGTAATTTTGTCACAAATAAACGTTAATTATAGCCATTACCGCTTATAACTATGGAACAAAACAATACACTAAATCAATCTGGGACATTTGATGTTCGGTACGTAGCTATAGGAATAGCCTACTGCTCTTTATCGCTATATGGTATCACCCGAATGGTCTGTTCTAAAAATAGACAAATAAACGGGCCCAATAAAATATTGGAAATAAAATCAATATAAGCTAAGATAAGATAAGATACGTTTTAATGGTCTTTAAGACACACATTAGTGTAGGACAACCTACATGTATAGATAAAAACAGGAATACATGGTATATATGTGATAAACACATGTACATGTGACAGATTAACACAGATTGTAATGATATAGACATTAGAATATCAAATTATTTGAGTTATTACTGGACATTGGTCATCTACGGAAGGCTGTGGTACATGTGTACATCACCACCACCGTAGCTGACAATGCCCAGCGGGAGTATGTCGTTTATATAGGCTATGGGCCTGTAAAGGAGTTGTCCGGCACTAACAGGTGACCAATAACCATCGGGGATAGCATAAGAAAACAGTCCTAAAACCATTTATTTCCATTATGATCCCCAATGGATTCAGGCCATACGAGAGACCGGAACACATCAGTACGCTTCCTACCATCATGAACTACTGGTTTTAAAATATATTATGTTATAGTTAACCAATGAGATGAAAACGGTGAGTTGAAATTAAAGTCACGATAGGTGACAGTGAGCTGAACGGCACATATTTTCAAAAAACACCGGAGAGATATATCGATTACAATAGGTGAGAGGGTGTCTTTGACTACTGTGTAGGTTCAGTGGCTATG